>OY754969.1:22775715-23375715 GCA_963576475.1 Molanna angustata | reverse complement strand
CTTTCAGAGTTCTGCAAAAGGCCGTTATCATATGGGACGACCAGTATATTATGCATATCAATATTTTGTTCTCATTTAAATTTTTCCTGATACTTACATACTGATATGTAAAGTTATATAGTTTATTCTCTTCATATATCTAAACTTATCGTACATACATTTGAGGTATTTCATTACATTATCTTTATGTAATATGGTCTTTTTCCTTTGTATTTTCAAACGGAATAGAAAATCCATTTGTATAGTGAACAAAAAAAGGAAATTGTGCATAAGTACCATTTAACTTTGCAATCAGCAAATTGAAAATATTATTTGTTTCTTGAAAGACCGCAGGAAGGGGAGGGTCGTTTGAAAGGAGGAGGGTAATGTAATTTTCCTTTTATACGATTGTTCATACGGGCGGGTTGCTGGAAAATTTGCATAATTGCAAATTGTCGTTTTCATTGATTGGACCTTATTTCTTTATTCCTATTCCTGGCCTTCCGTTATTTGTGCACCAAACAATCAATAATGAAAAAAAATAGCTATTTTATATTCAATAATTTTCTTTTTTGTGTTGGTTCAAAGAAATAATCGTAGAAATTAGGCAGAATTGATTCACTCATTGGCATATTTCTAAATAATAGAGTACAAAATAATTATTCTTTGGAGAACAAATTCTCACCTTATACAGGGTCCAAGGAAGTGTTTTCATTCAAATCGAATTAAAAAAATAAAAACGTGAAGGCTTCTACGTTGTGGAAATCCGTTATGCAAAATCGAAGTAGCGTTTTATTTAACATTAAAAAAAACACATTGTTAATTTCATATCTCTATTAAACTTACTTTTATGGTTAGTATTTTTACATAATAATTCCTTTTTAAATTAAAAGTAATTTAAGTTCATGTTTTTCTTGCAAATGTTGTATCATTATTCAGGTTTTCCAGTCGTGTATTACCCTGCGTTGTGTTTTTTCGTAATTTATTCATTACAGTTTTTCATGCGAAGTTTTTCCAATTAATAGCGTTAACGTTCGTAATGAATGATTCAACGTGAAATGCTATTTATTAATTTTTAACACAAAAATGTTCAACTCGCTCACATATTTTACAACTAGGCTTATTTTCAGTTTTATACGGGTACTCACATATCTTTCTTTCCTCTATAAATAATGTTAATTTATATGGTCTTGTCATTATTACTCCTCACTAACACAAGGTGATATAGTGGGGAGTTATGAGTTATGATTTCGCAATTTTTAAGGCTATTTTTTTATTGCAGATTATCAACTAGTATCATGCTGAGATTGTATTCTGAAAGTTTTGTCACAATGTATCTGTGTGTGTGTGCTATGTGCTATGTGCTGTGTGCAGTGTGCTATGTACGGCGTGTTCATTTTACTTTATCGATTATAGACTAAAGTACTCATTCGATTCTATTCAAATTTTGCAAATTTGTATATCTAATGCTCACTTAGGACCCATTAGATTTTGAAGGATATATGAATAGTACTTCTCATTTTTTTGAACTGTCAAATATTTCAAAGTGACCCCAAACTCAGGAAACTTAAAATATGAAATTTTTATTTTCAAATTGGTAAAAAGGCACACCACTACATAAAATGGCATTGAAGAGTTATCAAGTATTCATAATAAAATATTTAAATAAAAAATAATTTAACAAACTCATTTCATGAAAATGCTGAAAATTTTCCATACAAAATTTGAATACTTTATAAAATGACTTGTTAGTGAGGAGTTTAGCGTTGGCCACAACCCACTCGTTTTCTTAAATGACATCAGCCTATCATTATGACTATTCTATTAAGTTATATGTTTTACGGGTACCTACTCGTCAGCGAATAATTCTAGCCAATCACAATCACTCATTGTTATTTATCGTATTTATATAAGTTTCGCCAAACATCTTGAACGAGTTCCCAGTTTTTTGTGTATTTTTGCTTCGATGGTTAACGTGCAAATCGCCCCCGTTCTCGGCTAAAAGTTCAAATTATTTGACGACAACAATACTTATTTTTCTCTCATAGAGTTTTGATCACTTTTTAAGGAATTCAGTCCTTGGCCTTGATTGAAGATCTTAATAATTAAAAAAAAACTAATTTATTAATTTTTCAGCACATCTAGGTACATCCAAAGATTGTGTATCCCTCTTCCAATATATATTTTTTTGATTGCTACAAATAAAAATAAATTGCTTGCTTAAAATAATACATATTAGTAATTTGAAGCAATCGCTTCAATCTCATGACCGATGACAAAACCGATCTATCAAATTACTCACTTATTCCTGGTATAATCAAAGTAGATACGAGTAATGTATTTAATTAAATATTTCAAAAAGTATATAAAAGAAAATTTCAATATTTTTATCATAATCACAATTATACTATTTTTTAGCACAAGCATTTATTTGCTTATTTTAGGGAACGTAGGAAGATGTATATGTACTTGTTTAACAAGGACATATTCATTTTTATATAAAATAAAATATTTAATAATATTATTAAATAATTTGATGCAAAGATTACAATAAAAACCGATTTAGATAATGAGATTAAAAGACTAGCATTCTCGTTAAATATATGTAATATTACCTACCATTATGCTATCAGCCACTGGCATTATTCCAGAATTCTTTAGCTGTTATTTAAAAATTTTAGATTTATTGAAAAAAATAATAATGAAATTGCAAATATCCGTAATATTGAATACATTTTTTTTTATAAAAAAATGAATATGTCTTTGTTAGACAAGTACATCACATCTTCCTACGTTCCCTAAAATAAGCAAATAAATGCTTGTGCTATAGGTGAACAAACATGTAGAATAAAGTGTTATTTTTTTAAACATTAATAATCAGAGTCATCAGGGTTAATAGGTAGTATAGAGACCTCCTCAGAGCCTAATCCTTTGACTTTATCGGTGCGTCTGTCTGTACGTGGTGCATTTTATTTTGATGTATTTAATAATTTACAATTTTAGCGTTGATCTGCTAATTCTTTTGAGGAATTGCATAATGGTTGTAACTATTCAAGTATTATTATTTGCAGTACCCGCTTAATTAATGATTTATATCATTAGAAAATTATCCATAACCGTAATTAAAAAAAATACTCATTTAGAAAATAAAGTTTTTGTATACCTACTAATAAATTTATATGGACTGCGTAGTTATTACCTCAAATTGAAGCTCGATCGTTAGACTTTTACAATTTTCTCTTGATGTCTCAAGCAGCAAAACAAAGGTTTAGATATTTTACAAAATGTTTAATTTCACTGCGAGAATTTAGTTTACGACGACATGCCTACAAAATAACTTCATAGAACAGAGTTACTCCGTCATGAATCAAAGTTACAAAAGTTCGTATTTCAAATATATACCAAGGGCCTCAATAAATTTCCAATTTCGGTGCGCTACTGATTATACCTACATACCAAATCACGATTATAAATGTATACTAATTGTACCCTTCTGTTCCAACGGAACAATAACATATTTTTTTCATATTTGAATTATAATATAAAATTAGCTAAAAAGCACTTATTTCGTGAGTCACTTCGCGACATGTTTCGGAAGCGCTGTCCTTCCATCGACCGGCGTATCGAGACTCAACACAAAAATAAGTGGTTTATAGCTAGTTTTATAATATAATTCAAATATGGTTAATATTAACTACCACAAAATATCCGCCGAATCATTAAATGAAATTTTTTTCATTTCAAAATTATGAAATGATCAGTATCAGTATCAGTTCCCTTATCCCTCATTTATAAGTATTGTTGCTTTCATTGTTTACAAAAAACAACTTCTCAATAGATGGCGTTATAAAAAAGGTTTCATCGTTACTTCATAGATAGCGATAGTAAATATGTCTTATTTTCAAACGATCTGTATCTCATTATTAAAATATATAGAACTTTCTAAATTGCATTGATAAGCGAACTCAATGAGAAGGCATAATTGGTGAACGTTGAGCAAGCGCATAAAGTGATCACGTAAACCAGCCATGGCGGGTCGAAAGCCCTGTAGATGCCTTGAGTTCCTTGTTCTTATTCGTTAATATTGCAACTTCGTCTGTATAGAGATGGTAAAATTTGTTTTATAATATTATAGACTTCCGACATGGAAAATCCAATGTTTGCGTATATGCAACTTTTATAAAAATATTCGATTTATTTATTTATCTTTTTGTACATAATAAAAATAAATATAATGCACACTGTCGGGCTTATAGCCATTAAATAATTTCTTGCGACCACCCTGATTTTAAAGTATTATAAAATTATATAAGTACGTAGACAAAAGAATGAACCAAAGAAAATACACATAACACAAAGACATATTTAAAAAAAAACATCTAAGCAAAAAAAAAGAGTTGGGAAAGGACAAGCAAAGGAAATCTGGATCAGATGTTTAGAACTAAATATTCCTTCTTTCGTTTTTTCCATAGTCTTGCTGATTATAATTCGAATGACGATCTGAGAAAATTCTGTGTTATGGAAAGTGTTATACATTCAATAGATCGGATTGCAAGTCCATGATTGGATAAATAAGTGTATTTGTTTTTAAGTTACTGTGGCAGGATTGGACTAGAGAGAATATTGTACATCAGTGACAGAATATGTACATATATAGCTCCGATGGCGTATCTTGGGCCATCAAAGAAGATTGCGGTAAATGATATAATATATGTATGATCAAATTTTTTCAACCTAAAATTATATGTTAATAATGTATAAAATATAGTCAATTTTATTTTTTATTGAATACGCATTCATTCTGTATTATTTATGTCAAATTATTTTTATGTGTCACAATTTTTCAACGTTGTATACGTTCACGCAATAAAAGACTCCCTCTACTAAGTATTTATAAATATTGATGAAGTGACGTTGGCGTTCATAAAATCACGTGAGTTGGCTGATACAGAAAATCACTTTCATCTCTTTCGCACAAAAGCGTACAGTCATTAAATAATTTACGAGTTTCAGCCCTGAACATTTAACTTGCCCAATTTACGTCACAATAAAGTCACGAATCACAAATTCCGAATTGCAACAATACCTTCAGCACAACTCAACGTGGGGAACAGGGTTGCGTGAGGTCGGGTCTCTCTCTCTCTCTCTTTCTTTATATTATACCAACCAATGTTAACTATGGTTATTTCATCACAGAAACTTTATTACGTTTTGAATTAAAAATATATTTATATGACTAACTTAAGTTTTTTATCTGTGCAATATGTACCTACTTAATTAATCGCTTACGAAGATAACTTTATTCAATTTCAAATTTTAGTTTCGTATATTCTGCTATTTTCAAAATTATTATCACTTTCCTAATATTTCGACAGAGTTCTTTTTATTGCTCAACAACATCAGGAAAATGAAACTCCTAATACCTTTAAATTATGTATACAACGAATATGTATTGATGCAACAATCCGTACTTTTAGTCAATTACATATACCTATTATAAAGAAATGACAAACATTATCATATTATGATATTATAAAGGTAATTGAGACATTAGGATGTGTAGAGGAATGCGTATGTGTATAAGAGTGAGGTTGTGTAGTGGGGTGTGTTATAATGTGTAAGTTGTTGTTAGTTCGTTGAACTGATCCTTAATTTTTTATTAATATTTATATCGCAATATTGATGAAGTTGGAATATATTTTTATAAGAAAATCGGGAAAACATGACACCTAGACATCGGTTTACATGATCACTTTAAGCGTTTATAAGTTTTCTTTCTTATACAATTTTTTATTAATATTTATATCGCAATATTGATGAAGTTGGAATATATTTTTATAAGAAAATCGGGAAAACATGACACCTAGACATCGGTTTACATGATCACTTTAAGCGTTTATAAGTTTTCTTTCTTATACAATTTTTTATTAATATTTATATCGCAATATTGATGAAGTTGGAATATATTTTTATAAGAGAATCGGGAAAACATGACACCTAGACATCGGTTTACATGATCACTTTAAGCGTTTATAAGTTTTCTTTCTTATACAATTTTTTATTAATATTTATATCGCAATATTGATGAAGTTGGAATATATTTTTATAAGAGAATCGGGAAAACATGACACCTAGACATCGGTTTACATGATCACTTTAAGCGTTTATAAGTTTTCTTTCTTATACAATTTTTTATTAATATTTATATCGCAATATTGATGAAGTTGGAATATATTTTTATAAGAGAATCGGGAAAACATGACACCTAGACATCGGTTTACATGATCACTTTAAGCGTTTATAAGTTTTCTTTCTTATACAATTTTTTATTAATATTTATATCGCAATATTGATGAAGTTGGAATATATTTTTATAAGAGAATCGGGAAAACATGACACCTAGACATCGGTTTACATGATCACTTTAAGCGTTTATAAGTTTTCTTTCTTATACAATTTTTTTAACGCAAAATTCTCTCTTTCTGATATTCATTTGTAAAATTGCCTTGTTTAGTATTTTAGGGGTAACTGTTTAGGTTTTTTTTGCTCTTAATGTAAATGATTGAAATTGTTTACACTAGACCACAAAATTTCTCTTTTGATTTATTAAAAGGCACACAAAACCGTTTAAAGATAAAGCGGTACATAAATCAGAATTGAATATTGAAAATGCTGTAATGAAAATGTTTCAGACATAAATCACATTTATATTCGAGCGTTTGAAACAATATTTATGATTAAATAAGGTACATCATTTTGTGTTCTGCATAAATTATTGACTCTAGATCATATTTACAAATGAGACGTGGATAAATAAAGTATATGTCCAGCACTATTAATATTTTTTGTAAAAACGGATTTTTTTCTCAACAAGATTAACACTAGCGCTAACGATGACAAGAAAATAAATTAAGAAATTTCTTAAGAAAATATGGTATTTATATAACAGGTCATCATTTCGTCAACTGAAAACCATTTTAATTTGATTCTTTTTAATATTTTTGTCGATATGCTGCAAGATATTTTTTATGTGTATTTTTTAATATCAAGTTGTAATTAAATAAAATCAATTAAATTATTTCATCATTAAGGTAGACACAGATTTCATTCACGGATACAATTGTTTCACACAATACCATATTGATCTTAATAACTTAGGAAAAATACGATAAAAAATACCACAGAAATTTTGTAATATTGGAACAATCTGATTCAGAATATCAGTGTTAGTTCATTGTGATACACCGAAATATGTTAGTTAAATATTCATTGTAATATTTGTAAACAATATGAGAGCATCCAAAGATTTACATTGATTATTTCAATAAAATGATATCCACTTTTCTGATATCGAAACATGTACCAAATTGTATGAACATTACCTTCTCCTTGTTACTGACTTATAAAAGCAGTACAAAATAAGATCGCTTGAGTAATTTTCCCTCTAGATATTAGTTTCATGATAACATCAGAAAATTGTCGAATCTTTCTTCCCAACCTAATATTTGTTTTCGTATGTGACTAAGTAGGTACGTTGGTTTGTATTTGTATACGTATGTATTTGTGTACGATTCGTATTTGCACTAGTAGGTATGTACACAACACAACTTGTTGTATATGTGTGTATATGTTTATGTTTGTTAGCTTGACAAATGCCCGTTTGAATGCCAATGGACCACACAGAGGTGGCGGCTATAATAAATCGACTGACAGGGTGGGGGGGGGGGGGGGATATAGGGTAATATAGGGAAGAGGAGGAAGGGTCGATTTGGTTTTTGGGGAAAATGAGAAAATGCACGATAAGGGATATGCCGAATTTTCTTCTTATGTAATATGAATGAAAAGATTACGCCTAATTGATGTTGAATAATCTTGTCCCTTCGTTTAGCTTAGGCACTTGGTAAGAAGTTATGTATCCACCTACTTAAAAATTTAATACTTACATTCTTCCTATAATTGTTTAAGATTTAACGTTTAAAAATGTTTTTCTATATAATACAGATCTTTATATGAATGATTATCTTTTGAATAAATTGAAATAATATTCAATTTGACTGTTTTCAATTTTACCAACTTACCCTTCTTCTATTTTTAACAAATATCAAAATCTACATATCAAACCAACGTTAATTGACTCATAATTTTAGTATTTGATTAATTTATTTATCTGACTCCAAAATAAGACTGAATTAAATAAAAAGATTTTTTTATTAAAATTGAAAGACTAGGTACTTACAGTTTAATGCAGTATTCGAACACAATTATATCTACTAACAATTTATCTAAATATTTAAAACTAATTATAAACTTTATTTCTATTAATTAGCGAGTTAAAAAGTCACTTTATTTATTTATTTGGATAAGTATACATACAGTCAAATTGAAAATTATATAAAAGAAAAGATGTATAAAAATGAGACCAATTACATACTCATCACAAGTGTATACAAGTAACTTTATATGGACTATAATTATACAAAGAAATTCATTTATACTAGTGAACGTTCAAAGGTTAAAATTTGACGGTTATTCATTATTTTTTTAGTTTATTTATTTACTTATAAAATTATATAAAAATATAATAATGATCGAACCTCATTGTGTACCTTTTCGGTAAATTATTTTGGGCATGTAGTGTATATATTTATTTTATTTTATATTTGCAAGAGCTCACCATTCATGGCATTTAATATTTTTGATAGGTGATATTCCCATGTTGTCGTGCCATATGCATTATTGCACACAGGTAATTAACATATTAAAACACAGGTAATTAGATATAACTATACGATTAAATTATTTATAAAGGAATTGTAATCGTTTCTTTATTTTTATCAAACGTTTTTCTACACACCTGCAACCCGCTTCCTGGAAGTTTTATTTTGAACATTAAATAATTCATAATGTAAAATACAAAAAAAAAAAAAATTCGCAATGTCCTCCATATTTGATAACCCAAAAACTTCATACTATTTTCATATTAAACAATTCACTTTACTGAACCATTTTTAATTTATGTATTTCTTCTTGTTTCAGGTGAGTACCAAAATATATTTCATTGAAGAAGGGAAAATGTAAGTACAAGTACCATACGTTATAATATATCTCATTTTTTACAATTAACATTAAAACTTGTATGAAAAACTTCATATGTACATTCAGGCATATTCCACATTGTGGGGTAATCTTAACATTTACAAAATAACTGTTTTACTTATATATTGTTTTAAAACATGTCAACCATTTTGCCTGATGAAGTACATACTTGTTTTAAATATCTGTAACATGTACTTCCTCAGTAGAAAGACTTTCATTTGGCGAATCGGACGTCCTGTTTTAAAAAATCAGAAAATTATTGATTTTAAAAATTGAAATGGAATCCAACAAAGTAAAAGCCGTCAGTTTCGATAAAATAAAAAAAATGCATATCATACTAAATGTACTTTTCATAATTTTCTTAACGTCTGTTTGATGTAGGCAAATTAATGGTGTTGATTTTCCTTTTCTCTATGGTGACGTGTTTGTGAGACGCCAAGAAAGCGACGCGTTAACTTTATTGTTTGAGGATAGAATTCGGTAGGGCCTAGGTACCTCACTAAAATCACATCACACCACACTATACCGTAACACACATCACCCGACACAATCCTTTGATTCGCAAGTTTCATTTTCATTACGTGACACAGTGTCGTTAATCATCCAACAATATGGCCGCGGCTCGCTCGCTACACTGCCGCCTTTACACATACCACACTGATTGAGAACCTTTTTAAGAAACGAATGAAATATTATTCATTTTTTAGTACCTACTTGCTCGTGGATCATTATAAAAATTTGGGTCATCTTATGATGACCTTTTCCGTTCTTTTTCCTCTTTTATGTAGACCATTAGGTTTGTTTTTAAGCGGCCAGCTCCCCCTGCGAAGTGGTCTCCCAGCAATCTCTCCATCTTTTAGGTGGTTTAGACTCTCATGATTTTCCGCAATTGTTGACAGCGAAGCATGGAAAGAACAAATTCTGTATGTACTTAATAGTGAACGCCTAGTCAATGATCATTTTTGTAAGTATAAAAACCCCATCATACAACGCCACTAGTATTTTTGAGTAAATTATGTCTCTTGGAAAGATGTAGGGGAGGATGCTTAAAGACTATTTTTTGTGGGTAATATGTAATTAAGTATTAATATTTTATGATTTTCTGACACCTGTTTCGGTTCATAAATAATATTCGACTTAAACACTTGCAGAAATTGTATGTTAAACTATTTCCTACATATAATTAGGGATGATGTCTATAATTGAAAGTAAACCACTTTTTGATTCTACATGAATTTTATTACGTGCGATAGGCCTATTTCGCCTTGTTAGGGCATTTACTAGCTTATATGCCTATCGCACGTAATAAAATTCATGTAGAATCAAAAAGTGGTTGACTTTTAATTATAGACATAATTTAAAATGGAATTCTACAAAATAAAAACTTTGTCGATTATTATTATTGTGATAAGGGATTTTACAAACCGGAAGCCGTCACAATCGGAATATTAAAACTGCACATTTTTTTGGTTTTACTTCTAAAATTCGCGCGTGAGCATTTAAATAACCTCCGTGGGTCAGTGTCTGATCCGTGAGAGGTGAGCAGCATTGTTCCCCAGCTTATTGGAAATGTTGCGGAATTGTAACTCCTATTCATATCAGGATAGGTGTCAAGTTTTTTACCGTCCAACAGTGTTTGACCCTCGGATCTTATGTTTGTTATCACTGGCCTAGCGCCTATCGCTTACCCTCTCTTCTCTTTCATTCCCTTCATTTCCTCTTGGAAGCTCCCGCCTACCGCAACATACGTAGGTACCTTGTGACGTCATAATTTGCGTGCTAATACTTTGCATACATTATGACTCGGCAATATTTGCACACTACGACATCACAGTCTGCAAGCTCATTGATAAGAGTGGTCGGTAGGTATGCAAAGTTAGCTTTATAAATCATTATTTTAACATACATACACTTTACCTCTAACTTAAAATAGCCAGCACTCAGCTCTTATAAAAATACCCTAATGATATCATATTTTTCAAAGCATTATGTTGATGATTTCATAAATGTACGATCTCTTAATGCAGATTTTTACCAAATCCATTATAAATTTAAAATTCAACACCTTTATTTTTTAAAAGAGTAGAACATTTTGTCCTTTTTGATAGATGAAATTATAAAATTGAAATATGTCATGATGTCTATGTCAATAGAAATTTTATAAATATTATATTATTATTTATTTAAATGGCACTTGTAACCTCAAATGAAGGAACATTGGCCAGAGTCAAGTTTGTTACAAAATCGTGCATTTAAATATTATATTAACAGAAAATTTTCTGTAGGTAGGTACACATTATTAATAGAAAATGTGTTATATTTACAATACAAAACATATAGGGCTTGGCATTGTTTGCCATTTTTTTAACGATTGGTGTTTCTTGTTTGGTGTTTTTGTATTTTTGGAACGACTGAATACATAATCACCAGTCGAAATATTCTGCGCTTATTTTAAACTTTCGTGCGTTATAATATAATGTTGCCATAACCACTCTGGTGTTGTATGAGACGAGATATGTAGGGCCACTACATAAGTAGGTACTATTAAAAGTAGATACACTGAGTGAAAATTTGAATCAAAGAATTAAAAATGAAAAACAAACTTCATAAAAACGAACAATCGTATGATGAAAACGTTTCTATTTTGGTTTTATACTTTCCTTATTTTATTATTTATATAAATTTCAGTGTTTACTAAGCAGTAAACAATCTAAAACATTGTTCAAAGAACATTTCTTTGACTATAATATCCATTCGTCAAATAACTATGCATACCTAATGTGTATAATTGATGGTTGATCCTACAAAACTCGTTTGTTTTATATTCAACTTTCTTCAAATTATTGTTACTTTATTTTTAAGTGTGATTGATGAGAAAGTTTAGAATATTTTAGTATGGCGCCTGCGCTATATTAAGACACCCGTGATCCTTGTCCCGCCAAAGTCTTAATTAATATAATTAATAATATTTTGTGTCGTTAATGGGCAGACGTCATCTGTCATATCACACATAAACCCGAGCACATGGATGCTGCACTAATGAGGGAGAGATTCCACTTATGTATATGAAGTGTAAATGTTTGACATTTAATATACGCTCCATATATTATTACATACTTCATAATATTTTATTTTGGCAAGATTTCGCTACACAGTATCTCTTGAAGGTATTTTAACTCAAATTATAATATGTTATGTTCCCAACAGTAATTTGGTATTTCAGTGAAACCTACGCAAAAGAATAATTTTTGATATTCAATTCCTTTGATCTTTGTGGTTGTCAGTTATAGACTGTACCTACATTTGTACATTCGTGGAAGATTCCATTATTTTTTAACCTCTTTAATTATTTTATGTGTACCTACTATATTTCATTTTTTTTTAAATAAATTCATATGTTTTTTTTAATTTTCGTGAATGCCCAAAATATTTCATAACGAGTTAAATTTCATTTCGTGAATGAACCAAAAAATGATATGTGGAAAATATTATATCTTTAAATCTTCAACAAAGACTCACAGACTTATTAAAAATGCATGTATTTTAGGTAGTTTCATTTTTTTTCCCTGTAGAAATCTCTCCACTGTTCACCTCTTCTGAATATTTCCACTCGTCTCTTCTTTGTGTAAATGAGTGTAAAAATAACAATTAAATGCCAAAATAAATATAAATTATTGTTAAAATAATTAATATACATATATACTTGTCTTTATTTTCGCTAAAGAAATATACATAATACATCGATTGTAAAAATAGTTAATATTGATAAAAAAATTCATTAACAATATTTCCTATCTCCGTTATTTTTATCCAAAAAAAATTGTTGGTACTTACAGTATAATGTTTTTGTGCAAAAATTTAGTAGTATTGATGTAATTTATGTCATGCATAAGCATTGAAATTGCAAAACGATTTAAGTTTTGTATGAAACATATTCGATCAGTTCAAATGCCTCAGTAGTTCACAATATTCAAAATGAGATGGCGGAAGAAAAAGTGATTGGATAAAATAAAAAATCATTTTGAACTTCGTCAAAGAGTAGCAGAAATAACAGAGTTTCATTCAGTTTAACGAGTTCTTTTCTATTTTGCCATTTTCTTCTGTTCAGCCACACAATTTCACTATTGTTCAACCGAAAATTTGTTCTGCGCAAAGTTTTTTAACTAGTCTGACAATTTTTGCTATCTTCCTTGAAATTGTATTGGGAGTTTTCCGCGTTTTTTATAGTTTCACCTGAAACTTGGAAAAATTGTGTAGGTAAGGAACTTTGACTATTCTTTTAATCGACTCCATTGTGTCTGGTTGCTGTAAAATGCCGCGTATTATTATTACTACGTGCCTGGAAATCGCAACTTTTTTACTGGTCGCCAGAATAAAATTATAATTTGAAATGCATTTTGTTTATGTAGTGGAATTTGAACCTCTGTTGTAAAGTGTCTTTTTACTGCACACTTATGTAGGTATATAATTCTTAAAAATATAATCCACACATGACATTTAGAAAATTGACAGAAACATACATTATTTTATTAAGTAAATTTATTCCCGTGATTGCTTTAAATTTAAACAAATATTATTATTTAAATTTAAGCTTAATATGCAAATTTCAAATCCTCTCACAATTTATGGAGATATATATACATATAAATTTTACTGTTTTTTTTTAAATTAAAAAGAATAGAAAATACTTTTTAATAAAAACTGTGAAACCTTGCGAAAAAATAATTTCCTTAATTTTATTCCAAATCAAACGTTATGAATTCGGTTCATTTCATTCAAAGATTCTTACAGAATTAAATAATGTTAAATCGTTCAGAATTCTATCCATTTTTTGTTTTTAACATTTTATGGTTAATTTTTTATTTCACGAAAAGTCAGTTCTTCTAATCCTAATTAGTTTCGCTTATTACATTTTCTCTTCTTTTCTTCCGTCTTAGGAGACTCGTTATAACAAAGGCCCGGATATTTCAATCCTTCAAAGCTGATAATTCCCTTTGACCGACCCACAAGTCCTTCTTTCATTTTCTTTACAACTCAAAGAAGTCGATAATCACGAGCCTTTATACATTGAACAAAAATAGAACGAAACAAATATCTTGTTTTCCGTCTCTCATTGCAGACCGAATTGATGCAGTTTTCATCAGCACTTACCTTTACATAGTGTACGAACCTTACTTCTACATGGTTATTTTTTAAACGTTTTACTTCTTTTTCAATGGAATAGTACCTTATTCTATTCACTAATATGATTACAGGCAAAAATTAAATATTTACTGTCGTTTGTGTACCTATTTATGACATTTAAATATAAATTAATTATTCCACAAAAATGAATAAATTCTTTCAATAAGTTTAGGTAGGTAGCCTACTAAATCCGACATTGAGCACGTATTTTTAACCATTTTTTCTCGAATGACTTCGTAAAACACTACCTGAACCTATAAACATTGGGTTCTACAGAAAGTGTAGGTACCTATGTTTATTTTAAGACAAACGTTCATTAAATTGAAATCGATTTTTCACTCCAAGTTCGTCCCAGTTCCGTCCACTTGGCCGTTTTATCTTATTTCTAAAATAATAAATCCGCTTCATTTGTTCTCGTCTATTACGTAGAAAATTGTAATCTTTTTCAGAATGTTTCTCCTTTCGTCTTATCTATCTCCTTTGCGATTCCCTTCACTTCTTCTTTCACAAATTAAGTTTAGGATTATAGCTCTCGAACATTCTTCAATCATTTGTTTCATAGGGACACGACTGTACTGTTGGATGAGAACATTCATCTCTTTGGAAGTTAAAATAAGTCACTGTGTACCTAAATGTTATTAATGTTTTTAACTAAATACCTCTTTCAACTGTGTATTTATGTTTACCCTTTTTGTTAGAAAGAAAAAAAAATGGAAAGCGTAAAATCGTAGTAAAAAAATGTATGTTAGGTAATGACAACCTGTATCTATTTTTCGAGGCTTATCAATTTTGTTTACGGTTTAGTTTATCGTCATGTAAAACAACAATAATAAAATACAAAATAAAAATAGTTGTTTGTGGCCAAAGCTACTACTCCTCACTACCAAGACTATTTATTTATTTATTTTATTTTTCCATTTGGTATGGAAATTTTTTAACATTTCATGAAATGAGTTTGTTTAATTAATTTTGATTATTTCATTATAAAAACATGATAGTTCTTCCATGCATTTTTTTTAAAGTTATGTGTCTTAAATAAAGATATCAAATTATAATTTTCCTGAGCTTGGGGTCAAAAAAAATAAGAAGCACTGATCAGATACCCTTCAATATCTAATGGGGTCTAATCGAGTATGAGATACACAAATTTGCAAAATTTGAAAAGAATCGAATGAGTACTTTAGTCTAAAATCGAACAGCCAACCGCCGTGGCACAGTTGGTAAGCCGTTTGGTTTCTGTGCGGGCGTCCTGGTTTCGATTCCCAGCAGAGGAGAAATTTATAATTCATTTCTCACGCTAATGTTGCTTCTCTGAGCAGGAAATACTAGTTAGTTGGAAGAAATCGCCATATGACAATAAACTCTCCACTTACGCAGGGTGCAAGAAAGTGTTCATTTTTATTATTATTATTATAAAGTAGACCAAAGACGCTGTACATACATAGCACATAATACACATTACACATACACAAGATACATTGTCGGCCTTTGTAGCACATACACAAGATACATTGTCGGCCTTTGTAGCACATACACAAGATACATTGTCGGCCTTTGTAGCACATACACAAGATACATTGTCGGCCTGCGTGGCTCAGTTGGTTAGATATCTGACTGCTGAGCCAAAAGTCACGGGTTCGATTCCCGGTGGAGACACAGTTTTTTAATTGTGTTTTCAGTCTGGATCTGTGAGACGATTAATATCGTAAGTCTCCAAAATGTGGCAACTTGTTATTGGGTGCGTGTTAAATTAATATTTAACATAGTACCTACCTGTTAGTTGCCCGAGAAGCAATATTAAATAAATAAATAAATACATTGTGATGAAACTTTCAAAATACAATCTCAGCATGATAGTAGTTGATAATCTGCAATAAAATATAACCTTCACCTGTATTCCCTTGGGGCAGTGAGGAGTTAAAAAATATTATACAATATACCAACATCATTTACATCCCTGCTTCTCGTCAAAAAAAATTATTTTTGATGCTTCAACATAACTCGTTATATTTTCAATGCAATACAAAACACCACAAATATCATGTACTTTCATATAATAGGGTTTTTGTATATTTATTTCTCGTGATTTCACGTAACAAAAAGTATTTTTCAAAAACTTGTAAATTAAATATAATACTTGACTCTGTTAGTAGTTATCATCGCATCGCATTTTCAATTCAAACGTGTTAGTATATGTTACAATCTTCTCAAAATTAATTTTATTTTTTTTATATTTTCTAGGAAAACCGGTATTTTAGTAATGTGATAATATACATTTATGTATGACAGGGTAAGATATGAGAACATAAGGAAAGAATGTAAGATGAAGAAAGATATCATTAATAAAATGAAAGTGAACACACTGAGATGGTTTGACCACATGGGTAGAATGAATAAGGAACGCCTGACGAAGAAAAAATACAATGCGGATAGGATTGGATTGAGAGGCCGGGGCCGCCCAAGAAAGGGATGGCACGACCATGTGAACGATATTCTGAAAGACGGAAATGTTAGAAGCATGTACAATAAACGAACATGTGCCATGAATGTGTGCCAGGATAGAAAGATATGGCGTTCGGTTCTCTCTGCCTACCCCGTAAGGGACATGGCGTGATGGTATGTATGTATGTATAATATACATTTACACATTATCGCGATATTTTCAGTTCAGTTCAATTTAACTATTATGGTGAATTTCAATCTACATATTTATTAATATGGTTTCGCATTCAAGATTGATTATATTTGGAGCAGATATAAGAAACCGTAAAAGTGAATTATATTCATATTTGTTGTAGTTATTTTAGTGGTATTGTATTGCAAATTTGGTGAATACATATTTTGTATAAAATATATACCTACATAATATCTATCACCATGAAAATAGATATGCCGCTCGTCATACCCTTCTATATTGGCATACATTCTCTGTTTCATTAACATCATCTACCGCCTCATATACTTTATGTTATGCTAACCTCATTTGTGTCATACTTTGTTTACGGTCAATCTCTGAATTTCATTTTACGTTTCTTTCATCTTTATTTAAGTCTTAAATTCCTTATTTATTCACTCATCTTTTCATATTATTTGATTTTTTAGTCTATAATATACTGTTGTAAATTTCACTAACATGTATCACAATTTTGATAAATATTTTATTTGTTACTGAGTCACAATTTATTTGTTAATTTTCTATAACATTAAATCATACATTCTTGAACGTTGAAAATATTTTAGGTGTACAATATATGTATTAATACGAGTTTTTATACTCAAAATCGTTTTTTCGTTGTCATTGGATTGAACATTTTATTAAAAAATAAATAGACATTGAAGAAAATTTTATATTCTCCAATATCACATATGTATCGTTAAATAATATTTAAATAAGAGATATGTCTCTCAATATGGTGTAAAGGTTCCGATCCTATATTCTGAAATAATATTATGTAGATGTTATTTATTCATATACCCAAAAGTAACACAATATCACGGATTTTTTTGTATGTTTTACCTACAGATTTTCACCTCTCTATTTTATTCATCTCACGTGCATCACGCCTATTTACTTTCAAAGTCTTTCAAATGCATCTCAGCATACATAATATTAGAACCTCAAGAGACTTAAATGTTCTGAATTTTTATTTATATGAAACAGTACAATGGTAAATTTTCGTGTATATCCACTATTTCTGTTGCTTAAAAATATCATACGATTTAATTTCCACAATTTTGCTAATACTTGAAATATATTTTTTAAATTTCAATTTACAGCCCGTTTTCGAGGCAGGTAAGCTCGCGGTATACAAAGGTTATCGTCGCCGTCGTACCGACTCTAATGTATGCTAGTGAGACATGGACATCACAGAAGACACAAGATAGTAAAAATAACGCGGTTGAAATAAGGCTACAAACATGAGTGTGTGGTAAAACGATGTATGATAGAATAAGAAATGAGGATATAGACGAGAATGTATAATTGAAAGAGATATCGTAACATGAAAATTGATGCACTAAGGTGGTTTAGCCATATAGAAAGAATGAGTGATGGCCGTCTGACAAAAAAGTACGTAAGTAAAAATGTAACGAAAAATAGAGGTCGGCCAAAGAAGAGTTGACACGATCACATAAAAGGAATTTTGAAAGATGGAGACGTTAATAGAAGTAAGAATAATAGAAGGAGCTTGAATGAGACGATTCATGGATGTGAATAAAGTGAGAAGTTTATGTAAAGTGAAAAGAGACTGGCGTTCGGTTCTCTCTGCCTACTCCAACTAGATAAATGGCGTATTGGTATGACTTGAGTCCATCTTACATATTTTTTTAAGATAATGTAAATGATTTGAAGGATGGTTTTCGATAAATACAGTTTTGGTTGTAATGTATAGTAGTTCCAATCAACAATATTGGTTTCTGCAATAGTATTTTTAGATTCCACTTGATATAGGTGTCTACGATATAAATATGAATTTCCAATACATATATGAATTGAAATAAAGAATATTATTCCATGAATGACACATGGCTGTGATATTAACACAACATTTTCAATCAACTTCTTTTGCGACATGCTGCAAGAAATATTAAAAAGTTTTCACCTGTCCTTGTGTATGATATATAAAACTATTCACTCCCTTTATCCTGCCGTTTCCAGCCCATCCCCTCTCTGTCAATTCAATACGAAATCCAATTTCGTTTACGCGCCAGAACTTTCTTCATTCCTTTTTATAGGAACTCCTATAGCATCATCTTTGTTCTTTCTCCCCTGGCGTATAGTCTTGCCTTGCCTTTCTTCGCCCTTCTAGCAAATATTCTGCAAACAGACTCCGATCGCGCATCAATAATCTTCAAACATCTGACTATGCTAGTGCATAACATGCCAACTAAACTTCATAATATTATATTATATTATAATTTTAATATAAAAACACGCTTACGCCAGATATCTTAGTATATATGCAACGAGATCTAAATGCCAAACTTTTATTATCTGTGACGTCTTATCAATACACATATTCTCACTAAATTTCTTATATGCTCGACTTTTATAATTTCAATCATGTAGTCATGTCTTTCTTTATATGAGCATCACTTTTCTATTGCCTTTGTAATATATTATTTTGTTCAATGCTATGTACCTTACTTTTATCTTAAATAACTGTTTATTGGACATGGTGCTAGTGGGACCCTTTACATCCTTCTAAAACTCAATTTTTCTTTTCTGAATTTTTCTTTTCTTTTTTTTCCCGAATTGCTTATTTTGTATACATATATTTTATTTTTTATTTCTCTATATTCTTTTTTTATTACTCTTTAATATACTATATCTGTACTATGTTAAATCATGATGTCAATGAATTATATTAATTATTGTGACCATAATATTGAAAATTGTAAACCATGTAATGATGAACCCAAGTGTTCTGTAAAGAACCTTGGGGGGATAAAATACAATAAACAATAAGCAATATCAATTTTTACCTCGCATAATACGTACGTACTCAACCGGTATCTTTTCATGGGGTATAATAAAAAACAAAGAGGTGTACTATACAATTTTTTTCCAAAGAATGAATATGTCCTTTTAACAAGTGCATATACATATGTAACATCTTCATACATTCTCTTAATTAAGCATATGCTTGTGCTAAATGTGAACGAAATCGGTCGTGGAAAGATTCGAACTCGCTACCACTGGATTACTAACCCATCGCGCTAACCGCTCTAAGAACACCGATCTCAGTATAGTATTATGTTTAGTTAATTAATTGATTATTTACATAGGTGTATGTGTGAATAGCACATCTGTATATAATCATAAATTATTAGGGATGGAATTTATAACTTCGACTACAAAACTTAAATCTTCTACTATTAAAGTAATATTATCTCATTATTTACCTACGTATTCTAAAGCTTCCTTGATTATACAAAATACTTCTCTCTTAGTTAATCCTTTCGTCGTTTTCGTACCTAATATTCTTCTCTGCTATAATTGTCAGAGAATTCAATTTAATTTGTTCAAAAGTTCCATCCTTAACACGAAACCAGGCTGAGCTTTAAGAGATTTCTTATAATTCCCGTTCAAATATCGAACGTCTGATTCCTGATCCTCAAAATGAGCCTCAAATAGTTCCCCTATTTATTTTATAAAGACAAGGTCGTATTTTTCCTTTCAATCGCTCGCCATTGGCATTCAAAAACAAATAGTCCAATACGGAGGTTTCGATTTGATAGATAATAATATATGTCATTTTAAAAGAGGGAGAGAGATCCTTCCACCATATTTTCGCCTCCATGGAACATTCGTCGGTTTTTTCCTTTCACATACCATGTGTCTATGATGTAGGCAAACTATGTAAATAAACATATTTAAAAAAAATTATTTTATGATTTCATATCATGGCACCTTTCTTCGTTTTAAGACATATTTTCATTTCTCCAAGTGCCTACCTACAGCTTTATTAGTTATTCTTTTTAACATTAGTATTCATACCCTATTCTTGTCGAGGTTCTTTTTTCGTGTACATACTTTACATTTTCTTTCGTTGAATTCGAGTTTAAAATAATATATTCGTCACATTTTGGCACAAAACTTGCGTATCTTTACATTATATTAGGTATAGGTACATCATAATTTTATTCGAAAAATAAAAAAAAACACTTATTAATACTTCATGCAAGTGTATAACCTTATAAAATTCATCAAAATAAGCTAATACTCATGTTAAGTAATATTAATTCTTTCAAGGTAGCCTTCGAAACAGTCATTCGTGCTTTCGTACCTTATATGATGCTGTATATAAATTGTCCTGTTATACTCACATAACTCTCAAGTATTGCTGTTCGTTTTTGTTGTAAACATAATTTCATTTCCGTAATATATTGGTTTCCATTTTCTAAACTTCCGAATTGTTTGTACATAGTTTACTTACGTTTCTTAGAATTCTGAAAACATCCCGTTGCTATGACGTTCGCTATATTTAAGGTGAAGACCCTAAAGAGGGGGAGGGGGGTATTTCCACAACCATTAATTAATAATAACTTGCCTGTTGAGAGTTTTTCATTTGCGTACAATTATTTCGCATTGTTCGAACTCCTCAAATTACCCTCTGTAATCTACTAGCGCAAAAATATCTTGTGACTTTTTTCCATTAAGTCTTCAATCTACTTCAAAAGAATGCGTTAATAATGAACTGTAAAATAGAAGGATTTTTACACTAATGGAGTGGTTTTTATCTCAAGATTGGGTGGCTTTTACAAGTAACCACAGTACCTACAGTTTGATCATAAAAAATAATGATGAAAAAACGAAAAATCCACGCGATTGTCTTGTTCTGAACTACATTTTTAATGCTTTATGGACTCATTTCAACGGTGGATTCATTCGTAAAAGAATATTCGATAATTGGATGCACATTGTAAAATGTAATGAGAATCTATAATTCAAGCTTCCACTCTGTCTTTTGGATGAATTGACATTTTTCACATAAAAGTGTCTTTGAAAACAGAAATTAGAAGCACCTGAAAATTAATGGAAGAATATTTTCCTTTCATAAATAATAGGTAGTCATTCAAGTATTTTCTTCGCTGAATCCCAAAAAAAATTGGTTTCAAATCTAACAATACGGAGAAATATTATAAAGTTGGAGTACCTAGATTAAATTATATTTTGTCCTCGCTTGTATGAAGGTACTTATTTTATTTTTTGGAAATCATTTATACATCCTACATCATTTCAAGTATCCATTTAACGATAAATATGTTTATATACAAAATACTATTTTTTATGTACCCATTTCAAAGTATTTACATTTTACACGAGGCATCCCTTGGTTTTTTAATTAAGAAAACTAGCATCAATCTGAAATAAACTATTTACGAGTACCTACCATTATTAGTCATAAGTATTTTTTCCGTATTTCATCAATATCGTTTACAAATATTTAGATTTAATTTTCTCGTTTATTATCTTATAAGCAATTTTTACTCCTCATTAACCCAGGGGGATATAGTGGGGACTTATGATTTCGCAATTTTAAGGCTATTTTTTATTGCATATTATCAACTAGTATCATGCTGAGATTGTATTCTGAAAGTATTATTGTATCTATGTGTGTGTGTGTGTTCTGTGTACTATGTGCTGTGTGCTTTGTACGACGTGTTTATTTTACTTCATCGATTATAGACTATAGTACTCATTCGATTCTTTTCAAATTTTGCAAATTTGTATACCTAATACTTGCTTATACCTCATTAGATTTTGAAGGATATTAAATAGTGCTTCTCAATTTTTTTAACTGTCAAATATTTCAAAGTGACCCTAAGCTCAGGTTACTCGAGTTTTATTATTTTTATTTTCAAATTGGTAAAAAGGCACAACACTTTCATTAAATGGCTTTGAAGAATTATCAATTTTTCTTAATAAAATATTTAAATTAAAAATTATTGAACAAACTCATTTCATAAAAATGTTACAAATTTTCCATACAAAATTTGAATACCTTGTGGAGTCACTCGGTAGTGAGTATTATAGAGTTGGCCACAACCCACTCGTTTTTTTACTCTCAATAAAATAAATGTGAAAATTGCGTTGATTATTTAAATTTTTTACCTACCTTTTACGATTTTTTTAACATGGCTACGAAAGGGACACCAGCTATTAGAATTTGGGTCCATTATGGTGGATTTCCTAATATAATAATAATACTCATTCGACGTAGCTCACTACGTAGCGTTGAGAAGCGATATGAAATCTGCTCACGAATGTAACTTATTATATGATTGAATGATATTCCTTCCTATATAATAAAACTTTCTGTTTTCGCTGCGGACATTTCTAATTGAAGCAATTGGCAAATCTATTTAAAATGTTGATTTTGTAATTTTGTTTTGTTAATTTTGCTAGTGTCTCATACCTATATACATAAATACAAAGTTAAATATTGATTGAAAAAATGACTACGTAATAACTATTCACGGAGTATTTTATGGTTAATGATGTTAAAGAAATAATGATACATAAGCTCCCAATTAACCAATGCTTACGTCTATTTATTTTTTAAAATGATCAAGAAGTACACATTTCTTAATTGATTCCGGTGCCGACTCACACCGCCATCTTTGTTTCTCCAGTGATACCAATCTAACGCGTGGGAGGCGAGAAAAAATTGGTTGGTAGAAAGGTGTCTTCTTTTTAACCGATTTTTGTTATAGGAATTTATCAAGTTTAACATCTACCTTATCTTGAATCTTATTGTTTTGTAACGAATGTCCTCTACAAATCATTTATAATTACTCATAATTGGAATTAATATTGGAATAAATCTGAACGATACGTTATCAAAAAGAATTCTCTTTTGATACGTAATAAAAATATCGTCTAGACTTTTTCGATATTTTTTTAATTTTAGATATACACCACGCTGTTTTCATATTTGAAGTAATTAAATAGAACCTATCGCCATAAAATGCGATCTTGAAAGACATGTTTTCCTTAATTCACAATCAAATACAGCTGTTTTAGAGTACCTAATTATTGAAAAAAACATTTAGACATTCTTATTCATATTTGTTCATCATCATCATCATTGGCACTACAGTCCGCTACGGACCCTGGCCTCCTCCAGAAATTGTCTCCATCCCTCCCTGTCAACCGCCAGTCTTCTCCAATTTATCAGGTCCATTTCTCCTATATCACACAGCACATCGTCCAGCCATCTCAACCTAGGTCTGCCTCTACTTCTTCTGCCTTCGGGACAGGTGTCTAATACTTTTTTAGGAATACGGTCATCATCCAATTTTATAAATATTTATTATTTAATATAATTTTGTGAATTAATCTGTTTCTATCGTAAAACCATTCATCGATTTAATTATTATTCTAAACGTGGTATAGAAACTAAAGCGCCCATGAACTGTGACCATTTATCATTTCTCTTCCATATTTCTTTTTTTTTTCGTTTATTTTGTAAAATTTACTTTATCAAACTATTAAGTTGAGCATGACCTTGAAGAAGGAACGGTTAGATTCGAAAACTGTGGTTAATATGAAGTTATTAAAAATAAAGTTTTTTTTTTTTATATTGACTAAAAATTTCAATAATATTATGTCTTTTGTTTTTCTGGTCGATCGTCCATTGTCCTCCAATTATTCTTCTCCTGTCCATCGTGCTCCGCCCACGATACCCTCATTATTATAGGCCCCCTTTCATCATCTGAGTTAATCCCCTCTGTCTTTATATTATATACCTACCTACCTCCTGTACCTTGTCCCGGCGATAAATAAAAGGCGGGACCACCCAACTGTCTATGCAAGGCATTGCTCTAACCATTTAACTTCACATACAACTACATTATATACCTAATAATATATTATATTGGATTTATTTACTTTATCTTCGAGGTGCTGTGACTCTATACTCTGCGTACATCTTCTCTGTCTTTTGATGTGAACAAAACTGTACAAGTAATAAAAACATAATGTACGAACCTACAACATATGTATCGAGATTACACGTTGATCGCATCCAAATCATTACCATCGTTAAAACTTCAAATATCTAGTAAAAAATGGAGTAAATTATGTATTATAATTATCATTGCGGCCTTTGGAGTAGGATCTATCTAACGATCTACGGGCCAATAAGAGAGAATAATGATTGGTGTCGTCGATACAACAGGGAGCTATATAAGGGAGAGCCCGATGTGACCAGTTCCATCAAGATAGGGCGCTTGAGATGGGCTGGTCGCATAATCCGAATGGACGACGACAACTCCGCAAAACGCGTCACACTCCCTGTGCCACGAGGTCGAAGGAGACCAGGAAGACCAAGGGACTCGATGGATAGACAGAGTGGATGCGGATGCATCTGCAGCATGCATTAGAATTTGGAGAACGAAGACAACGGATAGACGGGAATGAGGGAGACTCCTGGATTTAGTATCAATTGAAACATTTAGAATTGATACAAGAAAGATGTCATTAATAGAATAAAAGTGAACACATTGAGATGGTTTGGCCACATAGATAGAATGAAAGAGGAACGCCTGACGAAGAAAATAATATACATTGCGGACAGGAATGGAACGAGAGTTCGTGGCCGCCCAAGAACCGTTCACATGACACGATCATGTATTGTGAACGGTATTTTAAATGACTGAAATGTTAGATGCTTGAACAACAGACGAACATGTATAAGACGATGTATGTATGTTGACGAGGCGATGTATGTGTGTCAAGATAGAAATATATGGCGTTTGGTTCCGTGAGGGACAAGGCGTGATGATTTTTAGAATTAATATTTTAATATTTTCATTTGTAAAATTATAAAGTTTACTCTTTTTGAATGTTGGATAGTTTACTAATTTATGATTCGATATTCTTATAGTTTCGGTTTCATTTATTTGGACTTCGGTTAAACACGGTAGTATCCTTTAGTAAAATTAATTATTCGAATTTATTATCTTGTAGATGTTCATACAAGATATACACACACCCACTCAGTTATCATTCCGAGTGGCCCATTTTAAAATGGTATTATGGTACGTGCTCATAATAGAGTGAGAGAGTCTGCAGTCAAAATCTATAGCATAGATAAGATAATATGCCCCATTAAAGTCTAGTAATTATCACACCCTGACATTTTATGGCCGAATATTGAATTTGGAACAATATATACCGGATGGTTCGAATATCTGGAATAAATTTATTAAATTACCTCAATGTTCTCTGACCATTAAAATTCTTCATATTTCCTTTTGTTCGCCTTGGGAGTATTGAATTCTTTAAATAATGATAATAATACACCAAAAGATTATGCTCATTCTATAAAATATAAGGGAGGTATTATGAATATTATTGATTTTTTTAAATTAAATTTTGCGTCTGCGCGGGTTCGAGCACCAGATGAGGAGAAATTTATCCAACTGTCGATTTTTTCAAGAGAATTTATTTTTTCTTTATATATCGACAAAGTTTCTAGCCAAGATACGCGATATTTTTATGCCAGTTTTATATTTTTGAAGTAAAAAAAACACCAACTTAGAGGCTTCGCAGCATATGTATATGTTCTATATATGGATTTACTCAGACTTCGGAGTAGAATATTTAGTGTGCATATGTATGTGTATGTGTGTGTGTGTCTGGGTGCGTCTGTGTGTGTGTGTCCTTATAACATCTGATCCGCGCAATGCACTGCACAGAGCTTAAAATTTCAGAAAATATAGAAATATATGCTAACAAAACTTTTTGTTTCAATCAGGGTTTACATTTTTTTTTATTTTTTTTATGATAAATTTACGTGTTTTACTGCCTGTATTTTCAATAATTATTATTTTAAAGAAAATATTATTTTTAAAAGAATATTATTTTTAAAAGATTGCTCATATTATTCATTTTCTATAAAAAATATGAGCATTGTATTAGTACATCTCAAACTTTTTAATTTATTTATTTATTTATTTTTCACACCTTTACCACAAAGACTATTATGAAGATTACTGCTGCCCAACTAGGTAACCCTTTTCTAGGGCTAGCAGTTTACAATTATACCAAGCCAAATATTTGACATTTTGTATTACATATTTATTTTGTCTTTTCCAAAAAAATATTAGAACGGACAACAGACATCACAACACAACAAATTACAATATTACATAGTTACTAATATCTTAAACACAAAAGTATAAACCGATACAGTAAATTTTGATATATATTATTCTAATATTATTTCCACCATAATATGCACACCCGTTGTTGTCGTTTATGTTATGTATCAGTTTTTTCATTAAAATTTGCTCTATGGTCTTCCCAACGTATATACAATATTATTTGACTTGAGTCACAAATCAAATCAAATATAAAATCAAGTTTTCTTCTTTGAAATAAATCTAATAAAAAAGAGAAATGTTTAAAGTTAATTAATCTCAAACTAGTCATACAGACGAATACATAGGTGAAATAATTGTTTACGTCCAATGTATAAATCCAATGGTGAGTTTTATTCAAGTTACCCTGTCCGTTGTCATTAGCGTGAGAATTGTCCTGATTACAAAATTCCTTTCAAGCGGGACATAAATTAACAGATTTTGTCGTGGATGGATTTGTCCATCAGACATTTGGCTTTATGCGCCCTAATCATGTAATGTTTTATGACCGATAAAAATTTTATGTGTAGCCACAAAACATCCCCAAGAATAGGAGACACAATCGTAAATCATTGAAACGTCCAAAAGAGATTTAATTTATTTCTAGAAGTTATAATCTGCCCAGTGTCTTGGAAACATTGGGCCCAACGTGAGACAGTTCCTTGACCCTAATATTCCCCTCCTCCGCAAACAGTTAGAGCATAATCAATACATTACTCTTGACAAATGTTTTACATCTCAATAGAAACAACTTTGGAATGTTATAGAAGAACCAGGAACTCAAGGCACCTACAGGGCTTACAACCTGTCATCGGCTGGTTTACGTGTCACTTTATGCGCTTGCGCAACGTTCACCAATTTTTTTTATTTTTGGTACTTAACTCTCTTATTTTTTTAGTTGTAATTATAGTTTTTGAGCAAAGGCTTTAGAATTATTGTCATTTGTGAAGTAGTTACCTATGAAAACACTTATGGACACAGTTAATTGGATAAATTAATCGAGGGGCTACTCATGACTTAATCTTAAAAATATTCAAATCAGTATTCGATCATAATCTAATATAAATCTTTGTCTGCAAAAACTCGAAATTTCCATTAATTTTCGTATAAATTAATATTATTATTCAATTAATTTTAACGTCAAAGATTGCTTAAGTATGAAGCTGATCAGACTTTATGAGTAATTCACACTTTTTTATTGTCTTATTTTGATTTGTATTTATATTTATTTACTATTAATAATTGTATGCATGTATTGTGTGCTGTCCTATAATTTAAACTGCTCATGTTTAAGTACATACACAATTAATGAACAAAATACTATTAAGTCACCCACTAATAATATCTCAAATTAGTCGTTGACTTCAAAATTTTTAATTTTTTTATATAATTAAAAAATATATACCTACTTGAAAATGTAACCTGCGCATGTGTAGGTACATATATAATTAATATCCCAAATATCCACGTCAATTACTCGCCACGCACATCCATGTAAGTTGGTTCATTTTAGTTTTCATAAAATTATTCCTTAATTTAATTAACGTCTCATTATACCCTGTCATAGTCAGGGCAGTGTGAACTAAGTAGAGCGGATGTAAATCAAAGCTTTCAGCTTTTTCGGATAATATCAGGTATATTTTTTTGTAGTATTAAACCAAAACTAATGGACCATTAAATTTATATTTTCTTTTGGTCTTCCACCCAAGTAACATCCTGGCCTGACCCATATTAGCAAGGACATGCAACCTAACGCGATCGCCAATCCGTGGTAATTGGTCTAATGTCCATGAGACACGCAATCTTTCCTTACTATTAATTATTTTATGCGATATTAATTAGAATTGTTATGTAAGAGGGGTTTTTATTATTAGACGTTAGAAAATTACATTTCAAATAGGAACATTGTCAGTGGGCGAACAGTACTTTAACAATATACTTTAGATTAATACTTCACAGAAAATACAAATAATGTGACTGTTATTAAAAAAAACGCCTATTTATGCATATTTTCATCAAACAAGGTAAATTCATATCAGTATATGTATGTATATATATAGAGAGAGAAAGTAAATGGAAAGAGAAAGGGATGGCACGTTCATGTGGGCGGTATTTCGAAAGACTGAAATGTTAGAAGCGTGAACAACAGACGTACATGTATAAGACGATGTATGAATATGAATGTTGAAGAGGCGATGAACGTGTGTCAAGATATAAATAGTGGCATTCGGTTCCCTCTTTGCCTACCCCGTAAGTAACATGGCATGATGGTATATATGTATATGTACAAAATATCAGGTATAATGTATACAAATTTGCAAAATTTGAAAAGAATCGATTGAGTACTTTAGTATATAATCGATAAAGTAAAATATAATATATTATATACACGGCTATTTAACACATAGCACATAGCATATAGTACCTTCTCAGCACACACACACACACACATACATGGTGATGAAACTTTTAGAATACAATCTCATCATGATCTGCAATGAAAAAATAGCCTTAAAAATTGCGAATTAACAACCCCCCCCATAACCTCTTGGGTTAGTGAGGAGTAAAAACTATTGTATCTTTAAACAATTAATCCGTCCAGTGCCCGGGCGTGTTTATTGCCGAACGGCACATCATTCAAACGTCTCACTGCAATAATTACATAGGTACCAACTTGAAAAAAAAAACAAATATATATTTTTTTATGTTTAATATTATCAGAATCAACTTTATGGCAAATTTTAATCAAATTTATTTATTTATGTTTAAACTACGTATTAGTTATTATAATATCTACTAGAAACTGAATTAAATATATTAGACCATACGTCGAATGACTCATTCATTGAACATTATACATAGCTTGGTGAGAGCCACTCCTCTAAACAATAACAATATATGAACATTTGCTGTATTTTTAAAAAAAGTTTACACGTAATCATTTTATTCTCCACCTACATAAAGAATATTAAATTGCTTACATATTGCGTAACATACTTTTTTAATAGCGTAAATAACTTTACGCATTTTATTAATATTCATGTGATCAGTTATTTTTTCTATTGACAGATTAAAAACATTGAAATGGTTACATTTTACACTGACATCTATCTTGTGACTTTGTAATTAAAACACACGCCTGATCAATTTGTTTCTGCGTGTTCTGTGGACAATAATTCATTTTTATTGATACTTAAAAGAGGTTTTATGTACCTCGTTACTTATTTATTGTTTATATTTGGTTATTTGAAGAAATTTAATGACAACATAAAAAATATTTTTTAATGTTGTAACTTTTCATGGGTAATTTGTCGTACAGATCAATTTTTTATAAAAATAAATTAATCGTAATGAATTTCATATATTTATTCGTCTGTATGGCTAGAAGCCTTTTATGATATTAAAAGATATGAAAAGTTGTTACTCGGTATTTAAAAAAATAATTATTTCACATGTTTCATGTAACACATGAGATCCAACTGTCGATGACGATAGTATATATCATTGAAGAATACGTACCAAACTATAAAAAATTGAACACAAATTAATAAATATTTTTAGATATTTTGTACATGTTGGTATGTAGGTATGTCAGGATAGGTTATAATGGAGGTCAGTCAGTTTTTCCTACCCAGAATATGAAAACAGCATGATGGTATGTATATATGTTTGTAGATTAATTAGGTATCAAACTATTGAGTGAGATCTTGTGTAGTGTACACTGCCTTACTAATTGTATGAAACGATGTCATCACTAAATTCAAGTTTTATAAAAATTGTTAAAAAAAAATTGTTATAATAAAAATGTTTTGCTTAGTAAAAAAATGTTTGAGAAACTCTTGTTGTAGCAGTATTATATTTTTATGACTATATTATAAAATAAATTATTTCATTGGTCCATTTTGTAAATAAATCTTCAATGTTCATACACTACTGCGAAAAAATCGGACCTGTTAATAATCAAAAATCAATATTATTATTCCATCCGGGAATTGGTTTCTACCTGCAAAGAAGACTCGAAATTATCCAATACCTACAAACACTAGACTATATTATAGCAGGTAGGTAGGTACATACAACACGTGCTGCTAATTAAGGTTATCATTATTTTTTGTTTAACTTATTGAATATTGAGACTTGAAACTTTCCCTGCTAAATTAAATTTTCATCCGCTTTCAAATCCATTTGTTTCTCTCCCTGCGATGTTTTCAGTTTTCACCGAAAGTAATATTATTACCGTGTAGAATATTCGAGCCTGTATTTGGTGTATTTATTTCATAATACTGTTCAGAACTGAGAATTATAATTATTTTTATGAAGCGAAACCTATTTTTCATTAAAAATTGAACATTATTATTAATATTATTATTTGGAGGTTGTCATCGCAGCTTTTATCTCGCTGTGTTAATTAATTTCCCTGAGGTATTCAAGATTTAATTAATTACATTTAAACTTTTCATTTATCCTTTCGTTTTCAGCACAGCCCCGGGGATTCTCCGTAATAAATTACCAATTTGCTTAAATTTTGATTGAAATGTCCGTCATAAGAATGAGACAGATGCTTTCTTTGTGAAATAATGATTGAATTTGGACAGTTTATGGCCAAGGTATTATTAACCCCTAATTAGTACCAATATCAATATTCGATATTCATTCATCGTGAATATTGTTACCTATTTGTTTTGCTGCGGAACCCTTAAATATTTTCTTTGCCACCATATTTACGTTTATATTATACATACTATATACTATTTCATAAAGCTTATTATTTGTCTATATTTGTCTTTGATTCCATAATACAATATTTTTGGTTAAGAAATATTATATACAGTATTTTTTGTATGTTTATAAACTTACTTGAAATGATATCAAACTTGGTTTGATATCTGACTGCTGAGCCAAAGGTCCCAGGTTCGATTCCCGGTGAAGACACCGTTTTTAAATTGTGTTTATAATATAAATCTCAAGTAGTCTCTTGAATGTGGCAACTTGTCATTGGGTACGTGTTCAATTAATATTTGACATAGTTACCCGAAAAAGCTATTCAAATCATTTGGTAAAAATTACAATTTCTGAATATATCAGGTGTAAGAAATTAATATTACTGTAAATATTGTCAAGTAGTTTATTTTTATTTATTAATAATGAAGCATTTTAGTGCATATATTCAAAATATTATGGTATTGGTAAGTACAAGTTTCATATTATTCTTCTTCACTATAGCTTTACAACCCTTGACGGGTCATAGCTGCCTCCGAGATCAGTCGCCACCCTCTTCTATCCAAAGCGAAGTTTAATACAGTATTTTTATATATCTTTATTTATTTTTTATTTATTTTTTTATTACAAGTTTCATAAAGTTAACAAAATAAATTGCATTCTTTATTAACTATAAAGTAGGCGTAATAAAGTTATGATAATCTGCTATCATAATATTTTTTCTTTCTAAAATACACCTGTTAAATCCAATAAATAACATACACACATAAGCAGGATGCTAACCATCAAAATTAACATATTATTGTGAGTCTACAATGCAATGATTCAAATGATCTCAAATTTCAATAAGTTAAACCTGTTGAGGCGTTAAACAAAGGGCAATATGTGTGAGAGTGATATATTGTGTATGAAAATATTGAAAAAAATATTCCCAAGAAAGACTTCTATCTGCCTATTAAATAATAATTTCGTGTATCTGTCTGTATGTTTATTATTTTGATTTGTAACGCATTCATAAAGCGTAACCTATAAAGTTCGAAAGTCAATGGAACACGAATAATGTTACTAGTTTCTTCCATGGTTTTATTATTTTACTAGTTTTCTCAATTTATTCAATTGAACGTTTCATGAGTATATCCCAACATACTCGTTTGAGTATAAGCTACCAAAAAAATGCTTGTTTTGCCTATACCTACCTATGTAAATAAGAATCGTTGATTTTTTCAAATAAGTTTTTCTTACTTTATAAAAAGGTATATAAAAAAGTACATGGTGCAGAAATAAGACCACTGTGAAAGGTGATATTGTAACAGAATAAAAATAAATTGCGCTAAGGTGCATCATTAATTTTCTCAGAATAAAATATATTGATAGATGGGTCGATGGCAGAGCAGTTAGCGCATTGGGTTAGTAATCCAGTGGTCGCGAGTTCGAATCCTGCCACGACCAATTTCGTTCACCTAAATATAGCACAAGCATTAACTTGTTTCAAGGACATATTCATTCTTAAAAAAAATACTAATTATCGAAAAGATTGTATGTACATCATCAAGGGGAAAACATAATTTTTAAATTACAATTATCATATCTTCTAAAAATTCGATATGTAAAAATAACATATTGTTAAATAAAATATCCTTTCTTGAACGGGGAAAAACTCTCGAGGAAACGGGCGCGTAAAAAAGGGTTATCGATTTTACATAATTATTAGTATCACAATGATGGAACGTTTTTTTTTTGGCGTGAAAGAATAAAAGGTCCAATGGGGTCTTTAGTATCTTCTCTACCTACATCCATGTCAGTATGCTTTTGTCAAACGCGATAACCGGTCATATCAAATGTTTACATTCTCTTATGTTTATTATTAATTTTAACTCTCGCAACTAATTGCATCTAAATAATAAAATCAACTTTGTAATTATTTGAATGTTTTATAATGATTTAAAAACAACGACATAAGTGACGTCATAAAATCTTTATAATATAAATCATATTTAAATAATAATTGGTGTTTTCCGTGTTTCTAAGTTTTATAAACGATGACAATTGAGACAAATATCTTTGAATATACAAAATTTAGTGAGGGGATGCGTACAATATTTTGATCATTTTCAAAAAAGTGTCCTATATTTTTTTATTTATATAACAGGACATGGATTTTTTCATTCATCTTACATGCAATCATAATGAATAAATATGGTAAATAACTCTTTTTATTAAAGATAGGTATGTGATATTACTTTCATGATCTTTATTTTATTGACAGAAAATTTTCTAATTTGTTGTCGAAAAATAATTTAATTTGATTAAATTAAAAATATTTGCGATAAAATATAAGTAGGTTGTAAATAAGCGAATAAAATATTTTTATATGCTTATTTGCTTATCAACATTAATTTATTTATTTTGTAACTTCTTATACATATAATTTTTACACCGGCGGGTTTAATTTACAAACGGAAATTTCTTCCAACCAACCAGAGATTATGTTAATATACAATACAATGTATACTATGGCAATAAGTTTTTGCTTATAAACAAACATATGTGTAGGTAGCTTCATTTGAGCAAAATTGGTGATCTCTAGAATATTTTTTATCATGACAATATACAGATAATAACAAATTAGCATGAACCATTTTATCACCTATTTTGATTTCATTGTACTTTCACTCTATTTTATTTGGATCGTAACTTTTTTATATTAAAATAAAAGGTACATGTGCTGATATTTTATGTACATTTCTTCAATCGTTTTTATTTTTGTACTTATGATGTGTTTGCGCTGTGTTTTTTTTAAATAAATTTTTCAATGAATTTCATTTTCTTGTTTTTGTTTGTATGATGTCATATATGTTTATTTTAATGTATGCCATACAATTCAATATAATATATATTATTCTTTACAGTTTTTACTATAAGATTAAGCGGTTTCATTTCGAACTCTTCGAAAGTTCCGGTTAAGTTAGTAGTTAGTGCTCTTCCGTTATGGAAAAAGTATGTTTTTTTCCTTTTTGTAATAATGTCATTTTTGGACATTTTATATGTGCTAAGTACTTAATTACTTAAGAGGACATGTAACTCTAAATATAATGACTAAAAACATGATATATTAAAACCGTCTAATGCACTATGATTAATGTTAAAAGGGGTTTATACGTGATTTCAACTATCGGATACCCAAAATTTGTGGATTTTTTTGCATTTTAAGAACATCCTTGACATGAAATGAAAAAACCATATCGGTCATTCCCTTTGATTTTATGCATTTTTTAAGCATATAAAATATTAATTTCTCTACGACACATAGTAATGGAGTAATTAAAAAAAAATTGTAAAAAAGGATATTTTGAAAATTTATTTTAGATGAATTTAGGCTAAATCTTATACTATATATAAATTTAGAAACATACTGTATAACATATTCGAGGAATTTGATTTGAAATTGAGGTGTTTAGGTTTATATGCCCCCTCAATAAAAGCATTCAAAGATTGTCAAAATTTGAAGAAACACAATTGTACCGTCATCGTGTAGTAGGGAGTTTAGTGTTGTCCACAACCCAAGATTGCTTTTACAAATACGCAATTGAGTGTTTTTGACATAATCGATTATTTAATATTTTATGTACATAACTAAATTATTTACAAACAAGAAAATTATAGACCTTCTGATTTAAACCGAAAAATAGTCTTGAGATTAATTTAAATAATTTGTGGGTAATAATCGTATATGTAATGTTGATGTTCGCACCCCTTTCAGAATAATTAGATTTTAGTGCAAATGATTATTTTATTCATAGGCTTCTGCTTTGGACTCGTAAATCTTGTTTGAAAAAAAATCTTTTTTTTAACACCGCTCATTCGATGGGTAATCTTTCATCCACAATAACCTTCTGGCAAAGTCTGCACCTTGTTAGAAATCATTACTTTTTATATGTGAGAATTTACATAAACTCCAACGCCCGTAAAAAATCATAAGTAACTATTTTGGATGCATAAATATTACCTCTTGTATGCCTATTACGTATGTAGGCATATCCTGAGGGAATTCCTCTAGCCGCACGGGTCAATTATTAAGCATTCATGTCCATGGTCAACGGCTGCCTCGAACAGAAAAGATCCAACCTTTTCTTTGTAGAGATTTTGGCGGGCATCAATTTGTTTGGCCCCTTCGTGATGTCCGTTGTTTTTTGTGTACTGTTTCGAATGCGTGTCGGAGAATCCATTACCGACCTGCTAACAGGTGTTAACATGATGAATAGTTGAAATGTAAGTTTTTATGAAAGTCCCTTTTCTGCCTTTTTGTTTAATAGTCACCCCGGGCGCTCTTCATATCTATAGGGTTTGGCCACAGAGGTACTCTATGGGTCCAGCCCACGAGGGCGAAAAAAAAATAATTCGACATATACTTATAAAAAGTTCACTTATTTCATGTGCATGATTAATTCCGATAATATCTTGAGTTTACGTTTTTCTCATTCCTGTGTCATTTGAACTCGAATATTTTTTTTTTGATATCCCTATAATATTTCAACTTTCAAAAAAGATGGACAGAATAATTTTTAATTATAAGAAATTTTTCCCACAGTAACATAATATTAGCGTTAATTATTCTATTTCGAAATATCGCAATTGTTTACGAACATAATATAATGTAAAACCGTGAACACATGGACAGTGCAATTCATCTTTTTACGAATTCAACGATTTTCTACCAGTTGACAATCTTTCTATTTATTGACGATGGATTCGAAAATGATTGTTAACTTTTATTTAAAATAAGTAACTGCAAATGAAAATTTACCTTTAATGTCATATCAAAATATAATATAGACATGTAGATATGACACATAATCCAAATTATGTAAATTTCTTTGGTCTTTTTTTGAATAAGTTTTACTTTACTTGTTAGCCCATTTTTTATTTTTCTACAAAATCCTTTTCTTTTTCAGTCGTTGATCTTATTATAAGTAGGTATGTCTAACAAAAAGGTTCCTCGTATTGTATTCCTACATTTAAGACGTAGAAAAATCAGCGTAAAATTCAATTGGCAATCTGCAAAGCTTTGCGAAAGGAAATAAAAAAGTTCAAAGAACTTTCGCCAAAGTTTCACATCTTTCGAATAAGAATTACCCAAAAGTTTCCGATGATGAAATCAATGAATACTGACTGAAATTGATCTTTTTTCTGTGCTTTTTCCCTACACATTCTATACTAGAAACAAAATATCTACATTCTTACGTTTAGGGTCGTTGTATGAATAAATTATTGCAGGCTTACTAATTGAAGCTCAAATTATGATTTATATGTAAACAGTTTTTCATTCTTATTAGTTTTGTTCGCAACTGCGACTCCCATTCACCGGTATCGCTTAATGCCGAACATCGACTGAATAGTGAACAATCTATATAGATTCAAAACGACGATTATTATTATATTTTTTTAATTAAATTTATAATAGGTACCTACATATAAAAAATATAGAAAAAGATACACAGTAAGTAAAAAAATATTTCCCTTTAACAGAGTGCAAGCACTCGTTTGTAAAGGAGACAGTTAAAAACAAAAGACACAAAATATTATAATACATAATTATTATCTATACAAAATGAAGTTAATATAATTTAAAAATCAATCAATTTTAGGTTAAGTAAAACTTTAAAATTAAATGAAATAAAGGAATAAATGTATAAATATTGTATTGCTTGGAAAGCAATCAAGAAAATGACATGTAGGTACATTTAATTAAATGTGATCGGATGTAATTACCTATTTAATGTTTTATCTCGATAATTATGTATTAAGTTTTGTATTGTTACATTAATAATTTACATTTATGGATATATTCTGTTTTTTTTTCCTTATGTATGGAAGTGTATTTTGTTATTATTTTTTATTCAATACACTGGCAACTACGCACACAAATCAAAACATGACACAGAAACATGATATCTCCCATGCTCCAATGACAGACGTCTGTCACATAGTTAATCGGTACTAAATTTAGTAAGGTTGGTACTATTTTTAATTATCTTTCATTACGTATCTATTGCACGAATTTATGTTCCCGATAATTATTTTCAGAAACTTATTGTAAGTAGGTATATATTTTATAATAAAATAAGACAGCACACAATACATATATGCATACAATTATTATAAGACGACAAACAGAAATACAAAAATAACATGTACCTCTTACGTACTAGAACGAACATTGAAAATATATTTTTTTAAATACTCAAATGACATATAACCTATTTTTTACATGTAACCTATATGATCCAAAACGTAGCTCGCTCATGATGATTTTATACTTGAAACCTTACGTGATAGATACCTATTCATAAATTATTATTGTATTTTTCGTTTTGATAGACATTCATAAATTGTGATATTGTGATGTATTATAATTGTGATATATTATAATTATGTGACAGACATTTCATAAATTTTTATGTTTCAGTTTTTTTTACAAAAAAATGTGCGCTCTTTGGTTTTCTTTTATTTTTGTCAGGGTAACCAAAAGTTAATCCAAATTGTCAGGGTAAGCCGATATTAAACTTAAGTATAGACTATGTCATTTAAAATTAATGTATAGCTATTCCGACACAAGCGATGCTTAGTGGAATTGTTCTTATCCACTGGATGTTGGTACTGGTAAATTGTTTTCATGTTGTAAGAACTGATTCTGTTTATGCTATAATTAAGTATCCTCTTGGAGCATTTTGTCAGTGCCAACATATTCTAAATTATCTATGTTTCATAGTTAATTGTACTATCGTAGTATTGTTATTCTGTATTGTTTGTGTGGATAAATAAATAAATAAAAATTATATCAGATTTTCAGATCTTACGTACCTACTATTAGATTCAAATACAAGGACAAATATTACTGATAACTATGTTCTTTGCGTATGTACTTTACAATCGTTTTCAATAAAAATTTCACCCATATTGTTCTACATGCTACGAACTAAACAATTCTAGTTAACAAATTAATTATATTTAAATTTCAGACGAAAAACAATTGCGTGCGTTCCGTGAAGTGAGTTGGGTTGGTTTTAAAAGTTTGTCAAAACACATTTTGTATTGTGGAGGTCGGAAGTCTGAATTTGGAACCATATATTGTAATATACCTTCGGCAAACTGAAATCCCTTACAATCAAAAGTTTCCCGGAGGACGATTTGAATAAATCAGTTTTGCACGTGGATGTCAAACAATGGTGCTTCTGATTGGTATGTAAATCGGAAACTGACATAGTGAACGAACGGATATGTACGGCGCACGGCGTTGTGCGAAGAAAAAGGAATATTCCATCAAGAAAATTTGCTATTCTAATTTTACAACTATTGCCTTCTGGTTATATCGGATCCTGATGATCTACGGGGATGGCTTATTTGAGAATATACGCTTTTATCTCTCGTGGAATTGAAGTCTTTGTACATAAATCGAAAGGACATAGGCGCAAAATATTTTGTAAATCTAGCATAAAAATATCTTATCTATAAATCATTTTTACCATAAACAGAAATTAAATACATTTTGTGTATCCATCGTATGCATAAAACTAAACTATATCGTAGTATTTTTTTTTTATCTTTCATTAATCTTTATTAAACCGAAGAAACTCAAAGCTTTACTATCGGAAATTGTTTCCTAATGCCTGTATTTTTTTTTTTTTTAAACTGGCGGATTTATTGCTAAACGGTAATTTCTTCCAACCAACCAGATTTGATTTATATACAATACAAAGTGTAATATAGTAATAAGGTTACATTACAAAAAATATTATTTAGATTACAGAACATAAATTACAGAAGAAAAGCATTATAACACAAAAAAATGATTGAATATAATAACAGTTCATAGCAATGATAGGAAAACAAAAGAATAAAGAGAGGAAGAAGAAATCAGGTTTTCAGATAGATATTTTTGCTTTTGCCTTTTTTTTTAATATGTATAATGAAAAAGCCAACGTAATATCTGGACTTAAACTATTCCATAGCCTTGCTGATTATACTTGAAATGAGTTAAAAAATTCAGTACCTACTATGAATATGAATATAATATAGTACCTACGTACCTACGTTCAGCAGATCGGCGTGGCCTCCTATTAGGTATTATATGACTGTACTTTTTATAATTATTTAATTTATAAATTATAATTAATTACCTCCTTATTATCTGTAACCTGCATAGTTGTACATACCTACACATTTGATATTACCATAGGGCGTTTTTTTTTTCACGAAAAAAGAAATAGTTTAATTATATATATTTTTTAATTTATTTAATTATTATAGTTTAAATACTCGGCGGATATTTTGTGGTTGTTCATATTAACCGTTTTGGCATGTGAATTTTGCCCTATAAATATAATATTAAATTAATTTAAAAATATAATATAAAATACAGTGGTTTAGGGCAAAATTCACATGCCAAAACGGTTATTTAATTATTTTTCATATTTCATTTCTATGGTACATCTCGATGTTTTTTAAGAAAAAAGCGCATTAAAAAATATATATTATTATTATTAGCCTGCCAACCATACGATGAATCCCTGATCCTTTAATCCCCTCCTTGCTTTCCTCACCAATATGATCAGTTTCATTGTTTTATTTCGCCTCATTATTGTTGTATTGTTTTTTATAAGCTCCCAATTATTATTGTACCGAAGTAACTATTGAGACTTTAGGTTGCTCCAGTTGATTAGAAGAGATTTCTTTATGCTAATAAACCCGCCTTTGTGCCCTTGCTGCTCATAAAGTATAAATAAATTTTGAACATACCTACATTTTAATAATTATAATAATAATGAACACTTACTTGCACCCTGCCCAAGTGGCGAGTTTATTGCCGAATGGCAAAACTCACCAATGTTTCCAGACCAGAGAAGCAATATTTGCGTGTGAATTTTTTTTAATTAATTTCTCCTCTCCTGAGAATGGAACCCAGAACGCCCGCACAGAAATCGAACGGCTTACCAACTGTGCAACGACGGTCGGTAATAATCCCGCTCTAGAGCCTTTCTTCCTTTTATTTTAGAACCTCAATTATTTTGCTTTTTTATCAGATTGTTGGTGTATTTTTGAACATATAGAAACCAATTTTAGAAAGGGGTATCCACTCCACTTGCAAATATGTTATAGGAAAGAGCTTTGATCCGATTAGAAAGCACTGCGCTCGAAAAACTCCCGTTCTCATAACATAGTAGGATGTAGACGCCAGATAACTTCATATATAATAATATAAGGGTAAGGCCCAACGGCACACTTATAAATTTAACGTAAAATATATTCATAAGGATATAATTTAATTCCACGAGGCGCCGTCGGGGGGCGAAATTTCCTAAGATCATATCTCCGGCGGTGCACCCTAGAACAAAATTAATTGTGAAGGTTTCATGCAAAAATTGTTCGTCTCCGCGGCGATGCATCCAAAACACTTCAATTTATTCATCTCGTAAAATTCGCATTTTTATCATTCATTATAATATACCTACACTCTCAATAGGTAAAATTTCACTGCTATCACACCAGTAAATTTATACAGCAATGTTTGATTATAGTAAAAATGAAAATTTTATATTGTTGCAGCTATTTTGCTCCATGAAAAAAATAATGAAAAATGAAAGTATTCGAATGAATATCAATAATTATCTGGAATTAAATTATTCGTTTTTGAATACAACTGCAATAAAAATCTAGCTTTAAAAATATAAAGAACTTCATTATGTACTTTAATTCAAGTTTTGTAATTAATTTTATTGCGAAGATCACATGGGAAATTATGTTTTCAGTGAAAAAGATAAGTGATTATATTTACCAACTTATTTCAGGTCAAAATCCATGTTTGTTTCAGATTTGGTCAAAATAAAAATAAATTTTATATTTTGTTGCTATTGAAATTTGCTATCGGATAAAATATTATTATTGGAGTATCTACAATGGTCTTATTTTTATAACATTTAGTTTGAATTCTCCTATTAAAAAGAACGTAAAACATTTTGATGTAGAAATTCTCATTGCACAAATGTAAAATGAAATATAAGATTCTCATTTCGACACTCTAGACGTAAAAAAAAGTATTTCAATATGTGAAAGGCCCGATAAAATTTTACGATCACAACTTATGGTTTCTGAAATCAATAAAGGAATTTGTCAGTTTGTCCTGTATAAAAATGTGTTAAGCATACCTTCACACACAAATTACTCAAAAAAAAAATTACGCGCGTTCTTCACAAAATGTGTTTCACATAAAATAAGTACTTACTTTTCAATTAAATTTGCAATATTCATCTGTGTTGCTGTTACTCTCTAAGTATTTCTCATTAAGTGGCTTAAAAGGACGAAAAGTACATACACATTTTTTGTATTCTTTTATATGTTATTTCAAATTTTAAATTACTTATGATACTGATTCATTTATTTCATTGATTTGATGGTCTTGTATGAGCGAATTGTGAAATTTCATATTATCAATGGACATTCTACTTTATTCAAATGAAAAACATCACGTCCATGCAAACCTCATCTTGCATACCTCAATTTCAGATCGAATTTTCATAGGTAGATACTTTACCTAAAAAGATATTGAGCGCAACTATCGACATCTGTTTAATTTTCACATCGGATCCAACTTCTAATCCTTGTATCAAATCATCCCTATTTCAAGGATTACCTTCACTCCCATCCCATCCCGTACCGTATCCTTTCCGATGAGCCGTCGATTCGTCCTCTCTCGTCTTCTCACCGGCTTCAAATTATTCTACGCGACTGTCAAAGCGAAGCTTTTGACTAACCAAGCATATAGCCTTGCCTTACCCCTCAATTCCTTCTTACCTCTATACTTCCTAATATCACGTATATATTCTCTGAGTGCTGAGTGTCAGCAGTTCAATTTATTTATTTAAACATTTTTTCTGAAAAAAATTTAAATAAATAAATTTAACTATTTTAGTAGTTTGTTAAATAAATCAAACTGCCATCATCGCCTAATATTGCATTTAATATCATATAGTAAAAGTTAAGTTCATACATCTGTGCATATAAATGCTTATCCAGCGTGGTATTTTTGGTCGCAATCAGAGAACTGCAATAGAAGCAGATTTAAATTGCACCATCTTCCCCGGTAGCACAATTGTGCACACTGCACCGTGCTGCATTTTTTTTAATTGGGGAGAAAGATGCAATACCGGAACTCTAATTCATTTTCATTACGTTTCAATAAGCGTTACCGCGCATTTCAGAAACACGAAATTAAATTTTGCCGCCGAATACTCTCCTTTGCCCTTTCATTTACATTTACGCTCAGTTTCAAATACGTGATATATTTTTACATTTACGCTCAGTTTCAAATACGTGATATATTTTAATTAAAAAAGTACACCAATTAAACCTACATATCGTTTTACCTTTTTTTAATTATTATAATATATTATGTAGCTACTACATATATCTCATGATATTTGTACATATATCTCATTTGTATGTAAACATTGACATACCAATTTAATTTATAATTTACTTGTATGTATTTGTTTTTTTAATACATATTTATATATTTATTTCAATAATATTTTGAAAATATGTGTATGCATTAAGCTGTTTTATATGTTATGGTACATAAAAAAAACAATTTGTATTAATTTTAGCTTTCATAAAATTGACAATTTTCTTCACAATAAACTTTATGAGGACTTAAAGAAATATTCCAACTTAGCAGACAATATAAACATATTCCTCAATTTTCGTACGAGCCAGTGGCCGTTTGTTCTGACGATAAAAAATTTAACGCAGTATTTGCATAGGTATTTTATCAAGAAATCGTAATTTTTCCATTTTGTTCGGCATTTTTGAAGTGTTTTTCTGTCATTTTTATTTTCTACTCACAACCATAATTATGTATGTTTATACTATAATTTTAAAAAGCAATATTCTAGGTTTTGTTCCATTGTCCGGTAGCCATTTGAAATTTTTTTTACTTAAACAAAACATATCGACATCAATCTTTCAAAATAAAACCATTCATTGTCAAAATGAAAGTTAATTTATTTTAAAACATTTCATTTTGCTGCTCGTGTTGGAGTTGTAATTGATGATTTAAACAAAATCTGTTAAGGGGAGTGAAAAACGACACGTAAAAATGCAATTTACCGACCGAATTTGTTTACTCGATACCGCCTCGTTAATATAATATATACCTTCGTAAGCTCTTTCACTTTTCGTTCAAACGTTGCAAACACACATTCGTGGAATACTTTGGCTGAAATTTTAATGAGATGTTCTTTCACACATAGCCACAAAAGCCTCCCGGCTTCGTATCCCCTTTCTCTTGCCTATACCAACCCCCTCACACCCCTAACACTAGATTTTAAACACAACCTACTAACACCCACACCCACATATTATAGCTAGCTGCGTTTTATCTATAACCCGTTATGTCTCTGTATAACCCAACGAGTTAATTCATAAAAACTTCACGTTTTGTTTCGCCTTAAAAATTAATCTTTTCATTTCGATTTAGTGTTTTCATTAAAATAAAATGAAAAATTCACATCACACCTGAGGCCTTCCATATTAGATAATAATAAGAGTAGATGTATCCTAAAATTTTTATATTGGAGTGGAATCACTACAAACTTTTTTGCGATTTTCTTTTTCTTATCTAACCCTCGTCCTTCCACTGCTGGATATGGATTATGGGTATCTTCCACTCCTCGTCTCTTATTCCCTCCGATTCGAGGTTTTACCGGCCACTTTCAGGATACCGCTTTACAGAATATGATGACCAATGACTAATAATAATATCCAATGAATGACATTTTTACTGTATCTGAATCTATATTCAAAGACAGCCTCTTAGTACCTGGGTACGGCTGGAATGCACTGTTGAGGTAATGGTGTTATATGAATGATTTTTTAAACGCAATTTTTGTGAATTTTAAATTATACTTATTACTTTATAATGTTTTTTAGTATTTATAGTTTTCTTTATATTTTATTATTTTATCTCTATCATAATCTCTAAGCACGTCTATTTTATCTTTGTAACTGCTCTGTGGGAAATAATGGATCATCTTTAAGTATAAATCAAAAAAGTATATGTGTGATGTGTAAATGTTTTTTTCTCTAAATAAATAAATAAATTTGATATTTGCAATAAAAATAATTTGAAATAGAGATTGGTACCTATGTAGTACCTACCTGATTATGAAATTAATATAAAGTCTAACTTATTTTCTAATAAGTTCAAACCACTTTTTGTAAATCTTGCAAACGGTTTCGGATCTCACTACTCCCTCTTCTAGCTTATTTACAAATATAACAGTTTTAAGAAAATAAGTAATACTAAGTAGTTAATTATTCAAAAATATAAATGTTTTTCAATTTAAATTCTCTCTTTTCTAAATTGACGTCATTAATTGAAATTGTTGCGTATTTTATTAATACTGTATATCTAATCTTATACACATTTGTACATTCAACTTTAGTAAATGACACCGCATATGAATAAATAGGCGATTTTAATAGTTTAAGAATACACCACGTGAATATTTAAGTGACTTTTTAATGAAAGGACTGGAATATCTTATTTCCCTCGTGACCCACATTAAGTATTTTCGTTTTTCTTGCACAGAGCAGACCATGATGGCAAAAATCCATCCATTTTCCTACCTTTGACCATGTGAGATTCAAGGTTAATTGAATTTACTTATTTGAAATGGTGAAATACGAAACAGTGCAAACAAAATATACTTTAAAATAAAGTCTAAACAATTTTAATTGAATCTACGAAATGGAAACTTCAATTGGGAATAGTTCACCTATCCAGACACTTAACATGAAATGATAAGGCACTATTAATTCCTGAATATAAATATTAAAATGAGTGGGTCGTAGCCAACCCTATACTCCTCACTACCAAGTCACTCCACAAAGATTTACATATTTTATAACGAAAACTTGATAATTCTTCAATGCCATTTTATGGAAGTAATGTGCCTTTGTAGCATTTTAATAAAAATATCAAATTTTGAGAAGGATATCTGATCAGATATCCTTCAAAATCTAATATGGAGTGCAAGCGAGTATTAGTTATATAATATGCAAAATTTTTAAAGAATCGAATGAGTACTTTAGTCTATAATCGATGAAGTAGCATAAACAGTACACAGCAAATAGTACAAGCACACACACATTATTGCGATGAAACTTTCAGAATTCAATCTCAGCATAATACTAGTTGATAATCTGCAATAAAAAATAAACTTACAAATTGCGAATTAATCACTCCGCTTTATTTCCCCTTGCGGAAGTTAGGAGTAAAAATATTTGGTGAATCTACAAGTATTAAAACGAAAAGGATATGACATCGTCCTATTCAGAGGATTAAAAATGATCTAAAACAAAAATCGCGTTTGCTATATCTATTATACAATTTGGTATTAATTATAATTGAAGTTTTAAATTTTGATTAGGTACTTAATTTATGTACTCGTATTTTGATTTATTACTATTTTTATTTCGTGGTTTCGTAGTGTTTTCGAATTCTCGACTATTATTTACTTACGCCATTGCAAAGGTAGGGTAGGGCATCTGATCTTTGTTTCATGGCTACGTATTCGGTATACCTAAAGGTAAAATAAAAACGGTTTTAACATCAATTCGGTTCCTCTTTTTTTTCTTTTACTTGGACATGTTTTCAACTAACCCTTTACAATTCGACCTCTCTCTCTCTCTCTCTCTCTCTCTCTCTCTCTTTCATCCTCTATATGTAGCGAAATTCAAATAGCCATTGCAGGGGGATTTATACGTTTTCTGACTTAGGTTTATAGCGGGAAACGCCAACACGCCTTTGGATTTTACCTTTGCAATGGCGTAATTGAATTTGCCACGTAAACGTTTTAGAGAAAAATCAAAATCCCTTTGAGCCGTTTTCATAGGTATTGCTTTATATATGGGTGAAATCAATAAATTATTTCTTTATTCATTAAACATATTCGACCGTTCACCAAAAAAATTACCTACATTTCCAGTTTGCATTTGTTCTTCCTTATTTTTCGTGACATTTAGATTATTCTACTTTCTCTTCGTGTTTTGTGGATTTATTCGTCTTTATTTTGTCTTTGGTTATTCTTTTTGTCATTTTCATACTTTTAGCATGAATTATTTTGCCTACTTTTGTTTGTATTAAATATACGTCAATAAAATACATATTTAGACATAAACCACTAATATGGTTTTAATGATGATCAAATCTAAATGCACTGAGAAAGAATGATTATCAAACAAATAATTCATTAAACCATTTTTGAATTATTAATTAGCTATAAACCACTTGTTTTTTGAGTCACTTCGCGACATGTTTCGGAAGCGCTGTCCTTCCATCAACCGGCGTGTCGCATGTTAGTCTCGACACGCCGGTTGATGGAAGGACAGCGCTTCCGAAACATGTCGCGAAGTGACTCAAAAAACAAGTGGTTTATAGCTAATTAATAATTCAAAAATGGTTTATATTAACTACCACAAAATATCGGCCGAATCATTAAATGATATTAAATAATTCATTTTTTATGATCTGTATTTTAGAATATTTTAATAGAATTCTGGTTTTTAAATCATTATTTGTTTCTCAGTGCTAACGCCTCTTATAAACCACCATTGCTTAATTATTATTTTTATTCCATATAATATTTTTTAGAGTTATTTAGCTCTTATATTTTCAATTTTCATAAAATTACTTATAAAAAATATTCCCATAAAAAGAATGAGTGATGACCATCTGACGAAAAAAATAAATTAACCTGATAAAAGAAACGATAGAAAGAGGTCGGTCAAGCAAAAGTTGGCACTATCACATTATTGGAATTTTGAAAGATGGAAACGTTAGAGTCAGAATAAAAGTAGTGCGTGTATGAGATGATGCATGGACGTGAATGAAGCAGAAATGTATGTAAAGAGAGTCTGGCGTTCAGCTCTCTCTGCCTTCTCAAATGGGGAAATGACGTGATGGTATGATAATATAATGTCCTCCCAATTATATATTAATTTATTAAGAATTTTAATGATCTTTTCTGGGTCGATTTATTCTAAGACTTTAAAATTATTTCTTTCCCTTCTTTTTTATTTTGTGAAATGGAAGACAAAATCGATAGAACGATTCATTTAAAAAAAATAACAATCTTATGTTTTAAAAATAGTCTAGTGCAATAATATGTAAATCCAAAACCAAAATTAAGAGCGGGTGGTCTTAGTTTTGTACTTACAAATGTGGTCTATTCTTGGTCCTGGTCTTGCATACCCAGTCTTGCAGGTCTTGTAACTTTAAAAAATAATTATTTTGTTATATTCTATTTTTTTATTATTTTATTTATTAATAGAACCAACAGTTTATAATAATATTTATAAAGGCTTATCAAATTACAAATTATGATATAAACCTTTCATAAAATCTATTAATTAAAATTACGTAATAAAATTATATCACAAAAAATATAATTTCACAGTATTTTGTCGATATTTCGTAGATAATTGCTTACTTTTTCATTAAAAAATAATAAATTTATAAAATTTTGCAAGACCTTGCGTTAGGTCTTCCAAGACCCATGGTCTTGCGGCGAAGCATGCCAAAATACAAAATATTTATGATCTTATTTATTATTTACTTAAGATCTAAGCAAAATAAAGTTAATATATTAATTTTCATTCGATTTACAATGAAAACTTTTCATATTCGTTGCTAGACTCGAGACATGTTGCTTTTTTATACAGTATGTCGTTTTCTTGTCCAGTACTTACTTACATTTCCACCCCAATATGGTGACGTATATATCTCATAAATATTTTTCATAAGTCTTGTTTTGCAGACATTTGTCAACATAATATACATCTCGATTCTCCACAACCTCAATCGTTTGTGGGGCGTTCGACAGATGGCGGCATCTTTGAATCAAGGACCCCCTTTGCATTCCTTTTTGTTTTGTGTCTCCTGCACTCAATGTCACATAAAATAAAATAAAATACATTTTTCAACTAAAAGCTATGTAAATAGAATATTTAAGTAGAATAAACGTGTTACTACAGTAAACGTTACTCGTTGTGAATAAACGAAGCAAAAAAGTATGTTTCAGATCTGAAAACATTCCTGTAAATGTAACAATAACTCTTAAATTACTTAAAATAATTTTTATGCCTGTAGCATAAAATTTATTCAAAAAGTCTTAATTCTTTAATACTTAGGTACATTTAATACTTAGGTATTCCAGACAAGTTATGCAAAATAAATTGATAATTTCCAGATGGACAAACTATTACGGTGAAAGGACACTGAAAGTAAGCATACCGAAAATATTTAACACCCTTCCAAGTGATATGGATATACTTGATAAAATATCCTCGGTTAAAACTATATTTAAAAAAATATTGTAGATAGTAATTAAAAACATTTGAATCATTTATAAGTAGTAATTAAATAAAAAACATGTTTCCCATATTATAATTTTAATACTGTAACTTCTCTCGTTAGCCTACTCCCGTCCACTCCTGGACGAAGGCCTCCTCCATTTCTCTCCACTTTGCTCTGTCTTGAGCTGCCTGCATCCAGTTTATACCAGCATATCTTACAATGTCGTCTCTCCATCGCAATGGTGGCCTCCCCACGCTCCTGGTTGCTGCTCTTGGTCTCCATGTTATGACTCTTTTTGGCCATCTGTCATCTGAGCTTCTGGCCACGTGACCTGCCCACCGCCATTTTAGAGTTGCTATACGTTTGGCGACATCTATAATTCTTGTTTGTTGCCTAATTATTTCATTCCGCACTCTATCTCTCAAGGTTATACCCAACATGGCTCTTTCCATGGCTCTTTGAGTAATCCTTATTTTTTCCATGCTTCGTTTGGTCAGTGTCGCAGTCTCTAAGCCATATGTTGCTACTGGTGATATGCATGTTTCGTATATTTTCCGCTTAAGGTTTATGGATATTTTGCGGTTTTTAAGTATATGACCCATTTTCCCAAAGGCTGCCCAGCTTAGTCCAATTCTTCTTTGGACTTCAGCAGTTTGGTTTTCTCTGCCCAATTGTATGGTGTGCCCCAAATATACAGTGTTTTACATTTTCAATTTGGTTACCGTCCACCATAATTTGAGAGCCTTCTGTGCCCATCACCTTCGTTTTTGCCAGATTCATACAGAGGCCTACCTTCTTAGATGCTTCATTCATTTCTTGGAGCATTCTAGCCAGTTCCTCAAGCTCACTACTCAGGATTATAATATCATCAGCGAAACGTAAGTGATTTAAGTATTTACCATCGATGTATATTCCCCTTGATTCCCAATCCAGGCTTTTAAATGCATATTCCAGTGCCAGCGTGAACAGCTTTGGAGATATTGTGTCTCCTTGTCTGATTCCTCTTTTGACTCGTATCTTTTCTGTTTTCCAATCATCGTTCACTGTAACTTAAGGAATGTAATATGTTCTTGACCTTTTTGTATAAGAAACTCACTGATAGCCTGTAGGCTAGTAAGATCCCAATTATTATGATGTAATACTTTTTTATGAAAATAAAATAAAATAAAAAAAATGTTTCATAATTTTTAATGAAAATGTAATTATTAAAACGAATTATCTAATATGATTTTTCATTTGTATAAAAAAATGTATAATTCATCCGAGTTCACAGTACCTACTATGTATAAGTGAACCACAGGCATTTTATTCTAAGAATTTTTATGGATCAATTATTTCTTAGGATCTAGAAACATGGTTTGTTCATGACGACACAATGAAAATCAAGTACGTAATATAGTATTTTCAACCAGTTCTCCATACTATTATACATAGATAGAATTCGTGTCACTTTAAATTCTAATATAAAGAATATCCGTTAATTTACTCTTGTGTCAATGTACATATTATATTTCTTTATGAAAGTCCTCAGTTGACTTTTAATATCGTCGGTTTTCCCCTGGAACGGTGTGCATTTTACTTATAGTCACTTTATCACATCTGTGTCACATAAATCAAAAATCCAGCTTCCACTCCTGCGAAATAAAACACCCGCCCACCCTCACCATACCTCATCTATTGCAAACTTTTCAACATTCAACCAAGGGAGTGAAAGAAATAATCCGTGCGCTTCAAACAAGAAGGCAACCTAATAAGTTGAAAATTTTCATTAAATATATCATTAGCATTTTCACACCTTCTTGAATCATAAAAAATTGTGATTCAACTTTTCTCATTTGTAAAATTTTCAAAATGTACATACATATTGCTCCTTTCAAGAACAAAGACACATATACCTAAGTTCACCTTAACATTAGAATATTTTCCCACTAATCAGATTATTATTATTATTATTCGAAGCTTTGTAGAACTTAAAAATATGTATTTACATAAGTATTAAACAAAAATTTATTTTATAAAATACTTCAAACTTATCTAAATGTGTATTGACAAAAGTCCGTTTTTAAGCATTGCATAAAAGCTGTTTATATTTTAATATTCATGAAAATATATTTATTTTTAGACGCTACCTTTTTTATATTTAAAATTTTTAACTAAATTTGTGGGGTTTTAAGTGAACAATGATTTTCAATTTGTCTTATTTTATTCATTATATTGATAAATTTGTTGAATACATATATTTCCGCGTTTAAAAAAATACCAGCTTTTTTTTGGCAATGAGAGGTACTAGATTTTGGTAATATTTGTATGCATAGATAACTAAAAATACAATTTTGACGATTGTAGAAACTACCCATTACCCATAGATAAAAAAAGAAGAACGTATTATAAATGATTTTTTTGAAATAAGAAACCTTTAATCTTAAACCATCGTTTCTATTATACGCTAATATTGCTTCTCTGGGCTGGAAACTTTGGTAAGTTGGAAGGAACTGCCATATGGCAATAAACTCGCTACTTTTGCAGGTTGCAAGGAAGTGTTTATTATTATTATTATCATCGTTTTTCGGTTTCCCGTAAGAGCCGCGTAATTAAAAATACAATAGGCAAAATAATATCCTATATAGTTCAGTAATGAGGTTCACCACCCATTCTGAATGTAGTGACTTTTTGGGTGAAACGAGGCTGGTGTGTTGAGATGTACGCATGTTTTGTGCTTCCTTTTATAAGGGATTTTACACCCCCACACCTATCGCTGGTTAATTCACATTGTGTAATATGCCGTGATGGTATGAATATCATTTCTTACATATAAATGCTGTTTCTTCTTTATCATATCCTTATGTCGTCCTTTACTTTTAAAGTCTTATTTATGTGATAGTTCCAGCTAAAATTTCTAGTACTTTTACCTCATGAGCTACATTTTAAGCTTTAATAGATTCTCTTCGTTAAGCATTCGTCATCATTTATTCTTGCTTTGTGGCTAAACCGTCTTTCTGACGAAGGAAAATAATTAGTCTTCGCTGTGTATTTCAATTATTTTTCATATGATATTTTAAATATTTTATCAAAGAAGCCATATGGTAGGTAAGTAGTATCATTCTTATACTTCTTGAAATTTTCATTTATTTTATCACACCATATTTTTCAATGACAAAAACAATAAGACTACTGCTGCCCAACTAGGAAACTCAGTTCTAGGGCAAGCAGTTTACTAATGATCTGGGTGATGATAGTTTTCGCTCTATATATTTATATTAAGGTAGGCACACAATCAAGATACTTTGTAGTGATAACTAATTAACCAGTACTTCGAAAAACATCAAGACACACATAGCTCACGTATCAATCGGATCAAAAGCCCGTCATAATAAAAAATGTCAACAAAACAATTCCCGACGCGATTTGACATATCAAAACCATAGAGAAGAGATCATAAATTAATGTCATTATGTGTGTATTTGTATTTGATATAACTCGCATGATCCCAGATTATATAAAAACTTATCAAATATTTCTTGTAGGTACCTACGTAGTTTTATAAGAAACTACGTAATTTTTTTTTTATTTTACAAATATAACAAATACGTCAGAAATACATCATTTCGTAGCAAACACATTATGGAAAACCAAAATGTGCCAAGTAGCATAGGATTTTTTTTTAAATTAAATACGACGAATAAAATAAAAGTAAATTCCCCACACGATTTGACATTTCAAAACCATAGAAAAAATATCATTTATCAATGTTATCGTGTGTGTATATGTATTTATATGAAAAAAATAAAAGTAAATCACGATAATGTCTATGCAATCCCATTTTTTTTTTAATAAAAATGAATATGTCCTTGTTAAACAAGTACATATACATCTTCCTACGTTCCCTAAAATAAGCAAATAAATGCTTGTGCTTAGGTGAACGAAATCGGTCGAGGCAGGATTCGAACTCGCGACCACTGGATTACTAGCCCAGCGCGCTAACCGCTCTGCCACCGACCCATTTAAAATTTATTCTTGCTTACTAATGTTGCCACATTAATGAAGTGTGAATTGCGCGAAAAATGAATTAATAAATTTTCGAACAACTGTGACACAATGATTTGAATTTACATAGACTCTGTGCATTTTACTTTTACGCAAAATTTGCGTAATACATATTTTGTAAATTTTCATCCGCCGAAACGTGAACCTTGGACATCGACATTAATATAGAACACCGTCGTAGATATACTAGACCGGCAGTCAGCATTTTTTTTAATGGATATGTCCTTGAAACTATAGGGAGATGGTCATTTTAGTTATTAAATGGATTTTGATTAGCTAATTTGTGAATATTTATAAGAGGGATTATTGCGTGTTCAAAAGATAAAATTAAAACTCATTTCTCTATTATAGATACACTACAAATAATTGGGTGCAACTGATAATTCATGCAATAAAAGATTGTACTCACTTTGATGTCTATGTATTTATTTACAACAATGTTTTACATAGTATTTGTTAAATTATTATATTTAATTCACACGTAATAAGAATGTGGAGGAAAGTAAGTGATACGTCTTGGCCCGGCGACTGTAGAAATTCCGAATGGTGAGGGGATCATTGTTTATACGTTCAGATTGACTTGGTAGCCATGACAAGCCAGTAGTGATGTAGGGATAAATGCTTGTGCTATAGGTGAACGAAATCATTCTTGGCAGGATTCGAACTCGCGACCACTGGATTACTAATCCAGCACACTTACCGCTCTGCCACCACCCATCTCAATATATACTGGAAATAAATGTTTAATTCCAACACAAATGTTTAATTCCGATTTTTGCTGTTTAATTCCAACACACACAGAAATATATATTATACAGAAATTAATCATTATCTTAGCAATGAAAACATATTATCATCTCTTTCAGGCTTTTCATTTCATCCTTTTCACTGAAGGAGGGGGAATGTATAATTAGGAAATTAATTTTAGCCTCGCTAGCAGAAATCTCGCCTTAAAACTGATCATTCTGCCAAGTATTAACTATATCAACATGTTCAATATTATTTTATAATGCGTTAAAACAGATACAACTGATTAAATTGATTTGCAATTCATTATTATAGGTTTTTTTTAATCAAAAAATTGTTGAGTTTTTTTTTTCTGTGATCTCAACAACTTCCTATCTTGTGAGACTCTCATGCAGGTATTTCTAAGAATTTTGATGTGAGGTATTTATGGTATTTGTGTGTGTGTGAATAATAAGATAATTCTCCATTTAGATAGACGTCATTTCGAGGCTTACAATTTTCTTTGTATTCAAAGGCGCTTTCGGTATCATGTTTTTCATGATCATGTTTTTGGTGATAGTTCATGTTTTTGGTTATAAATCATGTTTTTGACCTACTCCGACTATTATAACCTTACTATTGTTTGATTTTTTATGGCAGTATCTTGCTTTTTATTTCCTTATGTCTTACTTTGATCAATTTTTAGATGGAATATGTTTCGTTTGAATATCACAACGTATATTTTCTTTCCTGCACATTGACTTTTAAGTCTTCTTGTTACCTCGTTATCTTATGTAAAATATTTTTTATAAAAAAATGGTATGTTATAGGTACTATAATATACTTATAGAAATTACGTTCTTCTTTCTCCCCATTTCATACTATTACTTTTACGATACATATAACTTCCATTTGCACACATTAATGGTGACTATTTAATTGCTATTTGGGTATATTTTTTAAAATTACTTGCAATGCGTTTAAGTCGAGATCCTTGTAAAAGTGCTGCAATACTGATACAATCTTATAGAAAAATATTTATAATACGTCGTGCAAAATATTTTTTGTTCTCTAAAGTTAGGAAGGTATCTAGTGAAGATCTAGGTGTCCATGAGATAACCCTGGCCCTATTCCAGCCAGTATGGAAGTTTCCAGAACAAGGCGCCGCGCCTCTTCCAAATTAGATGTGTATATTTTATACGATAAGCAACGTAAATTCCATACAAAGGGAAAATGTTTATACCCGTCGACCAGGTTTTGGCGCGGCGAGAGAGGCTTGTGGCCAAAGTAATATAATAAATAGAAAACTCCGCTTCCAGCTTCTTCTCAAGATGTTGCTTGATCTTAATTTTGATATACAAATCCGTTTACTGGCTTGAAATACGGTTAATATTCAAGGCCTGATATATACTTTTGAGGCGAGATAAAGTAAGCCTAAATACATTATTCTCACGAAACCTGTCCTCTTGTCAGTAGAATATAGCCATCTTATTTACATATTTTTCAATCTAAGCTTTTATTTGAATCCATGAACACTTCACTAATTTATATATTTTTTGTTTCAGGTATATATGCTTAACTATCTACAGCTTAATGAATAAACAACTAATCACGATTTGTAAGTGTTTTTAATTATTATTTTTAATCAGCACTCAGGATTGTAAATTTTGAAAGAAAAAATATTGCCTGATTCATAACTGATAAATTTAATTTTCCTTGTTAACAATATTTAGTGGAGATTTTAATATTAACCTACTCGGTGTATTTTGTTTTGTGCTATAAATGTTTAATTTACATCCTACCTACTATTTCTAAAAAGGTAGATATTTAAATTCATGTTATGTAAAGTTATGAAGATTGCGTATTTGGGGTTCATATTTATTACATGAGAAGTGTTGGTCTACTTATAAATAATTTAATGTTTCTATTTACCTTCATTTTTTGAGATTGATAAAGAATAATTAATTCTGTTATCTATCAAATACATTATGTACGGTGCTTATTATAATTATGATTGCTAAGTATGAACCAATGAAATCTTTAACCAAGTATTTTTAGGTTAAACACAAAAATATCTTGATCTTCCATATCATCATCTGGTTCATGTAGTCATGTATTCTTAAATAAAATAATTTCATAAGTTAATATTCATCGAAAATCTCCGTAATATATTTTTATTTGCGCTCGTTTGTCTTGTGACTCAAATTGGTTATCTCTTGAGGTGTGTATCGATATAAAATATTTTATTGCGCTTTCTCTGTCAATGTTTCTAACGAGACACGTTTCGACGCGATGTGTTGAAAGTTTCTGTTGTAAAATTATCAAGTAGGTATTGTGAATGGAATGATTGCCCCCAGAGGTATGTTCCTTATTCTATGCATAAGAAGTGAAAGGGGAGGCTGTCCAATCTTACCCCTGTGAACACTTTCTCAGGATTGATGGATGGCACCCGCAGCATGCCAGCGCTGCCCTGTCTACCCTCCTCCCGCACACTCCTCATATCCAGATGATCCAGAATAATCTATCATTTTATCAAACTAATATGTATACTCATACAACCATATATTCTAGGAATTCGGAAGGTTCAATTCTTTTCAAATACCCTAAAAATTCGAGTATTGGTTTTCAAAAAATATTAATAATATAATACGAAAATATTGGTCTTTACATACCTTTTTCATGCATGTACGCGAATGAAATTGATTATCTACATAATGAAAATACAAAATTATTCATTAAAAAAAATCCTAAAATACAGTCACAATTGAACCAATGGTTGATATTTTAGTCAACAAAGAAAATATTGCTATTATTTGTCAATTAGTAGATATTGAATACATTGTCATATTTATTCCGCTTTAACACAAAAACATTGAGAATTTACAAAACAACAGTTGATACATTTGTTTTGCTAAATATTTCTTTTGAAACATTTAAAGAATTTTAGCTTCGTAAAAGCTAAAACGACCCAAAACTTTATTTGACGTATGTCCATAAATGAATAATGAATTCAAAATTGCTCTGCCTCAAGATGAAGTACGCCGCATGATGCGGTAAAAGTATACCTACCTATATTGAAATAATGTTGAAACGTGCAAAGACCTTATAAAAAATTAATTTGACTACTAGATGGTTATGTACGTATACAAAGACAATGAGATACAATAAGGATTCACGAAAGGGGAATTACCCAAAAATACAACTAGATCCAACAACCCTCATTCAGCATGCGACCTTTTAAGGGGTTAATACAACCCGTCCACTCAACTGAAATATATACTCTTGTATAAGGCTTAGTCCCATGGACCGTTCTTTCCTGACTCCCGCGCCTTTGTATCGACAGTACTTCATTTACTTATCTCAAATGACATCTCTAAGCTATTCTGTCTTACCCCCCGAATTCGCAATGAACCATTTAATTGGAAAAATGTTCAATTTTCTGTTATTCTCTGGAGCACATTATTTCGCTTGTTCATAAATTATTCCTGTGCTTGCAATAAAATAATAAACCGGCATTATTTATATATTTTATCTAACTCATTTATTTTATTTACTTTGTGGCCTATATTTCATTCTTCCAAACCCAATTTAGCATTTATTTTTATTTTATGGTATGAGTAAATATATTTTTATTACATCTAAAGTCGATCAAAATCATCCAGTTTGTCAATTTATAAGATTGTTAAAGATTTCCCATTTTAATTACCAAACACGAATTTGTCACGTGCTACGCAAATTGAGTATTTTTTCCCATTTTTCTGAAGAATTTGTGAACTCGTCCATTTTACAATCATCCTCGATTAACTGTTCAACTTTTTTATATCATGTCCCGTCTGGATTCTAATGATTTTTAGTAATATTTTGCGTACCAAGTCAAGTAAATTACCTACAACTATTTTATAAAAATATTTTTTAATACTATTTCGCATTATGCACCATTTGAAGTATTGTTGTACTTTGATAATGAGTATTTGGATTATTAATTGAATAATGTTATTTTTTTATGTTGCATGAAATGTCTTTAAATAAAGGAAAATGAACTCCTTCGTTAATTTTTATTTTTTCAGATTTAATAAAATTAATTGGATTTTTTGACAAACTTTTTAACATCTCAATAGAGATGAGGTTGGAATATTATAGAAGAACCAGGAACTCAAGGCACCCATAGGGTTTACGACCTGTCATCGGCTGGTTTACGTGATCACTTTATGTGCTTGCGCAACGTTCACTGATTATGCTTTCTTATTGAATTCCCTTATCAATGCAAATTTTGAAAGTTCTATATATTTGAATAATGAGTAACTAATCACCTGAAAATAGGACATTATTACTTTTGCCATCTATGAACTAACGAAGGAACCTTTTTGTAACGCCATCTATTAAGAGATTGATTTATTTGTAAACAATGAAAGAAATAAATGAGGTGATTTCGTCTTTTCAACTTCGTCTCTATTGAGATGTTAAAAAGTTTGTCAAAAAAATATCATTTGACTCCCGATAGGGAAAAAAATCAATGTTTGCGTATTGCAAATTAAAAAATATTCGATTTTATTGGACTTTGTAATATATTATACCTATGTGGTATCTACGCAGTACATCACTTGTACATAATATGTAAATAAATTTATATTGTTTTTGATATTGTTATTCAGCTGTTTAGAGTGACTATAAAAAATAGACTAAAAATTAATATAAATATCGGTTCGAACATTCTCTTAAGTAGGTAGATGTTTTTTTTTCAAACAAAATAATAGGTAGGTACCTATTATTTTGTTTGGTGTCTTAGATTTCATAAACTTGGATTTTTTTCAAAGAATGAATATGTTAGTGGTATGGACGTATACAACCCCCATACATTTCCTAAAATAAGCAGAATGCTTGTGTTATTGGCGAACGTTCGGGGCAGCTGGAGTGATGGGGTTTAAAATCGCCATCTAAAATTAATAAACTAAATTAGATTACTAAACCAATGCGATGCCCATCTAAACTATGACAATATTTTCGACTACGCAAACAACTACCAAAATCTATCATGTACACATGCACACCCACTCTCACACACATGCACACACATACACACCCACCCATCCACACACTCACATTCACACTCTTTATAGATATCTCTTTCACACACACATACATATTGTTACTCTCTCTCACGCGCGCACCCACACTAATTCACACTTTTTAATTGTCTTTTGATATTAGGTATAGTAGGTACGTAAGAGGTACATGTTGTATTTGTATTTTTGCTTATTTCCTTTTAATAATTATTGTATCCATGTACTGTGTGCTGTCCTTTTGTAAAATAAAATAAATAAATAAAATTCTGATCGATAAATCACATTTAAATAAGTTTAAAACTAGAAATAAAGGTACCTGCCGACACATGATTTTATTAAATTTTTAACTAAGATTTCTTTGGTATCTACGGCCACGATTCAAAATATTTAAATAATGTATGCTTGTTAATTTACGTTAGTGAGTTTCAATGTTTTTTTTTATATATCAAGGTACATTATTACGAAGTGTGTCTATTAAAAATGTATGAATAAACCATCTTTATAATGTAAAACTTGTTTCAAACATTCCTTCTTGGGTAGGTTTCCAGTAAATTGCGGTATGAAGTTTCAGGATCCAAAGAAGGTAAATTGGCGGACTTTTGCTGCCGAAAAATAAAATAAAAGAATTCCTACTCTGCAATAATATAATTCGGTAGATTAATAAACAGTTATGAAGAACTTATTATTTGATTATAAATTTATATGAAAATTACATGCTTACAAAAGAATATTTCAGAAAAGGGGAATAAGAACCTCTTTATTTTTTATTTGTATGCTAGTCAATTTGAACTTTATCATAAAAAAAATAATTTTCAACATTTCAAAAATAAATAATTGCCTCCTGTTTTTTTTAATGAAAAATAATAAAACATAAACACAATACTCACATCGATTTATTTTATGTATGTAGTTTTTTGCTTCTATATTGTTGAATTTGTTTATTTTTATTCAGATATGTCTCTTTGATTTTGATTTTGCATTGATGATGTTTATGGGAGTCCTACAGTAATATATGATGTTGAAAAGAGAAAAAAAAATAAGAATACATGTGTATATGAAGTAATGTAATATAATATGATGTAATATAATATAATGTTGTGTGAAAGTGTATAATATAATAAGTATAATGTTTTGGAATATGATGTATATGGTGTGATATAATGTAATATGGTCGGATGTAATATGGTGCTATGCAGTATAGTATGTTGTAATATAATATAATGTAGTGTAACATGATAAAATATTGTAAATTATAATGTAATATAGACCCCCAACACGGGTAGGTACTCGCCTACCTAACGGGGGACACAATAATGTTAATGTGTTATGTAACTTAATTGTTAATCAATGAAAAAATAAATAAATAAATAAATAAAAAAAAAAAAATTCAAAAAAATGTTTCCGAGTCTAATTTCTAGACTTGTCGGCCCGATTTCGATTCCCGGTGAAGACACAGTTTTTAATTCTATTTTAAGTCTCCAAAGTAGGTCTCTAGAATGTGGTAACTTATTATTGGGTGCGTGTTTAATAAATATTTGACATAATACTAGTTGTCCAAGAAGTAATGAAAAATAAAAATAAAATATAATATGATCATATGATAGTCCTAACGTTTTCATGTTATTAAGGTGGAAATCAATTTAAAAAAACATCAATTAAAATTTAAAAGAATACCTATCTCCACAAATTCGATTTATTACAACCGATCGTTTTCGCCAAGACTACTCGGATTTTTTTTGTAGCATGCGTAGGGGACAGCAGCTATTTGGATTTGTGTCCATTATACTCTTCGGAAGAAGTGCACTACGTAGCGTTGGGCAGTGTTTGCAATCTGCTCAGGAAAATATTAATTCGGATCCAGGTTGTAAGAAGTTGGAAATATGGAATCCGGAAGATCGTTCCACAGTCAGGCTGCTGTGTTAATATTAAAGAGTTCAAGAAGCGACTGGTTCGTGTATTTTTAAGGTTTACTGTAAACGGGTGTTGAGATTGAGTTAAAATAGTGACTCTGTTGTGAATGGGTGGAAAAAGGACCAGATATGCAAATTCTTATGTGCGTCTACCGTGGTAGTATTCTATATAATAAACTTAGAATAGTTGACCTGGCATAATGTAGGTTTTAAGAATTATGTATGTGAAGCACCCCTGAGTTGAGGGATCGTTAAAAGATAATAGTCTGCCTTCGTGGTAATAAATATAAGTATATTATCATGTTTTGAAGAGATTTGTGCCACATATTCAAAATTATATTTTTATTTAAAAAATATTTGCCTACTAGTTACTAGCACGTTAAATATAAATTATTAAAATCTCGGGAAATTTAATAATGCAGTATTTTTCCAAAATGTTGCAGCCGCAGTAGCCGATTCTACATTTTTCGTGTATATACCTAATATCAAAGTTGCGACCAAAAAATTATTATGTAAATTTACAAGAGCGGAATATTTACAATACAAATTACCTCATTCTCTATACTCAGAACGGCTGTTTTACATTTTCATTTTGGATTCGTAGCTCAACGCAGTGGACTAAAATTTCATTGTATAAAATTAAATTAATATTTTTTTTATTTAAAATATTTTTACTCCACCGAGTCCCCTTCTATTTACTCGTTGCATAAAACACAATATTTTGAATTTATGTTTCCTAAGCATACCCAAAGTTTCTATTTTAATGTTTTATAATAACTTAGGTAATAGAGTGAATGAGATACAATAATCAATTATATTAATTGCAATCAATTTATCTAGACGTATCAGTATCAGTTTCATTTACAATCATTACTTTCAATTAATTAGTTAGATACTAGTTTCCAGTCCAGAGAAGCGAGAATTACGTTGTATATTTTTACAATATTTTTTTTTTAGGAATCGAATTTTTTTTTATATTTCCGGGGGAATCTATTTTACTCCTGTACGTTAGTCTCCAAAACGTGGCAACCTGATATTGGGTGCGTATTTAATAAATATTTGTTATAAAATAGCAATTTATTATTTATTTTCACGTTACTATTCTTCATGTTCAAAGTTTGTTAGTTCTGTTATATATGATTATAATGTGTTTGTATAATATTATGAGATACGATGACAACAACGTTATGAGATAACGCGTAGGTGTAAGCGTGACTTGTAGGCGGTAGCTACCTAATGTAATGATCACTGTGGAAGAGGAGTAGTCCGCAGGCAAATCTTCAAATTACCACAAAATTGACTTGCCAACTCCTTATCACTACTTGCCATCAAAGGTTTTCCTTTCACACCTGTTAATAAGATCTCATACAGTGGAGCATTTCAACCTGAATACCAAATTGTGTCTACCCACCTACATAGTTTGTTTACCCCATCATAGGTTGTTAATGTAGAGTAGATACTATCACTCAAAGACGATCACAATTTATGCATAAAATTATAATATTATAAATTCCCAAACTCTAAACTAAATTTTATAAAAAAAATATATAAAAACCGACTTCATAAACATGGCATGATGGTTTTTTTATATTTTGTTGTATTATACTTCATAATATTAAATTCTGTGTTTCCACCTTCTTACAAACCGGGTCCTTTTAAAACCAGAATTAATATTTTCCTGAGCAGATTGCAAACCCTCCCCAAAACCTACAAAGTTTTGTAGGTTAGGTTTAAAAAAAATGTTGTGATGACTAGGCTATCCTGATTTTATTGCTACATAGATTAATTTATTGATAATCTGCGAAACAAATTTTCCTTCAGGATAGTGAATCAAGAAAGGATTGTTGAAAGGATTGAATATTTGCTAAAGATGAACATAAGAAAGCTATTTGTACTTACTTTCAAGTGATAGTTGATGTTGTCGGGGATTCTGACTTGGCGGAAGAAGAAGAAAGAACTATTTGAAAAATTATTATTTTTTAAAAAAATGTGTATATGAAAAGCAATCAAATTGTTTTTTTTAATAAATAAATTTAACAATGGAATTAAATTGTACAGTTCTAACGTGATCTAACTTTGCAATGTAAAAGTAATCGTGACATTCAAGGGGATGGTGCAAAGTAGTTTATCTTGTAGATAAAACATGCAACGGGTTACCCGTAAGTAATATATTTGCGTTGAAACCTTTTTTTGGCGGTGAAAGTATGTACGTAGTAGATACCTACCCTGTCCTTTATATCATTATAATATCTATGTTCCTTTGGTGGGCTATCCCTTGTAAATCTACCCTATACGGGCAATATTTTTATTTAATATTACGCAATATACTGACCATAGATGTGTCATTGCGCAATATCGTGATTTGTAATAAAATTACACTTAAAATTTGTGTTATTATAATATATTACAAATCTAGCAGGTTTTATGTGATGTGGTAACTTCTACAAAATTGATTTTTGTTGTCTGATGAAATCACCTATTTTTTTTAATCTGATATTTTCCATGTTCTCTATTGTACTTACCTAATACAATACAGTACAAATATAGGTACAAAAGTCAACAGCTAATTGTATTCAAACGTAACTATAGTCAAAGTATCTCCAGTTGAGGATTGAGGAACCATACAAATTCATTCATTCATACGATCACGGCATATCCCACAATGTGGGGTTACCAGCGAAAGGTGTGCGGGTGTGCATTGTCTTTAACAATAATATAACATAATAGTGATAGTGGCACAAAGTCAAATGAATTACTACTCTGCCTCGACTATGTATAATATTTTATAGCAAATTTAATGAACTCGTGAATTAATTGTGTGTTTAAATAATAAATCATATTGAATTCCAAATAGCCTTCCTAGATTTAGTGTAATTATTAATGAATTAAATAGTTATATCATGCTTGTCGTGTCAAATTTTTAAATCGAATTTCAAACAAGTCCAATGAAATTTAGTACCACACTTATTTATTTCCTTTTACAACGCTGAGTTTCAAAGACTCAATCGTTGAAAATATTATAATCCCACGTTATTCCTCACGGAAAACAATTTTGAATTATGTAAAAAACCATCAATAAAATGTCGTGTAATAATATTGGCCGTCTTGGGTTGCCTTTATGCCGGACTGCAGGTAAAGTTGAAGGTGGATGAGAAGAGTAGAATTATTCAGATTGTCGGATTGTCTGCAAAGTTTGTTTCTCTCCCGCTGAGGTAGAATCAGAGGCAGATGCAGAGACAGAGGCAAAAGTAGAGGTTGAGGCAGCGGTCGGTTGACTCTCTACCTGATACACTAAATGCTAATTCAATTCCCGGACTCCGATTGCCGATTCTTAGATCATTCTCCTATACAGATTCCTACCTTGCCGACCATCAAATATGCAAAATCGTGTAACGTACCAACGTATTATTTCAAATTACTCTGTTATACCAAGGTATCTCTATTGTTTTACTATCAAATGGATTTTAAAATGGATTTGAAATATTAATACATTTTGTTTGAAGTACCGAATCAATTACATTTGTACGTAGGTAATCAAACATTTTGTAAAATGCGTATTACAGCATCAAATACGCTCGATGTGTCTTCTTATTCATATTATATATATCTGCAATATTGTTTTGCTACATTTTTATTAAAAGAAAAACATATTTGGTCTCTGGATACGCAGTAGGTATTTACATTTTTTTTCTATTAAACATATATTTGAAAGGCTCATATCAATCATGAATCTTCACAGAAGATAAGTTAATATTTGCATTTTGAGTTACTACCTAGTAAATAATCAAACATTCTACAGCTTATTTTTATAATTGAATGTAGTAGATTTTCCAGAATAATCAAAAGTATATAATTGTTTTTATAGAATATATTCAGAAGAAAGGTGTGAACTACATCTCCTCTCATTACAATATTTTCGTTGATTGTCATAGTTTGGTCTCAAACACCTGATATTTCGACGACGGACGACGCGAAATTTAAATGCAAACTTTGCGGAAACGTTCGCGGTGTTTCTATATAGATTATGTATACCTACATACTTATATATTACATAATATTACCATACCTATATCTAGTCGACATCCGCTGTGGTCATTTGAAATTTAAATCAGTCCCAAAGAGCGACGCCATTGTAGGTTTTGGCTGTTTCAATTAATGTAATTCGTGAAAGTGCGAATGGACGCTTTCGTTTCTGGTAACACTGCTGGGTACCTACTCGGGATACTTAATACAAGGGACTTTCCTATTTTAACTTCAAATATGGTTAATTCAATTGAAATGTTTGAATCCAAGAACATATACCCTAAATTCAATTTATAAAACGTTTTTGAGCACAGTAATCATTTCTTTAATTGATTTCGAAACAGATTATTATGAAATGATGTCATGCCTTGATTATTCGAGATCTGACCAGATTGGTCTGGCTAAAATTACAAATATTTAATTTCTTTCACATAAATTGCATTAACTATTTACCTGTTTCAAAAATTTTGTAGGCCCATATGGACATTTCATAAATTATACCATCTCAATTCAATTATTGAATAATTCAGTAGTTGGTCACATTAAACTGATAATAAACGACTAAAATCAAAATATAATTCAAAAATATTAAATAAAATAGAATGAATGTTGAAGACCCAGTGAATGTTTGCATAGCTAAGAATATCTTAATGTGAGTAAAACAATATATTTTTTTAATTGTAATTCAAAAAAAATCTTTTTATATTCCTAAAATTGCGACTTTTTTTTAAAATTGCGTAAATGTGCTACTAATGAATTAATTGTTTTTGAGCTGTTCAAAGTAACAACTCTTTGGAAGTGCCATTTGTTTCCCATCCAAATGTTTTAAAAACAAAACAAATAAAAATATTCAAAAAAGCGGCAATTACGAAAGTCGATAACCGTTCAACGGATGTTATTTAACAATTAATAATCAATGTTTTGCAGAGAAAAAAATATTTGTTATATTTTGAAAGTGAAATGTTTTTTCGGAGGGGGCGGACTGAGTAACGACTTGTTATAAAATTTGGGTTTTTACCCTGGAAATACTTAAATATTTCACGCGCTTTTCTTCGTAATTAACGCCGCGTAAAGGGCCCTACTGAATGCTGCGCCCCAAACCCTATTTTGGCTCTGATTCATTTGTTTTTATATTTACAACCCCTTTTCCTTTCGCTACAAAACAATGAAATGCCTTGGTGTAGTCTAAATATTGTGTTTTTAAAGCGCCGCTACCGATTCGATTTTACCCAGGAAGTCATAAATTATCGGAAATGTCAAAGTCACACATGTTGGAATTTATGTGAAATGATAATAAAATAACTCTAAATTACAACTTTAATCCTAGATCATATTGTACTTGAGTTTTTTTTTATCATACGTCTTAACATATTACTCTTATTAAAAGTAAATATTTATTTAATAAATCTTTTTTGTTCGACATTTACTCGATAACTTCATTGTCATTCTGCAATTGTTGAGTTTCCTGACTAATGGTTATTTCCTGTTATAGTTTTGTGTCTAATTCGTATGATCATATTTTTTGTTATTAATATCGACTTAAGATGCACAGTTAAAATTCTTTCTAAAGATATGTTTTCCCACCTGATTTGTTCGAGAGAATTTATTTCTCTTAATAAATCTACAGTGTTAACCTTAGTCCCGTGTGTGAGAGTTGTATGAAGTACTGGACTTTTTGCATGGTTTCTCCAACTTTGAAGTCAAAAACAGTAAGTGGCTTCGCTCCATATATGGATGAACTCAGAATTCGGTCTAGAAAATTTTATTTATCTCTCTGTCTGTTTACGTGTGTGTGAGTGTGTGTCCGTCCTTACAAAACTTTTATATATAGATTTTTTTCCAGTCAGGGGTTATGAATTTTAATTTCATATTTCCACATAGTTCAAAAACAATAAAAGAAAAAAAACCTGAAAAAGTGTTTTAATATTGACAAATACAATATCACAAATAGTTTTTTTTATGATTACATTCCAGGGTTTCTCAAACTATTTTGATTTTTATTGCCTATATTTCAAAATTTAAAAAAATCTAGAAACGCTGAAAATTATTTGACTAATTTTTGTAAAATTAAATTTAGTGACAACGTCGTTTCATTCCATTTTTATGGCAGAATACACAATATCTACGGGGACTCAATAGTTTGATACTTAATCTTCATACATACATACATATCTTCATACATACCATCAAGTTGTCACATATACAGGGGTAGGAAAAAAGGACTTGCCTCCACACTATCCTATCCTGACATACATGTTTTGTATGAAAAACAAAATATTCAATAATTTAGACTTAAGGGTTATAGTTTGGAACGTTTTCTTCAACTGTACATAATATTGACATCGACAGTTGGATCTTATGTGTTATATGCAACTAGTGATATGTAGGTATACATAGAGTAATTCATAGAAGAACTCCTTACAGGATGATTGGTAGACGCCATCATAAATACATACTTGTATACCTGCATATTTATTTTTGTATGACTGTCATCTTGGTTGAGCACTTATATCTGTAATATAGATTTAAATTCTTTATTAATTATTATTTTGTATATACAATCTAACTCAATAAATACGTTCATTGTTGTAGTTGGTAATGGTACCAAAAAGCAGTTGGATTTAGAGTATGTAGTATGTATGTAAAGTAGAAAACCTCCGCTAATCCAATGCGGCAGCTCACAGTAGAATATACTTACCCAGTACAATATAATGAGACGAAAGTGCTATATAAAACGGCTTTTCCTCGACGAATAGGAAAATTGGAAGGCTCAATTAACAAACTACATTACGAAACTTAGCAAAAAGTTGAATGCGAAAAATAAAACTACTCCATTTTGCGTAAAACTCGCGTTTATGAGCTTTTCCTGCAATACAATTACTGGTGGAAATATAAATGGTATGTTTCCTTTGTAGGTGTGTGCTTTCATTATGCTTTTCAACACAAATTCAAACGACATCCATACATACCATCTCACATTATATAAATAATAATATTGTGCTAACGATGAAAGCAAATTAAACTTCGTATTTTTTTAGACTTAATAAATCGATTTTAAAAACAATGTTTTATGTCGGTACTCATTCTATCATGGTATTCTTCAAAATACGTATATACCTTCACGTTTCTTCATATTTTATATTTTATTCAATTGTGTACTTCTTAGAAATAATGAGAGAAGTGCGTATAACAAAAAAGTATATAAAGCTGTTAAAAGAGGAACGAAAAGTAGAGGTCGGCTAAAACAAGTTGGCACGATCACATAAATAGAATTTTGAAACATCGAGACCTAAGAAGTAAGAATAACAGAATAGCGTGTATGAGACGATTCATAGACGTGAATGAAGCGAGAAATGTATGTCAAGAAAGAGTTGTCTGGCGTTCGGTTCTCTCTGCCTACCCTAAATAAGGAAATGGCGTGTCAGAATGGTGGAGGTACTTCTAGTTTATAGTTTTCAATTTATATTACTTTTTATTTCAAGAAAAATTATTTCCTCGGTTGGAGCTATTTTCTACTCAATTATACAAATGGCAATTAAATCAATATTTATATCATTAGTTTTTTATCCATTGCGGTCATTAAACGTAATGTTTTCTTTTGCCACCATATTCTGCAATAAACATATTTTTATTTGATATATGTGTTTTAGTTTCTACGATAGCGTTCCCGCTCGATATTTCCAGTAATATAACTCAATTGGAAATATCCCCATTAAAACGAGCGAATTTTTTCCCGAAACACATAAAATCAAGATTCGGACGCTTTGGAAAAACAAGCCAATCACTAATTGGGCACTTTATAAAAAAGCGCCGGTCGAATTTGTAAATTCACTCGGGCATTGAACGATATTTTGGCTTATTCACTTAGCTTCACCTTCGTTTATTATGTTCTTCGACTTTAACTATTGATTTTATTTTTTCTTTTGTGTTGGACTGAAGCAGTAGTTTTGTTGTGTGAGCTGCATTTTAATAGAAGCTTCTAACAAAATAAGGCATTGGGAGAAATTCTGATCGTTTTTTATGATTCTGTATATTGTGCGTGTGTACCTATACCTATACTACATATCCGTGTTTTTTTATTATATGTATCTACGCTTAGGTGCTTTTAGGCCTGTGCTGTTCAGTTAGTTAGACATCTGAGTCTTGGTCTATTGGTTTTTGGGTTCCAAGCCATGTTTTTTTTTATATTCTCAGTATGAATCAATTGAAGGAGCAATATGAATCTCCAAAAAATATCTGTTCAAAAAACAATTGTGTTGTGTTTGTTTTTCAACTTTAATTTTGTCAGTTCAATATCATGGAGACATATAAAACATTATTCATTTAGATTTTATTAATTTTTGGCGTTTCACTCAATGTCGAGTGTTATTTTTGTTATACAGGAGTCAAGAGCATACATCTCGTAATATCTGAGATGAACCAATATGTGGTGTGTATGTATAGATGCCTTCCGAAGTCAATCTTTTTATTATTACAATATAATATGATACCATTACATACATCCCATATCCGTCCTTCCTTGGTACGATGGCGTAAGGAAACGGAATATGATTTTTCCCATCCCTTCTTTACTATTTTTCCTGACATTTTTCTTCGCCTTCACACAACAGACTTGCAAATTATTACGGGATCTTCAACGGGATAGAGAAATTTCTTATATTATTCTCCTTGTATTTTCTAGTTCTAGTTTCTCGTGTCATTCTTTTTCGTCAAATGTCTGAATAGCTCGAAAAATCAATACACACCACTCCTTTTCGGTGTGAAAAAATCCTCATTATTTTTTTTTTGTTTCTTCATTTTGCAAACCTTGTTTTCATTTCAGACAAAACGTGTTTTGTTTTTCCTTGATTTAAAAATATAGACTTTTTTGTTTATTGCATTTTTTTTCGTTTGCCTACCATGAAGTTAAAAAAAATATATAGCTAGTTTTGATTTAATTTTTTTATGATAAATATTCACAAGTGTCATTAAAAATGTATTTTAGCCACATATATATATAATTGAAGCCGTATCATGTAATATATCATTTTCAATTTTATCATATAATAAAAATAATAAATACTTCCTTACGCTCTGCGCAAGTAATGAGTTTATTGTCGTATAATATTTTTTTCAAAATAACCAGTGAGAAATTAATTTAAATAAATTTAGCATCTGCTGGGTATCAAACAGCATATCATATGTTTAATAATTTTGAACGAATAATACAGTGATTAAAATCGGAGTTAAACAACAATGAAATAAAATATTTTCATTTTAATATTTTTGCAACATCAGAATATTTTATTAAGAGTCGATGTGTTTTTTTTTGTCTCTTCGCCGCGTATACGGTTCATTATTTTCATATTCTTTTGTAAAAATGCTTTACAAAGAGCCTCATTAACACTAACACCACCTTTCAGTCAAAAACTTTCCACCGTCGTGTCGTCTGTTCCTCATTTTCATTGTAAGTGTGAGCTTGCAGTGAGCAATCAAATAATGCTTTTTGCCTACCCACATTGCACTCACTCTTTCTCTCGCTCTATACTCTCTACCCCAACGATTTAAAGTTTCATGAATATAAAATTCACGAGCAAACATACATATTATTAAAACAACTAAGTAGTATTCTCAGTCAAACACGATCTAACTCAAATAATATAATCCGTTCTTTTAGATTGACACTTGAGTTTTCTCGTTATATTTTTCACACAAATTGGCTGAATAGAATGCGTTTAAATTAAACTAGTTAATTATATTTTTATAAACAGTTGTATTCTATACTAAAAAAGTTTATGGGTTAACTCTTAAATAAAAAAGAGCTATCAAAAATAACTATGTATCATTTTTCATTGTTATTAGCTTTTCATCAAAAATATATACAATTAACAGGAAAATTGACGACTCAGTATGGAATTAAAATTATCTGCCACTACCTCGTTCTTACTGTTAAGAAATTTCACACTTTTGTGTGGATACTATAATTTCTTGCTTTAAAAATCCATTCTTAATCACCTCTATAATCTGTCCTCTGGAAGTTATTTTAAACGAGTGAGTTCAGTAAAACTTGTGTATTTATACATATACAAATTTAAGAAGCTAAATTGGACAATGGTTACATAAATCATTGATTAATTTAGCTCTTTCAAATTTTTTATGAATGTACAATTATATACTTTTTTACAATGGTTCTATTTGTAATTGTGACGTTCTGTTTCATTGTCGGTAGCGAGCAATAAATTTAATCATAAAATGCAAGTCTTGTCGCGTTAGTAACTAGAAAAGTTTATATCTCGGAAGAAGCGGCTGTGTACCTACTTTATTCTTATTATAGTCATATTTTTAATAAAAAGTCCGCCTTGTTAAGTTTTTAATTTGATATTATGAGGCCCCTTGTATTATCAAGAACACAGGTCGACAAATTCAACCTACCCGCACCATCACCCCTTAAACAAAGTACTATATTATATTATATTATGTTATAGAAATTTCATGACCCCAATTTACCCACTTGCAGATTCGTTATATTAATCCAATTTTGTTTCGTAATCTTATGGAAATAAATCCTTACCTCGTTTTATTCATTATAGCTGGTCTAATAACATTCTAAAACGTACCTATTTTTTTTCTGTTATGCAGATCAAATAAAATTAATGTCTGTTATTGTAAAAAATGGAATACATTTCATTAATTTTTGTTTTTAAATGGTAAATTTAATTGTACTATTTATTAGTTACGTAGTTTGTGTTTAACATTATTTTTAAAATGTAATGCCACTCATCGTTAAATAAAGTCGTTGTTTAAAATAAAGATTTTGTTTGTATCGTCCCATTAGAAAAAGACGTTGATATAATGAATTTCGGTTTAAAAATGTTAGGATTCGTGGTCCAAGAACACTTCAGCCATTGCACTTGAAGGATTCTTTTTGGAAACAAGCTTTTTTCATCGTCTCCTTTGTCAGTCAAGCAAAGACCTGGCACAAGTCTGCCCTTTAAAGAAATATTTACCAACTTGCACAGCCTCTCATGCGAAGGCTCTTTTGCTTTCGCGGTTATTCATTTTTCTTGAAGTGCCTATACCTAGACTTTTTTTTTGTAAACCTCTATACAGCCTCGTCTTTGTACTTTTTAATTATATTATGTCAAGACCCACCCACGTATATTTATAGGGTCACAACGCAAAGGGGAATCCATTTTCGTACTTTTTAACCATTATTATTTTTTTTATTGTTTATAATTTTCATTTAGAAAATACGGAACCCCTCATTATCCATTTGAATTAACGTGTACATTCTTTCGCATTAACATTTCTTTTGAAAACCCCGTGGATTCTGTTTGAGTTTTATACTTTATCGCCAAAATTATTCACTTAAACATGACTCACTTTTTATTTTCAAGAAAAAACGAAAGAAACAATACATATCCCTTAACCTCTGATTCCAATTTCCTCTTCTTGTTCTTTCCCAATCCTGTTTTTGCTATGATGTTTTTAATATTTATCTTAGTGTTATGTCTATATTTTTTTTGGTTTCATTCTTATGGTGATATGCATATATAATTTGGTCATACTTTGTTATCTTGTTGATTGGAAGAAATTGCCTATTTGCAAGATGCCCCCTAATGTGCATTATATTTGTTTATATAATGTACAAAAAGATAAATGAATAAACATTTTTATAATTAAATATAATTTTTTCAAAATTTTAGTTAAATATGTATCTTTATTTTTATAGCATTAGTATATTAGGTATAAATGAAAACACTAATTAGTTTTAGTTTCACTATTTAATTTTAACACTGGCACTGACTGGTATCAATCTGAAGATCATCGTCAGAATGCTCTGACTCACTCTGACGATGATCTTCAGATCGATACCAGTCAGTGCCAGTGTTAAAATTAAATAGTGAAACTAAAACTAATAAGTGTTTTCATTTATACCTAGTATAATGGAGTTTCACCACGAATTATCCGTCGACAAAATTAACATTAGTATATTGCTCATAAGTATGTAGATAGGTACAATGGTAGAAATAGTAATTCATTGACTATATTTTCATCCTATTAAATTATGCATTTGTTGTTTTATGTACAAATATATGAGGTTGGCTGGAAGATATTTCCATTAGGCAACAAACCCACCTTTTTGCATCTTCATATGATTTTGTAAAGAAATAAATATATCAGAATGTGCTAGTATACTATCAAATAAATGTATATTCCGTAGACTTCAAATGTTTTCCATCTACCATCCTTTTTTTGTTTCCAATATGCTTTCTCACGCCTTAAACGTTCTTTCATTTCGTGTCAAAACGATGATTTGTTTGTCCGAGCTATTGAAGCGATATTTTTGTACAAACAATCATCTGTCCGTATTCGCGCCGTTCATTAAAATCTGTGCTTTCTCTTTGGCCCGTGGCATTTTTTCTGTTTGCTAGCTTTCAATATCCGCCGCTCGGTTTCCCTTTCGAAGCGACGCGACGTCAGATAAATAGGTACCTATCTAACATTGGCTGCTATTTGCCCATTTAGGTACACCGACATGCATTCCTGAAAATGAAAGGGAGAAAAAAAACATTTTGTATCACTGATATCATAAACATATATCAGAACAGTGCCGGACGTGTTTTCACGTTTTATAAACCTTTAGACATGCACAAAAATACTTCTTCACTACTTAACTCATTAACGATTAGAAAAAGCAGGGTAATTCGGTATGGGGCTACGAAACAGTGTTATCGAGTTTCCAAAGGCCGCCCATGCAAGACTTATTCTTCTCTCAATTTCGATGGTTTGACTGTCGTTGCCGAGAGTCATCTTATGTCCAAGGTATATATAGTGGTCCAAGTTTGTCATTATTTTGTTTGGGTGTTTGAGCAGTGCATTCTGCGAGTATTCACTAATGGCATGGAAACAAAACCAAACCTTAACCAAATTGTCTCCCAACAAGCTGCGTGTAGCACAAAGAAAAATGTAGGGATAATGTTGGCCATAAAACTAGAAGACAGGGAGAGAAATGACTGGATATGCAGTCAGACCAAACTGTCCGATGTGGTTGAGAGAATAGCCATGCAGAAGTGAAGATGGGTAGGACACATATAAAGAATGACCGACAGTAGATGGACGAAAAGACTGGTGGAGTGGAGACCGAGATGCGACAAGAGACCACAAGGGCGACCACCTAACAGATGGATGGACGACATAAAAAGATTTGTTGGACCACAGTGGATGAGAGTCGCACAGGAACGGGAGGAGTGGAGAAGGAGAGGGGAGGCCTATGTCCTGCAGTGATGCTGATGATGATGATGATCCATTTAATAGCTGTTGTTTTGTAATATACATACATAGTAACAATATTTATTTTCAACGAAATGTAAAAATGAAATTTAATTTTTGTTTCTCAATAAATTAACTATTACATGAATTTCACATTCATATTTAAATAAATATATTGAATTCAAAAATATATTAAATTTAAAAACGATTTGTATTGTGCCGATTTATAAATACAGGATCATTCCAAAGGCGCAGATTTCTTAGATTTGCTTTACTTTTTTCGATATCAAATAATTTCAAAACATAAATCCTTGTTAGACTCTGTTACTTCAGATGGTCTAAGATACCTTCCAGGTAATTATGGTCTGAAACGTAGTAGCTCAAAGCATTGAACACCGTCAGATAAATATTGTATTCAATTTGCTTTTAACTGTTCAACTACATTAATTCATTTGGTGAAGGCATTTTGTGACATTCATATATTTGCAACTTTTCAGTAAATATTTTAAACAACATCATCAGAAAAAAAATGGGATTGTTGATTTAAACCAGGTCATTTCCTTATAAGAAGGTCGTATACATTACACATCATGGAAAATAAATCACACGATTATCTATCATCAAATATGTACTTCAAAGTGATTGATGTTTAATGAAAGTTCATAAGAGTGATAAAATAGATCACCGCTATTTGCTCTACATTGAATGTGAGGGAAAATGGAATTTTAATAATATTACTGCAACTAACTTTTGTTTTAAACAAAGTTTTAATTTTGTAATCATACTAATTAACTCTATCTTCTTGGGTCTTGCTATTGAAGAAATCACTCGTCTTCGAATCAGAGAGGATGCCTAATATGTAATAAACAACGTTTTCTCCGCATTTTTCTTTACGACTAAAATAGGTACTCATTCGATTATTTTTAAATTTTGCAGATTCGTATATCTTATACTCGCATAGAACCCATTAAATTTTGAAGAATATCTGATCAGTGCTTCTCAATTTTTCAACTGTCATATATGTCAAAGTGACCGCATGTTCAGGAAACTTAAAATTTGATGTTTTCATTTTCAAATGGCTAAAAAGGCTCACTACCTTCATAAAATGGCATTTTAGAGTTATCAAGTTTTCATAATAAACTATTTCAATAAAAAATAATTTTACAAATTCATTTCATGAGATTGCTGAAAAAATTTCCATACAAAATTTAAATACTTTGTGTGGTGACTTGGTAGGGAGGAGTACAGCGTTGACCCAAACCCACTCGTTTGGTGTTGTATTTCAATTATCATATAAATAGTTTCTTATAAATTTTACATCACACGCTAAGAAAATTAGTTAGCCTCTACTCTCGTAAAAATTATGAAAATAGCAATTTTTCTTACGGTTTTTATGAAGTTTTAATAATTCTTTCATTTTTTATTGACACCTCAACTGAAAATCTGAGATCAAAATATATTCTCGATGCGCTTAGTACTCGGATACATACAACCATTTTGAGAAATGTTGGAAATTTATTGAGTCGATCTTAGTGGAGTTGTGTTTTTTTATTCGTAGAGATAGTCGTAAAATCCCCCGCGATCACACAGAGACCAATCTCACAAATATACCGTACGTTTATCTACGGAATTATTGAGAATTTTTCCGCGCCTCTAAGAAATTGGATCATTTGATTTACGATCCATATATCTAAAGCACGACTATAACTTCGACGGTTTATTTATACCTATTGCTATATACCATCAACATATATAATATAAGGATATCTTATAGGGGTAGGTATATACATTGAGTATTAAATAACCATATCACTATACAAAATTTTAGTTCCACAAAAAAAACGGTTTTACACAACATCAAATAATAAATAAATCCTACGTACCACTAAACTTATTGAAACCCGGTATCATTTTAATTTAGCGTTTGGCCGCATGTACCACAAGAAAATTAAGTCAATTTATAACTCCTCACTACCAAGTCACTCCATAAAATATACAACGTTTTTATGGAAATTTATGCATTTTCATGAAATGAGTTTGTTATATTATTTTTTATTTAAATAATTTATTATGAAAGCTTGATAATTCTTCAATGCCATTTTATAAAAGTGATGTGTCTTTTTTTGCAATTTTAAGTTCCCTGAGCTTGGGGTTACATTGAAATATTTGACATTTAAAAAAAATTAGAAGCACTTTTCAGATATAATTCAAAATCTAATAGCGAGTATTAGACATACGAATTTGCTAAATTTGATATAATTCAAAATCTAATAGCGAGTATTAGACATACGAATTTGCTAAATTTGAAAAGTAGGCATCGAATGAGTACTTTAGTCTGTAATCGAACTTTCCGAATACAATCTCAGCATGATACTTGTTGATAATCTGCAATAAAAAAATAACTTATAAAAAATAACTATTCATAACTCCTTACTTTATCCCCTTGGGTTTAGTGTGGAGTAAAAATTATGAAATAAAAGTTACTCAGGGTCAAGTTTCCTGCTTGTCTGATATTAATGTACAGATTCTTTTATGTAATTAATCGCTTCGTCGGTACGTTCAAAAAAGTCATTTTGGTCAGGTGATGAGTACGCGATACCACTTCCACGCCGGTGATGCTCTAGGACTCTATGGCCCTTTTCACCCCCGGACGCGGCCGCAACGTCGGACAAACACAACCATCCACTATCCATCGGGTTCAACCACTGCCCCCGAGAATCCAACCTCAAACGGCGGGGCAACCGCTCAAGATCGGCAGCCGGGGCAAGCCCCTAGCACAACCGATCGAACGGAAGGGCTTGTCCCCGCACCCCTCGGTCCTCGTGTTGGCGTCCGAAAGCTTGGCGGACTAACACCGGGGGCATCCGACGCAATCATCACCTGTCAGATATGACGTCACAGATGTCAACACAGGATGTCTGACCCGACGTCTGCGCCGGCGGTGTGCCCGGACCAAACAACAACATTCGCCACAGTTTGACGAGTAACTGCCGAGCGAGACTAGAGGCGTCCGTCCTGCTCTTCTCTAAGTACAGAATTGACGAGGGCACAACAGCGTCGGCCGCCCACCCCCGCCTTTACTGCCTAGGCCCTTAGAGCCGCAACCTAGGCCTACAGTCATTTTGGTCACCACAGGCAGTTCACACACTCTGTGACTATAATATATGTCCAATGATCTGTCTGTCAGCTCCGCAGTCACATCTAGGGGACTCTCGCCATCTACATTTGAAGGCAAAATCAGCGCACCTGCTATGCCCACCTCGGATTCTGTTTAGCGCCGTCCAGAGCCTTCCGGTTGATCGAAGCCAGGCGGAATGTCCGTGATGCAGGACAGGGAGTTCAATAGAGAGTCACCCGTATTTTTTTCCACTCATGCCTCCATAATTTTGTATACATTGTTTTGCATGGATAAGTTAGAAGCTGTTCCAAATGGAGGGTTTCTGGATTTGAACCTGTTTCTCCGCAAGAAGTGATTAAGATCTGCGTTGGCTGGCATTGCAGGATTTTAGACGAGTTTATTGTATTCCTTGGTTAGTGCTTTCATACTTCCAAGGTCATGTGGCAGTATGTGACTTAAAATAGGCAACCAATGAGTAGGCGTAGATCCCACTGCAACAGAATTAACCTCTTAGGTCAATTCTGTTACAGTGGTTATCTGTGGCAAAATAGTGAGTCGTTTGATAACTGTTTCGGCGTCCTGGTTTCGATTTCCAGCAAAAACAAATATTAATAAACATTTTGGTATAGATTTAATCTATTCCATACTTTTTACTGTAGTCGTTTCGATACAACGAAGCGAGAAAAAGTGTAGAGTGAAGAGAATCTGACTATGATTTCTCTCTGAAATGCGAGTTTTGGTATATAAATAAGTATATCACTGTTATTTATAAAACAATAAAAAATATAGTAACTCAATTTACATTCCATGAAAATGTATAGGTATCAAAAAGGGTTTTGTATTTTTTATTTATGGTTATTTTTCAGAGACCGGATGGAATTTCCAATTTTTTAACGAAATTACCAATTCAGCATCCCTTGGCCTCTTTATCTTTATATTAATTAAAAACTTTCCCGAGGAATCGAATAACATTAAATTACGTTACCGGTCTATTTTCGCAAGCGTTCAAATTATGAAAAAAGTTTGGAAGATTTGATACTCTTTTATTCTAGTTTATAGAGACTTGGTTCCATTGAAGTTCCAGCATCTACTTTGGTGCCAAAAAAAAGAAATAGGAAGTTCACGAAGTATTTCAATGTACAAATATATTTACTGCACCTCAGCGAACACAAAGTTCGGAATTCATAGTGTAATAAATCCTGATTGTTTTTCTGCAACTTCTTTGAGCCCCTATGGAGCGTTAGTGAAACTAAATATATTTAACATATTCCTAGGAATATTTTTTTCATTGTGTATGATATTATTTTATTTGCTATGTTTTCTTCTTTTATAAAATATAACTGTATTTTTCATAGCCATCTGAATGTCACCAATTACTTATTACAGTTTATCAGATCGTGAATTTTCTTTATAATTATCGCGTATATCAGAAAAATATAAAATATTCATTTTGTTTCATGTGAACTTCGATATGATAATAACAGTTTACTCTTTCAAATATTCTATATTCTTGAGAAGTTGTTTATATGTTGTGGCAGACCACATCTCGAAATTTCTTTCGAGCGAGCGCCTGGCGACGGCAAGTTTATTTGTTTGTCGCTAGGCCGAGTTCATCGCCCGCAACGTCAAACTAGTGACAATACTCCTCAACTGGGTATGACACTTCAATGAAATAAGTCTAGAAAGTTCGAGGACATTGAACTTGCTACCCCCAGCGCAGCACTATTTAAGGGAGTCTACACCTGTACACGTCGTCACTTCATTTCCGCATTTCCGTCACTTCGTTTCGTCACTTCACGCCGCTGTTACGACCACGCGACCACTGGTCGCTTCTCGACCACGCCGTCTCGCCGTCACTTCATCTCTCGACCACCGGTCATCTCTCGACCCCGCGAGCACGATGGTACTTCACCATACGAATAATCGGACGCTTCGACACACTCGCTCGTTATACCTAGGTACTCATCGTGAGAAAGTTCCTTTGTAAGTTATTTTATCAATTGTAAATTTACCTTTAAGCAAACTATTAATTGTGATCAATATACTCATTGTAACTTTTGACCATTCTTTCTTCTTCTCTCTCAACCACCGTCCTTGTGTTCTTATTTCAAATCATATCCACTTAATTGGGATATAGCAAACTCTCTTTATTGATAACCCCTCTTGTTACCACCTATATTTAATAGTAACCCCTCTGGTTACTAAACTACGCTTGATTGGTAACTCATCTGGTTACTAATAAGCTAAACTAAATAACTACTGTTGATTGGTAACCCCTCCGGTTACCAATCAGCTAAAATGTCTTTCTAAATAATAATTGTAAGATATTTCCTTGAAGGAAAAATTGTACGTCACAAGTTGAGTGTGAGTTGTATGACTTTCCTTGCGAGAAGTATTTCTTAGGTGGCCAATATTTTTTCTCTAATGGAAAGACCGGAATGAAATTGCATCGTGAGCTTTTTATCTATATATTTTACTTATTAAAATATTCAAACAAAATTAGTTTTTTTGTGTGTATACTGCCAACTTACACGAGTTACATCGTAGAAGTGAACTTGTACTGTACAATTGTACAATACAATCGATTAGCATTTCAATCGGGTACAATTTGTATGATGTATGTATGCAGGAGGCATTTGTGAATGTACGTATGAACAATATGTAGAGAAATTGTCAAGGTAAAATAATAATAAAAACATTCTTCGGTTTAGTCTCCGTGGTCATACGAGGAAAGCTTGTGAACATCTCCAGGTCACGATGACTAACTCACCTCACGTTCTGCGACCAAGATAAAGATGCTTACAAAATGCATGTTTTACCTTCTTTACAACCCAGTACTACTTCATCTTTATTCTATTGTCCTTTCAATACGTGAAATGAAAGATTAAACATGTGATGTGGACGTATTTAAATTCGCAATTCGCCGATTTAGTGAACAATATTTGATAATTTAAAAAATATGGAGTATTATATGTATTTTGTTTTATTTCTTGTTATTTTACTGTGTCATCATCACACAATTTACATATCTTGCGGAATAGGCAAATAGAATTCCGTATGAAAATTCACTTTACAGATTTTGGTAAAAGGATTTCTCGGTTTTAAATCATTTTTTTTATCATGATATATTAAAAATAACTTTTCCATAATTTGGATATTATATTCCTCTATAAACTGACCTATTTTTAGTAATGACCTATGACACTTTTTTAGAGCACATCTTCTTCGCTGAATGTAAATAAAATAGCAGTATGAATGTACGCAGTGTAGAGAATGCCGTTAAGGGTGACACTACTGAATCGAAAAACAAAAATAAATGTCTCGAGAAACATTCGCACGTGACTGAAGTTACAAATAAAATCGCGCAACCCGAATTTGTATGAGTAGGACGCAGAGTTCGCAAAAAGTGTGGTTCCATGTTCCGAGAAAATATTTATAATATTATGAATTGCAACACACCAACCTTCCACGAAATAAAAGATACTTTTTTCAGAAAAAAAAACATAACCTCAAACGAAGTAGTATTATATTTTTTTTATTTATTTAAAATCATTTTATTTTTTTTTTTATTATTTATTTGTCAAGGAAACATACAGTTTTATAAATAAATTGTAATGGTACAAAATGATTATCAAATAAACCAGCAAAGTTTCCATAAATGGTTTACAATAAGATACTTTATGAAGGAAAAAACATTAGTTATAGCAAGAGGAAGAATAAAAAAGATTGAAATAAAACATAACATAATAAAAAATAAAAATAATAAAATAAATAACCAGTTAACCAGTCAAGAAATAAAAAAAAAGAAAACAGTTAACACGTACCCACAAATAAGTTAAAGAGTATTCTTTTCACACAACATTAAAAAGTTTTCTTTTAAAAACTGCAAAATCGTTATTTAGAATATCTATATCAGACTTAATGACAGAATTATACAATTTACAACTGCGTCTGACAAAAGAGTTCTGCGCATAATTAGTCTTACATATAGGAATAGCAAATAATTCATTCGATCTAGTACTGCGTAAAGGGCAACGAAAGGCAATTTTCTCCAGCAGATATGCAGAATCCACAAAGCAATTCACTATTTTAAATAAAAATATCAAATCGAACACCTTTCTACGCTTATTTATTAAACTTAATAGTTTGCATTGGTTTTCCCCAAAACGATATGTTAAATAATTAAAAATTTTACAAGTAGTATAATAATGTTTTATGTAGGTACAATATAGCTTGATAAAGTAGTCTATAGTACTATAATTATGTTAAAGTTGTTATCATCAGTGTAAAGTGTATATATATTTATTTTAATTTGTGGATTAGGCTACTCTACTAGGCTATGCCTGTTCCAGAGTAGCGTTATATAAATCAGTTCTATTATTTTTAATCGTCATAGTTTAGGTTGAAGTGAGACAGAGGTGCAAGTATAGTATACTTGCACCTATACGATTTACCGTAGTATGAAATATTGCTTGATGTAAAAATATTAAATGCTAATATAATTTTATTTTTTGTTAATCAATAATGTAGTAATATTATTACCCGGAATGTTGTATATTGTATAACCCGTATAAATTTGTGTTTTGTTCTGCCTAAGAATTTTGAATTATTATGCTGTTTTTGTAACAATATTTTATGACATATTTTTAGCATCTCAATAGAGAGAAGTTGTAATATTATAGGCCAACCAGGAACTCAAGACATCTACAGGGCTTACGGCCTGTCATCGGCTGGTTTTACGTGATCACTTTTTGCGCTTGCGCAACTTTCATCGATTATGCCTTCTTATCGAGATTCCTATTAATCAAATTTTCGAAAGTTGCATATTTTAATCATGAAAATGAGTTCGCTTTAAAATAACCTGAATCACTATCGCCATCTATGAAGTGACGCAGAATCTTTTTTGTTACGCCATCTATTGAGAAATATTCGAATGTGCAACTGTAAAAATATTAGTTTTATTACAATAGTTTAAACTAGTAAATCAACCCATATGTTAGTAATGTAACGACTAGTTATTAGGTGCATGTCAAATAATTACTTGACTGAGTACCTAACCTACCTATTAGTTGCCCGAGACGTAATCAAAGAAAGATTTTTTTGGTGAGTAATAATTTATTTGATACAACAACTTCTTCAAAGTAAATATTAAGTAAATAAATTAGGGAAATATTCATCTAAACTAAACGCGTACAAAAAATTCATATGATCGATGAAAATTTTGCCGTTTTTACAAAATGATAATTATGATTTTATATTGATATAAGGGTTTGTATCTAAACTGTGTATTTATTTGACTTCCCTTGTCTGCATGGGGTATTATTTTGCACCCGTTGAAGGAAGGAAGGAAGGAAAGTCAGAGGGTGAAAAAGTAAATCGTGTATGTTTCCCGCTATATCCAATCAACATTTGTTAGTGCACTTTCATTTGTGTCAGACAATCAGCGTCAATCAACAGACACGATCGAGAAATTGAACGATGTCCCCCCCCCCCACCCCCCACCCCAGATACAAAAAGTTTTTCTTAGGGATTTTACACTCATTCTCGTTCAATCCCTAATTTTCTCGATAAAGAAAACTTAAGGATAGACATTTTGTCGAGTATGACAGGTTGACAATTATACAATACATTTATTGATGTGTAAAACTTTGGAACAATATTTCTTTTCCAATATTTTACAACCCCTTATTTCTGTACTAGGTACTTATAAAACTTAACAGTTCGATAATAACAATAATAGATATAAAAACCTTATATCATAGCGACGCTAGCGAGATTCCATACGAATTGAAATAGATTTTTGAAAAAATATAACAACTTCTTCTCTCTCCCTCTCATTCCATTTCTGTTAGCTGTTGTAATTTTGCATCAATTTCGGCGTATTGCTAACGGCCTATTCAACTCTTGGAAGAACATCTTGGAAGTCTGTTTTTCCGAGGGGTATTGTTATCATTGATTACATTTCTACTTCTCATGTAAAAGTAACGAATGTAAATGCCATCGTTTACCTACTGTTGATCAGTATGTAACATATAATGAGTGTATATTATTACTAAGGTTTCCTCAGGTTTTGAATCCTGTACATGCTTATTGAATCTTTAAACATTGACACTGACAGATGCTAAAATATTTAATTAAATTCATTCAATTATTGAATTGATCAAATTAAATTCAGTTACTATAAATGAAAGGTACCAAGAAACTTAAATTATTGAGTATAGAGAAATGAAAGATTACTCACGATATTAAATATTATATTTTTGTTACAACTTAATAATTCTTTATTTTATTTATTTTATTTATTTTTTTTTTATTTTTCATTTGTTTGGAAACTTAACAGCTATACATTTATAATACTTAATTTCAAATGAGAATCCAAAATAAATAGCCAATTATAAAGTTTCACATATTTAAATTATTATACATTATTAATGTTGGGTAGTCATTGTAAGATGGTGAGTGTATGTGGGGGAAAGGGAAGGGTAATGGATATAGGAAAGCGTTGATAAGGAAGGGATGAATGTTTAAGGAAAGTAGGTTTGATTTTTAACCAGTAATATTACCAATAACTGCGCGTAATTGGCGTTTCATCGATGTCTGTGTGGAGTTAAATATATCAGGTTGGGGGTCAAGACTATTGTAATAATTTAAGCATCTGTTGACATAATTATTCTGTGCGTAATTTGTTCTGCAGTATGGTGTATAGAAAAGGTGATTTTGGCGTGTTGTTTTCATGGGGCAGTTGAAAGAAATTTTTTGGAGTAGGTAAGAGCTGTCTACAAGGTTATTAAGTATTTTATTCTTATTACTTGTTTAACAAGGATATATTCATTTTTATTTAGAAAAAAAAAATCGCTTAATAATAAACGTACAAAATTAACAAAAAAGAGGAGAGATGTACACTAAATTTCGTCGCTTTTGCGTTCAGTAAAATACCCATCTAGCGCCAAATTCCAGAAAAATCGATCGATCGATCGAATATGCATCCATTTGACATGGCTGTCGCCAGGCGCTGTGCCGCCAAAATTGCATATTTTCTTTGGAATGGAAAATTTCGTATTATTTCTCTATAAAAAAAATAACAAAATATGAAAAATTATATCATTTAATACTTATAAGTATTTTTTAAAACATGGTGCTCCGCTGTTAAAACGAATCTCGACTTATTTAAATCAACACAATTTTATGAATACCTACTACAGTATTCATAGACGTAACAAAAGGAAAACCCTTCGTCCTACGTGGTGCCCCCTCTCATCCCTCCCAACCCCCCGCTACCCCGAGATTTGTGCTTCCCCCCAATTACATCCGAAACCAAACGTCTATCAATCATCGTACTGTTCAGGTGCGTGCCTTACCTTAGCATGTGGCCCTTTACCTTAGCAGGAGGTCTCTATCGGGGAGTATGGGCAAGTTCATATGTTGGCACGTCACTGCCTTCGGAAGTATTCAATGAAATACCCGCCACCACCCTTTTTACTATATGAAATACACAATTTGTCCAATCAACTCATTTACTTTGCAATAAATATATATACCTAGCTAGAATCGATAATAATTGGAATATTTCAAAAAATCGAAATATTAAATCAAATTTTGTCATCAAATATAAAGTAATTGAAACGAATCACATCACAGCAAATTATTCACACTTAGATGAAATTTAAATTTGTCCAACAAGCTTATCCGAATAATATTTTCAAATTAAAATATTAATTCAATCCGAATTTCTAACAACATTCAGAAATTATTTGATGTAAAAAATATGACAAAATTGGTATAGTTTTAAAGAAAGCATCTTACCATTTATAATATCAACCACTGTCGTTTTCTGAAAAGGTTTTGGGGATATTTAAAACCAAAGGTTGATTTAAATATGAAGGTAAATACACAAAAATTAGGATTTAACTGAAACTTATATAAATATTTTCGATATTTACATTTATGAATTATTCCCATTTCACTTTCAAATATTTCATTTGTTTAATTTAATTTGCTATCATTTTATTCATAAATATGTTTATTGGGTTGAAAAAAAATGACAACAAATTCTAATATTGTTTTATGAAACCTTCCTTCTTAGTAACATTTGTTTACATAATAATACGAAATATTTCTTCACAAAGATCATAAAAAATATATAAAAGCTCATTCTATTCTAAGTCGAATTGAGTATATTTCCTCACTATTTACCTTTTTATATTATTTACTTATGAACAAATCATGATCGTATAATTTTCAAACAGTTTACCTCCTTTTATAGAACTTTGACATTCTTCCCTCTCCACCTGTTCACAGATTGGCAGGTGCTTTATTGTAAATCAATCGATTGCTTCCTATTTATTCACTTCACCCTTCATGAATACTTATCAAACCGTAATTATTTATTATTTTATTGGTATTTATATATTTTTAATGTTTACAAATCGATTTGAATAATGTGATTATTGACACGTTTAAAGTATTTTCATCCCATATAAATAATAATAACCATAAATTAAATAAATGAAAAAAAAATAGTATGGAATGTATTTATTTTATTTTGTCTTTTTGGTTGTTGTGTTATAACTTCTAGTAATTATTTTTTGTTTTTATGAAGAGTTGCAATAAATTTAAAATTACAAGCAAACAGTGCTTTGATTTATATAATGCATTCAAAAAAGATCATAAGTAAACAGCTATGTTTTTATTTATATAATGCATTCAAAAAAAGATCATAAGCAAACTGCTATGTTTTTATTTATATAATGCATTCAAAAAAAGATCATAAGCAAACAGCTATGTTTTTTAACCGTTTTGGCATGTGAATTTTGCCCTATATTTTGAGTCACTATGCGACATGTTTCGGCAGTGCTGTCCTGCCAAGCCGGTCGATGGCAGGACAGCACTGCCGAAACCTGTCGCATAGTGACTCAAAATATTTTGGTTTAGGGCAAAATTCACATGCCAAAACGGTTAATATGAACAACCACAAAATATCCGCCGAGTATTCAAACTATAGCTATGTTTTTATTCATATAATGCATTCAAAAAAGATCATAAGCAAACAGCTATGTTTTTATTTATATAATGCATTCAAAAAAAGATCATAAGCAAACAGCTATGTTTTTATTTATATAATGCATTCAAAAAAAGATCATAAGCAAACAGCTATGTTTTTATTTATATAATGCATTCAAAAAAAGATCATGAGCCAATAGCTATGTTTTTATAGTAAAAACACTAACTTATTTATTTATTTATTTATTTAATATTGCTTCTCGGGCAACTAACAGGTACAATGTCAAATATTAATTTAACACGCACCTTACTTACGCAACTTATGGCTCTGTTATATGTATATTTATACTTGTTATTTATCGAAGATTCTTACTAGAATTCTCCGATGTAATCAAATCTGTAAATATTTTTTTTATTTTGTGATATTATTTCACGTTTTGAAATTACATTCACAGTCGCCATTGGAATTCTCATTTTGAATTTTAAATTAAACCGAATCAATTCATCTTATCTTCATTTCTTTTTTTTTCAATTTAAACATCCCAAAAACATCCCAAATTCCACTGTCACATCAACCGTTGTCAAATTATACATGCACCAATACAATGAACCCAAAGCAATTTTGATGAATGCATTTAGGATTTTCTTTTCATTTTCGTGTCAAACGAAATATTCTCGCTAGCATTATCCATCATCCCCCCACGTTTATTTCAATCCTCACCCCCATCTCCGTCTCAATCAATATACACACTTCTTTTTTCTCTCCTTTCATCTTGTTCGATTCAAACACCGCCATGTTAATCTTTCCCGCCTTTTTGGCAAAATAAACTTTTCGCATGCGGAACCTAAACGTATCTTTCGTTTGTCGCCAAAACGGACGTAGGATCTATCGCTTTGATACGGATTTTTTCGATACAGTAGTTTCAAACAAATTGAAATACATGAGGGCCGGAGATAATCTGATTCAAACTAGATTCTGAATGGGAAATTTCTATTCAATACAGTAATGAGGTGCTCCCCTATTTTCAGTTAATACAATCAAATTTCCATCGTGAATCCTCTCTGTCACCCCTTCCATCTCATTATACCTCGCAATTCGTTTTTAATTCTTCTTTATTTTGGAAAAGAAGGCCCGCAGAATATTTCACGCGCGGATTCTTCGTTTCAATCGAGTACGATTAAATGGATCTATGTGATAATGCCTCGTGCTGGTAATATGCTGGTTTTGTTTTATTATAAAAGCAAACGTTTCATCTGTTAAATTGTATGTCATTTTGCTCGTTTGCCAATGGCATCATTTAAATTTGTTGTACCTACACATTTTCAGCTAAATGTAATATTTCATTATTGTCATTTGGGATTTCATCTCTCTCTCTATCTCCTACACCATGTTTTGTGGGTCTTCTGGGTATACTTTGCTTTTACAATCCTTTTTATTTTTATGTATAAAATGTTTAATTCGCACGTTTAACGTTATATAATAGTGTAGATATATACGCCACGTGTAAATAATTTACGTATAAAATAATTCTACCTACATATACCATACTGTTATCCGCTTACATGAAAACTCGGAAAAAAAAACACGGAAAAAATTTATATAAACAGAGGTATAAGACAAGGCGATACCATCTCTCCCAAACTCTTCACCCTTGCTCTAGAAAATGTTTTTAAAAAATTAAAGTGGGAAAATAAAGGAATAACTATCGACGGAGAGCGATTAAACAATTTGCGATTCGCCGATGATATTGTGTTAATCTCGGAGGATGTCGATAAAATGGTGGAAATGATCAGCCAACTGGAAGGTATATCTGCTTCAATTGGTTTAAAAATGAATGTCAAGAAAACGAAAATAATGACAAACTTAGACACAAGCAATTATTGCCTTCCAGTGGAAGAGGGTGATCACTATATATACCTTGGACATAAGATGACCCTAGGCAGAGACAATCAAACCATAGAAATTGAGAGAAGAATAAGTCTCGCATGGGCGGCCTTTGGGAAACTCGATAACACCTTTCGTAGCCCCATACCGAAATCCCTGAAGTCAAGGGTGTTTGAGCAGTGCATTCTGCCAGTATTCACTTATGGCATGGAAACAACGACCTTAGCCAAATTGTCTGCCAACAAGCTGCGTGTAGCACAAAGGAAAATGAAAAGAATAATGTTGGCAAAAAAACTAGAAGACAGGAAGAGGAATGACTGGATACGCAGTCAGACCAAACTGTCCGATGTGGTTGAGAGAATAGCCATGCAGAAGTGGAGATGGGCAGGACACCTATCAAGAATGACCGATAATAGATGGACTAAAAGACTGGTGGAGTGGAGACCGAGAGGCGACAAGAGACCACAAGGGCGACCACCTAACAGATGGATGGACGACATAAAAAGATTTGGTGGACCACAGTGGATGCATGGGAGTCGCACAGGAACGGGAGGAGTGGAGAAGGAGAGGGGAGGCCTATGTCCTGCAGTGGGCAAACACAGGCTGATGATGATGATGACACATACCAAATATGTGTAATTGTACAACTTACAGAGCCAAACAAAATCAGAGCAGTTCTTTCGTTTCAATTTTTAATATAGTGTGTCTATTTCAGACGTTTATTTAAATTTATATGACACTTTCTATTTTGACAAAAAAAAACTTATTATTTCAATGTGACATGGTTTTTGCTTCAGGTGTGAAAATATTGATTTCGGTATCTGAAGTGTTTTGCTTGAGTAAAAATTAATGGAGGGTTGTTGATTTTATTGTTTTTGAACCATAATAGAATTACTGAATTTTTTAACAGTTTTTTAATTATCTCAATAGAGACGAAGTTGGAATATTTATTGTAGGAGAACCGGGAAATCAAGTTCTCCTACAATAAATATTCCAACTTAAAATTAAAAATCTGTTAAAAAATATCTTTGACTCCCGACAGGGAAAAAAATCCAATGTTTGTGCATATGCAATAATAAAAATATTCGAGAATTACTGAAGTTTACAAATTCAATTATTTTATCGTCTTCAACCTACATGATTTTTTTCTTATATTTTGTCAATATTTATTTTTCATTTGTCGATCGAAAAAGCTTTTAACAATACAATTGATATTTTCTGATTTCTAATTTGCTTTAACGATTTTCATTTACATAAACTATTCACCTTTGCGCTTTAAACAATTTGCATGTCTTCGAGTTATTATAATGAAATAATTCTAGAATAACGACATCTGATTGTTTTGTCGTATAACTAAGTTTAACTGCATAAAATTAACGTCCGGGAAAACAAAACGATCTCATATTTTTGTTAAAATTTACCTTCTGTTTCATTTATTATTATTATTTGTATTAAATTAATCATTGAATTATATGTACTACTTAAGTACATATAAATCAATTAAATTAATAACATTATATTTCCTCGTGTGTTTAAAAATAAGTTAAAATTAGATTTCGTTCTATTTCAAATTCATATCGTAAACTAACAATTTTTTGGACTACATATCAAGATTTGTGTACCTCAGTGTACCTACTCTTTGAAGCATACTTTTTTTCTTTTTTGATCAACACATTAAAAAATACTTCCCTTCAAATTAAGCAAGTCGTTTTTAAATCGGAAGACTCAGGTGGCTTGACAGGGTAAAAAACACGAGTATGATACATAGTACAAGTCTAAAATTGATTAAGTTATATTGGGGGGACAACGACACTTTCAAAGAGAATTTTTATTTGTATTCATATTATTATTTTTTTATATCTCGAAAATTACTATTACACTATATAAATATTTAACACGCAGTAAACTTATAGAATATGCATCCACAATCTGCCAAAAGAAGATTTATATGAATTTTGATTTTTATTGAGGAGATTTGTTATAATGACAGACTGGTGTATCTTTATCTGATATCATTAAACAATAGAAGAAAAATCGCAGTTATGATGATACTATGTATATAAAATATTAAATTATCAGTTAGATGTACCAAATATCCTTCCACAAATTCAAATAACAATACCAATCGGGAATACCTACTACAATAAGAAATATTTTTCACTTATAATTTCGACTCTAATGTATGCTAGTGAGACATGGACATGGCAGAAGACGCATGAAAGTAGAATTAACGCGGTTGAAATGAGGTCACTAAGACGAATGTGTGGTAAAACGATGTATGATAGAATAAGAAATGAGGATATTAGACGAGAATGTATGATTGAAAGAAATATCGTAAGTAAGATGAAAATAAATGCCCTAAGGTGGTTCGGCCACATAGAAAGAATGAGTGATGACCGACTGACAAAAAAAGTATACAAGGCTGATAATAGAGGAATGAAAAGTAGAGGTCGGCCAAGAAAGAGTTGGCACGATCACATAAATGGGATTTTGAAAGATGGAGATGTTAGAAGTAAGAATAATAGAAGAGCGTGTATGAGACGATGTATGGACGTGAATGAAGCGAGGAATGTATGTCAAGAGAGAGGAGTCTGGCGTTCGGTTCTCTCTGCCTACCCCAAATAGGGAAATGGCGTGATGGTATGGTATGGTATGGTATAATTATTTAATACGAATATCGGTTTCTAATATTTCTCTTACTCCAGTTCCTCGCTTAATCAGAATGTACAACTCAGTTCATCAAATCAATAATATTGATATTTTCTCAACTCCAAATTAACTTTCAAAAATCACATAATATCCCAGTTCGTTACCTCTTAATTCTTTTTTATAAATATATGTATACCTCTAATGTTTATTTTCTCATGTTTAATTATTGTTTAATTATTATAGACAATGCACCTTCCGTACACTGCATAGTGTAGTGTAAGTAGGAAACTTGTATACCTTCTACCTGTCTGTGCATGATAAAATAAAATAATATTAAATAAAAACTAGTTGCATGTAACACATGAGATCCAACTGTCGACAGCGATAGTATGTATAGTTGAAGAATAAGTACCAAACCCATAAATACAAATTATTTATTATTTTATTTATTATTCCAACTGTCGATTTGTTCAGGAGAACTTTGTTCTCTTAACATATCGACAATGTATCAAGCCAGAATACGCGAGAATTGTATGGAGAGGTCTACTTTTTTCACGGCTTTTCCAACTTTGAAGTCAAAAAACACCAACTTAGAGGCTTCGCAGCATATATGTTCCATACACGGATTTACTCAGAATTCGGAGTAGAACATTTCGTGTGTCTGTGTGTGTGTGTGTCTGTGTGTGTGTCTGTGTGTCTGTGTGTGTGTCTGTGTGTGTGTGTGTCTGTGTGTCCGTCCCCCCCTTATAACTTTTGATCCGCTCAATTTACAGAGCCTAAAATTTCAGAATATATAAACAGTTACAGGCCTACAAAACTTTTATACTCGGAATTTTGAATTTTTGTTTCAGTCAGGGGTTATCAACTTTTGAATTTTTATTTTATTTTTCCATATATCTCAGAAACCATAAACGGTAGAACGCTGAAAATTGGTACAAACATAGACAAATACAAAATCTCAAATTAATTTTTTCAAAAAAATTCCAGGGTTTCTCAAACATTTTTTATTAAGAAAAATATTTTTTTTATGATAAATTTATGAGTTTAACTGCCTATATTTCCAAAACTTTTACAATTATCGAAAAAAGCCGAAACACCCCAACTAGATAATTTAATTTTCTATAAAAAATATTAACATTGTAGTAGAAGATCTCAATTTTTTTTTAACAATTTTTTTAAAAATTGAATTTAGTGACGACATCGCTTCATACATTTTGTATGGCAGTCGCCTATACACAATATGTAAGAAGACTTAATAGTTTGTTACTTCATCTCCAAACATACATACATACCATCATGCAATTTGCATATTCTGGGTAGGAAAAAGGATCTTCTTCCATACTATCCTATCTTGACATACATACCTACATATTTTGTATAGAAAACAAAATATCTGAAAATATTCAATAATTTGTATCTATGGATTTATAGTTTGGTACATATTCTTCAACTATACATACTATCGCTATCGACAGTTGGATCTCATGTGTTACATGCAACTAGTCTATACAACACATGTACCTAGGTAGTCAAGATAGGATAGTATGGAGGTCAGTCTTTTTTTCCTACCCGGAATATGAAAACAGCATGATGGTATATGTATATTGTATGTTTAGAGATGAAGCATCAAACTATTAAGTCTTCTTTGATATTGTGTATAGGTGACTACCATACAAATTGTATGAAGCGATGTCGTCACTAAATTAAATTTTTATAATAATTGTTAAAAAAAATTTGAGATGTACTGCTACAATGTTAATATTTTTTATATAAAATTAAATTATATAGTTGGGGTGTTTCGGCTTTTTTCGATATTTTAAAAAAAATGGAAATATAGGCAGTTAAACTCATAAATTTATCATAAAAAAAATACTTTTCTTAATAAAAAATGTTTGAGAAACCCTGGAATTTTTTTGAAAAAAATAATTTGAGATTTTGTATTTGTCTATGTTTATTCCAATTTTCAGCGTTCTAGCTTTTATGGTTTCTGAGATATAGGGAAAAATAAAAAAAAAATTCAAAAGTTGATAACCCCTGACTGAAACAAAAATTCAAAATTCCGAGTATAAAAGTTTTGTAGGCCTGTAACTGTTTATATATTCTGAAATTTTAGGCTCTGTAAATTGAGCGGATCAAAAGTTATAAGGGGGGGACGGACACACACACACACACACACACACACACACACACACACACACACACACACACACACACACAGACACACACACACACAGACACACACACAGACACACGAAATGTTCTACTCCGAATTCTGAGTAAATCCGTGTATGGAACATATATGCTGCGAAGCCTCTAAGTTGGTGTTTTTTGACTTCAAAGTTGGAAAAGCCGTGAAAAAAGTAGACCTCTCCATACAATTCTCGCGTATTCTGGCTTGATACATTGTCGATATGTTAAGAGAACAAAGTTCTCCTGAAGAAATCGACAGTTGGATTACCCTAGTAGTCTATACGTGGTGTTGTTTTTGAAACAAGATTTTTTTTATTTTCTTAAATTTTTATCCAACTGTCGATTTGTTCAGGAGAACTTTGTTCTCTTAACATATCGACAATGTATCAAGCCAGAATACGCGAGAATTGTATGGAGAGGTCTACTTTTTTCACGGCTTTTCCAACTTTGAAGTCAAAAAAACACCAACTTAGAGGCTTCGCAGCATATATGTTCCATACACGGATTTACTCAGAATTCGGAGTAGAACATTTCGTGTGTCTGTGTGTGTGTGTGTCTGTGTGTGTGTCTGTGTGTGTGTGTGTCTGTGTGTCTGTGTGTGTGTCTGTGTGTCCGTCCCCCCCTTATAACTTTTGATCCGCTCAATTTACAGAGCCTAAAATTTCAGAATATATATACAGTTACAGGCCTACAAAACTTTTATACTCGGAATTTTGAATTTTTGTTTCAGTCAGGGGTTATCAACTTTTGAATTTTTATTTTATTTTTCCATATATCTCAGAAACCATAAACGCTAGAACGCTGAAAATTGGTACAAACATAGACAAATACAAAATCTCAAATTGGTTTTTTCAAAAAAATTCCAGGGTTTCTCAAACATTTTTTATTAAGAAAAATATTTTTTTTATGATAAATTTATGAGTTTAACTGCCTATATTTCCAAAACTTTTACAATTATCGAAAAAAGCCGAAACACCCCAACTAGATAATTTAATTTTCTATAAAAAATATTAACATTGTAGTAGAAGATCTCAATTTTTTTTTAACAATTTTTTTAAAAATTTAATTTAGTGACGACATCGCTTCATACATTTTGTATGGCAGTCGCCTATACACAATATGTAAGAAGACTTAATAGTTTGATACTTCATCTCCAAACAAACATACATACCATCATGCTATTTTCATATTCTGGGTAGGAAAAAAGGATCTTCCTCCATACTATCCTATCTTGACATACATACCTACATATGTTGCATAGAAAACAAAATATCTGAAAATATTCAATAATTTGTATTTATGGGTTTATAGTTTGGTACATATTCTTCAACTATACATACTATCGCTATCGACAGTTGGATCTCATGTGTTACATGCAACTAGTCCAACTGTCGATTTGTTCAGGAGAACTTTGTTCTCTTAACATATCGACAATGTATCAAGCCAGAATACGCGAGAATTGTATGGAGAGGTCTACTTTTTTCACGGCTTTTCCAACTTTGAAGTCAAAAAACACCAACTTAGAGGCTTCGCAGCATATATGTTCCATACACGGATTTACTCAGAATTCGGAGTAGAACATTTCGTGTGTCTGTGTGTGTGTGTCTGTGTGTGTGTCTGTGTGTGTGTCTGTGTGTGTGTGTGTCTGTGTGTGTGTGTCTGTGTGTCCGTCCCCCCCTTATAACTTTTGATCCGCTCAATAAACAGAGCCTAAAATTTCAGAATATATAAACAGTTACAGGCCTACAAAACTTTTATACTCGGAATTTTGAATTTTTGTTTCAGTCAGGGGTTATCAACTTTTGAATTTTTATTTTATTTTTCCATATATCTCAGAAACCATAAACGCTAGAACGCTGAAAATTGGTACCAACATAGACAAATACAAAATCTCAAATTAGTTTTTTCAAAAAAATTCCAGGGTTTCTCAAACAATTTTCATTAAGAAAAATATTTTTTTTATGATAAATTTATGAGTTTAACTGCCTATATTTCCAAAACTTTTACAATTATCGAAAAAAGCCGAAACACCCCAACTAGATAATTTAATTTTCTATAAAAAATATCAGCAATGTAGTAGAAGATCTCAATTTTTTTTTAACATTTTTTTAAAAATTGAATTTAGTGACGACATCGTTTCATACATTTTGTATGGCAGTCGCCTATACACAATATGTAAGACTAGTTGCATGTAACACATGAGATCCAACTGTCGATAGCGATAGTATGTATAGTTGAAGAATATGTACCAAACTATAAACCCATAGATACAAATTATTGAATATTTTCAGATATTTTGTTTTCTATACAACATATGTAGGTATGTATGTCAAGATAGGATAGTATGGAGGAAGATCCTTTTTCCTACCCAGAATATGCAAATAGCATGATGGTATGTATGTATGTTTGGAGATGAAGTATCAAACTATTAAGTCTTCTTACATATTGTGTATAGGCGACTGCCATACAAAATGTATGAAGCGATGTCGTCACTAAATTCAATTTTTAAAAAAATTGTTAAAAAAAAATTGAGATCTTCTACTACAATGTTAATATTTTTTATAGAAAATTAAATTATCTAGTTGGGGTGTTTCGGATTTTTTCGATAATTGTAAAAGTTTTGGAAATATAGGCAGTTAAACTCATAAATTTATCATAAAAAAAATATTTTTCTTAATAAAAAATGTTTGAGAAACCCTGGAATTTTTTTGAAAAAACCAATTTGAGATTTTGTATTTGTCTATGTTTGTACCAATTTTCAGCGTTCTACCGTTTATGGTTTCTGAGATATATGGAAAAATAAAATAAAAATTCAAAAGTTGATAACCCCTGACTGAAACAAAAATTCAAAATTCCGAGTATAAAAGTTTTGTAGGCCTGTAACTGTTTATATATTCTGAAATTTTAGGCTCTGTAAATTGAGCGGATCAAAAGTTATAAGGGGGGGGACGGACACACACACACACAGACACACAGACACACACACAGACACACAGACACACGAAATGTTCTACTCCGAATTCTGAGTAAATCCGTGTATGGAACATATATGCTGCGAAGCCTCTAAGTTGGTGTTTTTTGACTTCAAAGTTGGAAATGCCGTGAAAAAAGTAGACCTCTCCATACATTTCTCGCGTGTTCTGGCTTGATACATTGTCGATATGTTAAGAGAACAAAGTTCTCCTGAACAAATCGACAGTTGGATTAATTTATTGTACATTCAGCAAGACAATAGTCCAGATATTTGCGGTGTTAAGAAAAAGATGCCTAAGGCAGTTTTTTGTACATGAATGATTTGACCTTTTTACATAGTACTATATTTTCTCCCATTCTTATAAGTCATAAGCAAGCATACAATAACATGATAATATTTTTTACTTATTTTTTGTTTTATTATATTGTGATTATTCAATGATCATAATCTGATGAAAAATGTAACTGGTCTGTTAATCAATATGTCTTTGAAAAAAAAAAACAGATACATATACATCCTCATACAATCCCTAAACAAAGCCATAATTCATTCATTCATTCATACCATCACGGCATATCCCACAATATGGGGTAACCAGCGAAAGGTGTGCGGGTGTGCATTGCCTTATAAAAGGGAGCACAACACATCAGTGTATACCCATACACCAGTCTCTTCTCACCTAAAAAGGCACTATATTCAGAATGGGTGGTGAACCTCATTGCTGAACTATGTGAGATGTTATTGTTGCCTGTTGTATTTTCGATTAATCGGCTCTTACGGGACACTCGAAAACAATAATAGAAAAGAGTGGAAGCACTATTCTAAGCCGGTACCTCACAGCTAATTAATTAATTTATTTATTTTGTACTATAGGCGAACAAAATCAGGAGCAGGAGTGAATAACGGCTACAATAACAAAATAATAGACAGCATACTCGACAAAAAACAAAAACAACTGACCAATACATATATCCATTCAACACCAATAACCTAAATACAGAACAAAAATGGAGAAAAATTCTATACACATGACCTATTTCTATAAAAATAAAAAATACACTGCCAACTAACATCAAAGCTGCATTTTACACCAACAACAACATCAGTAGGTCATTATTAAATTCTAAAACTAAAAGAAATTACAAAGAAAAAAAGTGGAGTTTATAGAACTAGTTGCATGTAACACATGAGATCCAACTGTCGATAGCGATAGTATGTATAGTTGAAGAATATGTACCAAACTATAAACCCATAGATACAAATTATTGAATATTTTCAGATATTTTGTTTTCTATACAACATATGTAGGTATGTATGTCAAGATAGGATAGTATGGAGGAAGATCCTTTTTCCTACCCAGAATATGCAAATAGCATGATGGTATGTATGTATGTTTGGAGTCGAAGTATCAAACTATTAAGTCTTCTTACATATTGTGTATAGGCGACTGCCATACAAAATGTATGAAGCGATGTCGTCACTAAATTCAATTTTTAAAAAAATTGTTAAAAAAAAATTAAGATCTTCTACTACATTGCTGATATTTTTTATAGAAAATTAAATTATCTAGTTGGGGTGTTTCGGCTTTTTTCGATAATTGTAAAAGTTTTGGAAATATAGGCAGTTAAACTCATAAATTTATCATAAAAAAAATATTTTTCTTAATAAAAAATGTTTGAGAAACCCTGGAATTTTTTTGAAAAAACTAATTTGAGATTTTGTATTTGTCTATGTTTGTACCAATTTTCAGCGTTCTAGCGTTTATGGTTTCTGAGATATATGGAAAAATAAAATAAAAATTCAAAAGTTGATAACCCCTGACTGAAACAAAAATTCAAAATTCCGAGTATAAAAGTTTTGTAGGCCTGTAACTGTTTATATATTCTGAAATTTTAGGCTCTGTTTATTGAGCGGATCAAAAGTTATAAGGGGGGGACGGACACACAGACACACACACACACAGACACACAGACACACGAAATGTTCTACTCCGAATTCTGAGTAAATCCGTGTATGGAACATATATGCTGCGAAGCCTCTAAGTTGGTGTTTTTTGACTTCAAAGTTGGAAAAGCCGTGAAAAAAGTAGACCTCTCCATACAATTCTCGCGTATTCTGGCTTGATACATTGTCGATATGTTAAGAGAACAAAGTTCTCCTGAACAAATCGACAGTTGGAAGACTTAATAGTTTGATACTTCGACTCCAAACATACATACATACCATCATGCTATTTGCATATTCTGGGTAGGAAAAAGGATCTTCCTCCATACTATCCTATCTTGACATACATACCTACATATGTTGTATAGAAAACAAAATATCTGAAAATATTCAATAATTTGTATCTATGGGTTTATAGTTTGGTACACATTCTTCAACTATACATACTATCGATATCGACAGTTGGATCTCATGTGTTACATGCAACTAGTCATATTAAAAAAAATGTAAAAAACGGATCTTCCTCGTGTTTAACGTCTATATACCAATTTCATTGTGTATCATCCAACTGTCGATTTGTTCAGGAGAACTTTGTTCTCTTAACATATCGACAATGTATCAAGCCAGAATACGCGAGAATTGTATGGAGAGGTCTACTTTTTTCACGGCTTTTCCAACTTTGAAGTCAAAAAACACCAACTTAGAGGCTTCGCAGCATATATGTTCCATACACGGATTTACTTAGAATTCGGAGTAGAACATTTCGTGTGTCTGTGTGTGTGTGTGTGTGTGTGTGTCTCTGTGTGTGTGTGTGTGTGTCTGTGTGTGTGTATGTTTGTGTGTGTGTGTGTGTCCGTCACCCCTTATAACTTTTGATCCGCTCAATTTACAGAGCCTAAAATTTCAGAATATATAAAAAGTTACAGGCCTACAAAACTTTTATACTCGGAATTTTGAATTTTTGTTTCAGTCAGGGGTTATCAACTTTTGAATTTTTATTTTATTTTTCCCTATATCTCAGAAACCATAAAAGCTAGAACGCTGAAAATTGGTATAAACATAGACAAATACAAAATCTCAAATGAGTTTTTTCAAAAAAATTTCAGGGTTTCTCAAACATTTTTTATTAAGAAAAGTATTTTTTTTATGATAAATTTATGAGTTTAACTGCCTATATTTCCATTTTTTTTTTAAATATCGAAAAAAGCCGAAACACCCCAACTAGATAATTTAATTTTATATAAAAAATATTAACATTGTAGCAGTACATCTCAAATTTTTTTTAACAATTTTTATAAAAATTGAATTTAGTGACGACATCGCTTCATACAATTTGTATGGTAGTCACCTATACACAATATCAAAGAAGACTTAATAGTTTGATACTTCATCTCTAAACATACAATATACATATACCATCATGCTGTTTTCATATTCCGGGTAGGAAAAAAAGACTGACCTCCATACTATCCTATCTTGACTACCTAGGTACATGTGTTGTATAGAAAACTAAATATCATAAAATAATAAATAATTTGTATTTATGGGTTTGGTACTTATTCTTCAACTATACATACTATCGCTGTCGACAGTTGGATCCCATGTGTTACATGCAACTAGTAATAGTAAAATGTTTGATGGAATCCAATGAATAAATTCCAACAATTTCATAAAATTCTCAAGATTGTTTCAAATGCATACCTACTATAATGATTTAGAATTCCGATTAGTCTCTTCTCGTCTGACTTTTTTCTTCATTCCCTTCTCTGCTTCTCGACAATGAAGAATATAAAATGTAAATTAGAACGAAACGACAAAATTAGCGAGTTTCAACTTGCTTTTCAGTTTTGAGATTTGAGTAATAATTATAATGCAAATAGACGTTGAATGTCCCAGAAGTAGTCCGTTCAAATAAAACAATAAGTATATTTATTTATTTATTTATTTAATCTTCTTGTACATATAAGTATACCTACCTCTTTATTTTCCATTTTACTAAAATATTAGTCAGGTATGTAGCGATAGTCGATTCATTTGTTTCTATAAACAATAAATTATTTTAGATATACAATCCATTTTTACTCCTCACTGACCCAAGGGGATATAGTGGGGAGTTATGTTTTCGCAATTTTTAAGGATATTTATTTTATTGCGGAATATCAACTAGTATCATGCTGAGATTGTATTCTGAAAGTTTCGTCACAATGTAACAGTGTGTGAGTGCTATGTGCTGCGTGCTGTGTGCTGCGTGCTATGTATGTAGGTACTGTGTCTATGTACGGCGTGTTTATTTTACTTTATCAATTATAGACTAAAATACTCATTCGATTATTTTCAAATATTGCAAATATATGTATATACATCTAATACTCGCTTATACCCCATTAGATTTTGAAGGGTATCTGAATAGTGCTTCTCATTTTTTTTATACATCAAATATTTTAAAGTGACCCCAAGCCCAAGAAACTTTAAATATGAAATATTTATTTTCAAATTGGTAAAAAGGCACGTCACTTTCATAAAATAGCATTGAAGAAATATCAAGTTTTCATAATAAAATATTTAAATAAAAAAATGTTGAACAAACTCATTTCATAAAAATGTTGAAAATTTCCCACACAAAATTTGAATACTTTGCGGAGTTACCTGGTAGTGAAGAGTATAGCGTTGGCCACAACCCACTCGTTTTATTGTTGTTCTTATAAATCGGTTTTTGTATGTGCACATAATTTTAACTTAAGTTTTTGTATACTTACGAACATAAATTCTAGTCAAATCTTATCTCTATGCACTATGGATAAACCATAGATTTTCATATAATATACTACATAGATATCGCAGTTAGCCAATTTTCTATGAATCGAAGTGAGGCTTATTTCCGTGGCATTTTTGACATCTTGGTTTACAGACAATATTGATTTTCTATAGGGAATTACGACTTATGTGAAATGTTTTCGGTTTTATTTGTCGAAAATGACAGTTTGTTCATTAAGATTTTGAGAACAGTTATCTAGGATGTGTTTAAATGTAAGGAAAACTGCAATATGTTGCAACTAAAATGTCAATTGCACGGAGTACTCCATCTTGTTTATTATAATGAAAATCTATGAGATAAACTTATAATGCGAATAATGCTGTAGTCCATGTTCGTACTCAAAAATTCTGCAAGTTTTTTTTTTAATTTGTTTTCTTTTTTTCAATTTGATACAATATTTATCTACATATTTCCAATTGTTTTTCAATCCGAATTTAAATGCAAAGATGCAGGTCACAGTTGAACATTACATGTAGTACCTAAATAGTTTTTTGTTTTGCTTTTATTTTTTTTATATATAGACACTTTACATGTTATACCTACTTGTAATTTAAAGTACATAACGTTGACTTTTGTTCTAGTGGAGATATTATTATTATCTGAATAAACCAGGATCAAGGTATATGGCGAAGTTCAACCTAGTTTTACCACTTTTGTATGAGACATTGGCCGTACAAAGTTTTGGTTCTCACGGGATCGTGCACGACTCTGAGACTCGGAGAATTCTTGTGATATAATCTCTATAGATTACAAAAGTTAAAGATTCCATGTGTCGATATTGAAGATGTATCTCCATATCTCTTAACATCGTATATTATGTTTGTCACGTTTCTGTAAACGGAACAATCATACTACTTGTTATAAGTTATAGATTTAAACCATTTTTTCATATAGATATTTGTACTTCCTAAAATTCATATTAAAAATGCCCGCACGGAGGAGTGATAGATTTAGCATAGTTAAAATGCACGTGGACAAGGAGTTCAGAAAGTTATAATTTATACACAATAATGTGTTACAAATACTTACATTAGATTTATAAAAATATATTTTATATTTTGTTTAATTTCGTACTGCCAAATTCAAACACGTAATGTCACACGCAGTTGTTTTGAATTCAAATACAGAAAATATTAAAAAAATACATAAACTACTGTCAAACAGTCGTACTTTAATAATTACAATTTGCAATATGTGAAAAGAAAACTTTGTACCCCTAGATGAGTATATGATGTTTTTTACTCCTCACTAACCCAAGGGGATATAGTGGGGAGTTATGATTTCGCAATTTTTAAAGGTATTTTTTTTGCAGATTATGAACTAGTATCATGCTGAGATTGTATTCTGAAAGTTTCATCACAATGTATCTGTGTGTGTGTCTGTGTGTGCTATGTGCTGTGTGCTATGTACTGTTACTATGTACGGCGTATTTAGCGTATTTTTATTTTCAAATTGGTAAAAAGGCACATCACTTTCATAAAATGGCATTGAAGAATTATCAAGTATTCATAATAAAATATTTAAATAAAAAATAATTTAACAAACTCAATTCATGAAAATGCTGAAAAATTTTCATACAAAATATGAATACTTTATAGAATGACTTGTTAGTGAGGAGTTTAGCGTTGGCTACAACCCACTCGTTTTTTCATATATCAGGTCCAATTACTTTTTAAACAATTAATAAATCATGCTCAAATTTTGACATATGAATAATCACTTGTAAATAATTAACATTCCATAAATAATTTATATACTATGTTTTAGTGTAATTAGAGTACCGTAAGAGAACAGTATGTCAATACGCTTTGCATTATACATATTGTATAATTCGAATTATGAGCTATAAATTTTACTTGGGGGTTACACACGATCTCTCCCTTAACTAGCGAGTTGCCTGCTACCAAGTGATTTAGGGACAAAATTACTACATACTTTCAATCTTTTATTGTTTTGACGTTTAAAATATAGGCATACCTAATGTTTCACATCGATTTAAAATAATATCGCTTTTAATAATGTTCATTTCTAAGTTGTTCATATATTTTATTGTCATTTATTATACATCATTGTATTGTCATTTGTTATATTACATTTAACAGGTGTTATTTATAAAAATAAAATTGGTTCAATTGAACCCGGTTCAAAGTCTTATTCTGAAATTCAAATATTCTCATAGAAGAATTATTTATTTTTATATGAGAATATTTGAATTTCAGAATAAAACTTTGAACCGGGTTCAATTGAACCAAATTTATTTTTATAAATAACACTGTTAAGTTTATTTTTCAATTAAATTACAATTTTACCTAACTTTATTTTATCTTTGACAGAATCGATATTATAAAATTACTTTAAAAAAATGAGGAATGTGGACATCAGACGAGAATGCAAGATTGAAATAGATATTGTGAATATAATGAAAGTAAATAAACTACGATGGTTCGGACATGTGGAGAGAATGAATGATGAGCGCCTGACAAAGAAAGTATACAAGGCTGAAAAGAGTGGAATGAGAGGTCGTGGCCGCCCGAGAAAGAGTTGGCATGATCATATAAATGAGATTTTGAAAGATGGTAATATACGAAGTCAGAATAATAGGAGAGCATGTATGACGCGATGCATGGATGTAAATGAGGCAAAACATGTATGTCAAGATAGAGGTGTCTGGCGTTTAAAAAAATAAGTTACAAAACAAATTTTTAACTTTATTCCACTAATTTAAATTAGTGTGGTAAAGTTAAAAATTTGTGTTGTTACTTTTTTTAAAGTAATTTTATAATATTGATAATGGAATTCCATCGCGAAATAGCAATCGAAAAATTAGAAATAATTTGTCAGAATCAATACATTTATTTGCTATTTTTAATTGAATTCTTATAAAATTTGCCATATCAATTTTTTATCAAAAACAAGTTATTTTCTTTTACAAAACGAAATTATTTGCTTTATCAAATCGAAATTATTTGTAATTTTTGATTCGTGTCAAACTTTTTTTTTCTACTAGATACAACTAATTTTAGATACTTGTCCATTTTTACAATGATAATTTTTTGGGGTGAAATTTTTAATTTATTTAATATAATTAGTGTTATTTTATTGTACCAATAACGTTTCTCTTTTTATTTTCAGGTATGTTGAGGTCGGCTTTTGACAGCAACGAAAGAGCGAGGTCTAAGGAAAGTGAGTGAAAAATATGATTATTATGGATGTTGTGGTAGTGATTATCGTTCATGTCGTTTTATTTCTTCATCCATTTTAAATTATATTATTTTAAATATTTGATTTTTTATAATTTGTTCTTTTGAGATTTAAGATTTTAAAATTTCGATATATATATTGGATTAGTGGGTATTTGGATTTCTCGTTGGCAACGATTTTTGGAATAAATACAGAAATTTATTAATTTTTGTATTACAATATAATCTATTATCTATTTGTTGACCACAAGTGTTGTAAAGCAATTCCCTTGCACATTATTTTTACGTTATGAGTATACTTTACTAAAAAATATTGGTAGCCAGGAATTCGATATTCAATTCAATTTTTAAATACCAATATGAAACCATAATGTCAAAATAATATAATATGTAAACGTTATTAATACGTTGACTTTTTGTGCCATGTTGAATACGAACATATTATATTATACTAGCGGACCCGACAAACGTTGTCCTGCCCGAACTATTTGTGAAACAAAAAAATATATGTATCAAATATTTATAGAAACCTTTTGACTATCGTACAGAAAACCTTTAGGGCCGATCTTATAAACGTCCGTTAGTTAGATTTTATACCAAATAAACCAAAATTTGATACAAATGCTCTATTTTTCGTCTTATAACAATCCGTTAGTTAAATTTTGGTAAAATTTTACCGATAGCCTTTACCGACGGTCGGACCACCGATTAAGCGTTCGTTAACGATAAGTTATGGAAAGATTGAGTTTTACCATACTTGTTTTTTTATGTTGCGGTACATTTTTAATATTAGGAATATTTTGAAATATACTGTTTTATATTTTTTGTATTTTTATATTGAATTGATTTTTTTTCGGTAAAAAATGTCGTCCGACAGTGATTTTGAATAACCAAAATGAATTTGATTAGAAGTTTGTGTTTGACCAAATATTTTATTATTTCAACATGACATTGATGACACTGAATTTCGATATATTATAATTTAATATTTTTTTTTATTGAAAAAAAATGAATGAATAAATAATTGTAACAAGTACTTACATACATATGCATTATTTTTTTAAATTTCATTTTAATGCCATAAATTAGGCATAAATGCTTGTGTAGAAATGAACAAATCTAACATTTTCTTGTTCGATGAGCCGCTAAACACATTGAGGTTAGATTGATTGTCATTTCGTATATAATTGCAATAAAGCATATATGGTCCACGAATTGAAATATGAATAATAACGAAACAGAGCGAAAAGAACTTTAAATAAAAATTTCCAAACTACGACGAAAATGACAGATTTCTTAGTGTTGTCAGATGAAAAAAACTAATATAGTTATAAAATATCATATTTTTTATTTTCCTTTTATTATATTATTATTTGAAATTCTAATTTGTAAATCAAAACCATTCAGGGTCTCACACAAACACATACGAAAAATTTCATCAAAATCGGTTCAGCCGTTTAGGAAGAGTTCAGTGACATACACACGTACAGAAAAATTATATATATAAAGATGAGTATCCATCCTCGTAAACATACCATTGTGAAAACGGAGTTTCCGGTGAAACCATCCTTCCGTTTCCGTTAGTCATGGTTTTCCAACATTCCCAACTGCTCGGGGCATATTTCAAATGAAAAACTGGACTTTCGTTTCAACTTTTTTCCCCCTTTTTTCCCATTGACAAGATCAAACCAGAAAAAAATAAACCCCAATTCGGTGGAATTTTAATGAGGTAACAAGATTGTACGTATTATTCAAAAGATTTTGAATCCGTGAATAAAATGAATTTAAGAATAAGGAAATTCTAGCAAACGGAGATCGGTAAGTACCTATCTATGTTGTTTATAAAAAACATGTGAAATCTGGGGTGCAAGTCTGGTTCAACCGGCGAAATCAAAACCCAAGTGATTACCCATATCATGGATATAATTATCGTATGGAGTTCTATGACATCTAAAGATATTATATTCATGATATGGGTAATCACTAGGGTTTTGATTTCGCCGATTGAACCAGTCTTGCCCCCCTGTTATTTTATTTTATTTTTATAGAAAGTAGTAAGCGGCAAACTGTATTTTGTATTATCTTCATTATAATAACAAACAGTATTTGTTTTTGTCCCGACTTTCAAATAAATATTATGTACGTTTCGTGTGTATGATATAGTGAATATGGCACACATTCATGTCCGCCTTGATTATTTTTATTTATGGAGTACTCAACATGGTGGGGGTGGTGACAGAGCGGTTAGCTCGCTAGGTTTGTAATCCAGTGATTTCGAGTTCGAATTCTGCTGATTTCATTCACCTATAGCACAAGCATTTTCTTTTTTTTAATTTTACTTAATTGTTCTCATAAACGTTACATTAATTAATTGGTTTAAAAAACCAACGGAATCACAGGATGTTCCCACCGACAAAAATTTTTGCTTGCGTAATTTTTTCCAATGAAAAAACCGTTTGGGATTGTACCACAGGATTGTACACAGTTGTTATCGAATTCTTTAAAATTTTACCTTGCTTTGTACTAAAATTCATTTGAGTTCTTTAGTTCTATTTCTTAATTATGTTAAACAACGACTTTAATCACTTTTATCACTGAGTTTTTAGTGTTTCGTTGTATTTCGCAAGTAATGTGATGGGCAATATATTCCATTTTATTGATTAACGTATAAAAATACATACAAATAAACATCTTAAATAGGTACTCTAATTATACGTATAGATTAGATTCACTATGGCTGGGAGATTTTATTGCAAAATTGTTCAGCCTCCTATTGAGTAGACTTTTGGCGTTACCCGGGGCACAGCGCGCGGAGCTTGTCTACTCATACGTGCCCCAATATACGTATATAATATTAGCGATTACAAATCAAATAATAATTTTAATGGTTCGTTTTATTTATTATTTTTTTAAATGAAGGGTTAAAATTAAAAGCGAACAATATTTTTATTTTGCTGGTGATATCATTTTTAATCATATGTATTATGTTTTTATATGAATTAATTTATTTAAAAAAATACTTTTCCCAATTTACGTTAAGAGATTGCGTGGTCCAAAGCTCCTAGGAACGATCCTGTCAGTTACTTACATTGTATTCAAATTCTCTTATATCTGTGAACTTGATACTCTGTTTTAAAGAGCTTCTGTTTTTTTTTTTTTGTAAATGAAATTAAAATTGAAAATAAGTTATTATTTTGATCCTTAGAAAACCGAACAATTTGAGTGGTTTTCATTTTTTTAATTACAAGTCTTAATTTGTATGAAAATATTATATTTATGCATACTTGCAATCAAATTAGTTCAGTTCAACAATTTCTTTGAAATTCAATTTGTATGATTTGGTCTTATTACAAATTAAATTAATAAACTTAGGTGCTTACACTTAATTAATTTCATCCACGATGTAAATATTATACCAAACTAACGTGGCTGTAGTTCAAAACCAAGATTATATCTATAAAAATAATGAGGTATTTGATAAAGTAAATACCTAAGTTATAATAATCAGTGGCGTGGCATCGCGCGTTTTTTTTTTCGCAAAATCCCATTATTTTCGTATTCTTTGAAACCCACACCAATTAATTGACGATAAGTAACCTGCTTCAGACGTCGGATCTTCAATTTTCATATTTATTCAGAATCCTATTATGAAAACGGTTTCGTTGTATAGGGCACACAACATCAGCCCAAAGTAATCCTAATTGAAAAAGAAAATTCTGATAAAGAACCGCAATTTTTCGCTCTAATAAAATAGCGCCTTATCTGAAATGCGATTTTTCGCAGACGCCTACATAAGCGGCATCTTCTCAACCGCTGCCGCCATACTTCTTATACTTACTACCGCGGCCCGATATTATTATTATTATTATTCGTCCTCTTCTTCTTATTCACCGCCGGCGTTAATTTTCTCCGGCACGAGTGAGAAAAAATTTATTTGACTAAGGCAAATTGACGTCTAGGTAAGGCGATACGGCGGGTAAATAGATTCTCCACGGCTTCTCAACCGTCCGTCCCGATCATGAATGCCTCACACAATCCCTTCAATTCAAATCAAAACGAATTCATCAAAAGGGCATGTCATTTCTATAATTTTATCAATCTCTCGGACAGTATTCCACATTGTGATCTATTCGTTACGAGTACAAATATCACCAAATATCTTGAACCAGACTTCCTCGTGCGCAGATCGCAAATTTGTATCTTTTTGCTTCATTGGTATGGCTCAAGATATTTGGCGACAACTTTAATAACAATTGATTTATTATTAATATTTTCAATACCTACCTATTTTGATTTTTGTTTTTATTTTATATCATAGAAGTAACAAATTTAATCCTTCTTTCGTCCTTTTTTCTGCCCCTTCCTTCCCGTTACAGGCAAACATACAACAAATTAAGTATATTTTTATTTCTTTTTTGTTGTAATCATCTATGGACAAACGTTGTAGGTCTGTTTTTTGTTTATTTCATAGTGTTTGTTTTTTGTATATTTTATAATACCCTTAAATAAATAAATATGTATATTCGTAAGAGCTCGTACAGTATTATTTTTTAAATGTATTATACATTTATCATTCAATTGACCATATGCTACAATGATTCTGATTATTTTCTGTCGACTGTATTCTAGTATGTACCTAGATATCTTATGGTAATATTTAATTATATTTTTGTTTTATAGTGCGTAGTAGGTACATTTTCACACATTGATTTTTTTTATATTCTACCATTGCACTGAGAAAAACCTACCATTACACTGAGAAAAATTTACTGAAAAACTAGTTGCATGTAACACATGAGATGTTCCAACTGTCGATGGCGATAGTATATGTACCTAGTTGAAGAATACCAAACTATAAACCCTTAAATCTATTTTTTTACTTTTTTTAGATATTTATTTTCTATACAAAGCATGTATGTCAAGACAAGATAGTGTGGAGGTCATTCCTTTTTTCCTACCCCGAATATGTTACCAGCTCGGTAGTATGTACCTATATATGTATTGAGATTTAGTATTAAACTATTGAGAGTCCCCATAGATATTGTGTAGTGTATACTGCCATACAAATTGTATAAAACGATGTCGTCACTAAAATAGATTTTTACAAAAAGTGTTATTCTATTTATCATTCTAAATAGTTATTCTTAATATTCTATTTTAAGTATAAAAACTTAATGAAGCCCTGGGCTAGTGGCGAGTTGCTTGTCGTATGGCAATTTCTTTCAACTAACCAGTGTTTTCAGCCCATATAAAAAATATTAGATTTATCGCAATTTTATTAAGTACCTATACCTATCTACTGGATGTAAAATACTTCAGTTCTAATATTTCATGAGCTTCTATGTATTAAGACTTCATATCAAGTAAATTATTTTATTTATATAAATTTATTTCTTATATTTATGTAAATAATAAATAATAGCTGGAGATAATATGGATTTACGTGATTCACGTAAATTATTCGGTAATAATCAAAAATCATGATGAACAACTCCTATGTATACTAGAATGAAATTATCTCCTTCCGTTAGCTGCTCACAACAATAATAATGTTGGATTTATCACAAGTTTATTGTCATAAAACCGAAACTTTCATAACTGGTGCCGATATTAAAAGAAAAATATTAAGTGTCGTAAGATTATATTGGGCCAAAAACTTTTTTCCGCCCCGACATGGTTAAACTAATAAAAATAAATATCAAAATTTTTACCGTTTGGCGGCGGTAAACGAACCCCGTTAAACGGGTCGTTATTTTTAACAGCGCCTTATCACACCAGCGTCGTTACCGCGGCTTAAGTCAACAGTTAGACTGATTCAAGATTTTTTTTTATTTCAAATTCTGACTAATCAACTGCCCCTCCTCCCCCCCTTGATCGTCGGTCTTGGTGATCGTAGCTTCTCTCGTCGCAATTAAGATTGCACGATTATATTTTCACGTTAATATCTTTCTATTTCGCAAAGTAGCCTCCTTCAAGGCTACTTTGAACTACTCAATCAACTCTAGAAGCCATCACTGTATAATCTCAAGAAATGAATTTTTATTGAAATCAAATGTTTCTTTTAATTGTGACGCGTTTCAAAAAATGTTAAACAGCAAATTTCTTAAATTCATATTTTTTAAGAAACATTTGACAAGAATCTTCTTATTTTAGATCGTATATCTGTTTTTTCGAGAAAGCTATTCCTATGAAGCTGAGGTCCAGCTATTCCTCCACCTCTTCAGTGGTCTTCCGGGGAGGTGATGCCCTGGTGGGATTTCGTTTGCCACTATATAAAAATCTTTTGTTGTATCATTGTTTTTTTTCCGTATGATTATTACTTTTTAATTGTCTATTATATAATTTGATAAAAACTTGCATGATTTTATCCCCTTGTAGTTGAATGCTTTTCTATTGTTTCACATTGACATATACTTAATTTTCTTTTGCTGCATAATATCATATGAATCCCTACACAAATATATCAAAACATTCTTATTCCTTATTTTTCGTGCTTTGCTTACGCAGCGCAAGTAATTTTATTTTTAAATCATGTGTCGTTTTAAAAAACGATATCGAAATATTTAACACGCAAACAACTTTAAAACTCAATTAAAAAAATAATGTTTCAAAGGGGTTTAGGGAGTGCAAGGATTCAACCCATTTTCCCGGCATTAGTTCCAAATTATACCTTGAAACAATTCCTTCATTAACATTTTATTTTATCGGTGAAATAATTTCAGATCCAATCCGGCCCACCATTCTAAGTCTTATTAACGCCCCATTTGCCAAAATTCACCCTTTTTTGGCATCCATTCACCCCACCCCCTCTACCACCCCACCACAACACGGTGGCCATTAGGGCCTTATCATGTAAAAGAAATAACTACTTGGACCAGAATACTAATTTTGCTTTAAGACACTTAATCCAAAAATATTCAAGAAGTTCCTAGGTGTTTCAGACCGTAAAACGAACCAAAATACGTTTTTCTTCTTTTCAAAGATCTTAAATGAATTCAATCATAAAACCATTCATCCTCATCGAATACGACCGAAAAATATTTTTCCACAAATATGTAAATTTTTCTATTTAATTGTATGTAACAATTACTTTAGTTTATAAGGTCTTTGGTAACAATCAAGTCATATTAATTAAAAATTGAATTTGTCCTCGTATCAAGAGTACAATATACACTATACACCCATATACATCCTCATGCATTTCCTAAATTAATCAAAAATATAAATAAAATTGGTTTGTCAAAAACAAATATTTTATAGAGCGTGTTATGGTTAATTGTTAATATGAGAATTAATTTATCTTATAGAGTTTTTAATAAATAATTTCATAGCCTTATAAATATATTAACATATTTTAATTGTAGGTATTTGTCGATTTATAAGTAAGTCGTATAATTTAATAACACTAAAAACTTTCGTTCAATAATGTCAGTGTACTTTCATTAATATCGAATTTGCTCTGAATTTGAACTCTCAAGTTATTATTTAAATGAGAAAATAAATCTCTATTATCTAATGAAACCAAGATGGAGGGAATATTTGTAGATTTATTCGCCCCCAGTGTCCAATATGAAAATTTTATTTCTGCAGTTATCAAAACTCTCCAATAATTCCCTTTTTCCCTTTACCTATTCCTCCCGCTCCATCCAGCGGTCTCTCGCCATCCACACTTAACAATCCTCAGCTATAAACTTTTGCCTAATTAAGTTCTGTTCGCCCCATTCTCGGTCTGGCTCCATTTGCTTCGTTATTTTCACTGCTGAAAAGATCGCTATGAAACCCTCGGGCACTTCAAGTTTCAAGCCTTTCCAATTTATAACAAATCCGTTTTCGCCAAAAATTGATCATATCTGGTTTAACAAATAATATTGCAAAAGTGAATAACAACCCCGAGATTCCGTTATACCAGCTCTGACTTTCTTATTTTAAAAACCATTATTTTAAATCACCATTCGCCTATTCCCTTTTGAAATGATATATTTCTGTACTTTCGTGGGTTTTTCAAAATACATGATACAACTTCTTCAACTTTTTCTTTGTTATCCTTCCCTTCACTACTTAAAATAGGTGGATGTATCTCTTCTAGAGATACAACTATTCTAATTTTATTATAATTTTTAATAAAATATAATTTTAATTTTCAAATTGTAAATTTCAATTCAGACTTGGCCAATCAATCTGTATTATATATGCATTATTTAACAAATGCTTCGTTCTGTAATTATTTTTTTACGAATGAATCTTTATCTTTTTCGCTACTTCCACCGCCACCCGCTCTGCATAATATGCGGACTGTAAACGGCCCCTTCACAGAACGCTAAATGAGCGAAAAGAAAAAATGTACCTATAGCACGAAAAGTAGCTCATGGAGCCCTCTAGATTAGCAATCTCGACACCATAGTGCAAAAAGAACAATCGACGAATGTTAATGGAAGATTCACAATAGTGACTTCAGATCTTTTTAAATGAGAAATATCAGGGGTATGACCAAGATCTCTGTAATAATTAACGTAGGTACTGGGAATCTTTATCTTATTTCTTTTTCTATTCTAAAAAAATATTTTTTATTCTTAGTAAACATTTCCAAATAACCAGTGATTCCAGCCTGGAGAAATGGATTTATATAAAATTCTCCTCTTCTACGGATCGAACCCAGAATGCTCGCACAGAAACAGCTTTCCAACTGTGCCACGACGGTAGGGATCCTTATTTTACTGTGTAATATTATATTTTTAAACAATGTAATTTCGTCAATATTTGTGCAATATATCTTCCTTCTTCCTTGATACAAAGAATAATAACTTTTTATTCCAATATGTTCTCTAAAACTTACTTGTTTAAACAACACTGTCAACTTATCAAGCTAAAATCACAATTCATATTATCGCTGTCTTTACTTATTTCAAACAAGTTTATCTACGTTCAGTAACAAAGTCTACCCTCGTTGTGTAGAATTTGATAAATGGTAAAATTTGCACGTTTATCAAATATTTTCTTACTGTAGTATCTTTATCTGATTCTGACTTATTCGAAACGGGTTATTTCAGAATTGACTAATTTCTCAAGTCACCCCCCCGCTACATAAAACTTCAGATAATGTTCGAACCATAGGTAATAATTTATTCCATCCCCTTTCGAAACCTTAAAAGTCATTTAATTTGCGAGTACATGGATGGTGTACATACATAGGTAGGTATCCACAATGTTACGGGAAATCTGATAAACTCACTTTATTTTCCACAATGCCATTAATCAAAATACCCTTAATTATAAATTTGAAAGATTTTTTACACTTTTATAATGTAAATGAATGTTATAATTATCACATGAACCTATGTTTAGTCAAAATTTGATTAATCAAATTAACTCTTTAACTGTAGTTATATAATAGAAGAAAGAACCAAGATATACCATTTCAATAGTTGAAATAATGTTGAAGCCAGCTAATAAAATCGGAAAACTTGAAATAATATAAAAAGCAAATAATTCATTGACATTTTGTTATTTATTTTTGTTCATTATGTTTAATTAATATAGGTTTAAAAATACAATGTTCTTGTTATATTTCCTTTTAAGAGTTTTAGTTTTGTACGTGTCTTCAACTCTCGTTTGTTCAATTGCCATACTTGAACTCTTTACTGTGTGTATTCCAAAAGCTTAAAGAATAGCATCTTTAGGTTTTTCAATACTTTTCTTCAAAAATACGGTACACTGGTATCTTCACTTTCAGTGTTCGGAGAGCTTACTGTTTCCTTATTTTCAGTTCTTTTTGGTATTTTAAGTTGATTGGTTTCACACTCTTCTTATGTTCTTCATCTGATCTTTCAGAATTTCTTATGGGGTCATTATTAGTCCCCATAAACAGAATATGTGGTGGTGAAGGAATAAACGCTTGAAGAAAAATATTAAGAAGCTAATGAATGTTGCGAATATTTGTCTAGAAGGTTCTCTAATCAAATATAAACTAGCGTTTATTGGCCTTTGCATATTAATGATAGCCTCGGAATATCATTAAAGCTTACGAGACATTGTTTCTATCCAACAACCATGGAATAGTCTATTTTACCATTCTCCATATTGCTATACAGCTTTATCCAGATTTATTTGCTAAATATACAATATCACATGATGAGATAATATTACGTTCTGATCTCTAATAGTTATTTTTACGTTATTGTGTTATATTAAAATGTAGATCAAATTCTTAGTTACAATACACTTCTGCTATTTTACTAAACATTTACGCCTGGATTTATGCACAATGTACAGCAAAATTTATTACTTTTGATAATTTCTGTCTGATGTTTTATTTTTCAAGCATAGAGAACTTCTTGCAAAGGGTTCTTTCAAATTTTATATAGATATACAATGAAGGCATATGATCCATTTTAAAATATTAATAAAAAAAACACAAATTAAAAATAATAATAAATTAATAATTTAAAATGAAACCTGTTGTCGAAAGACACGTTACTTGATAAGAAATTTCTAAAAATATTTTAACTATCTCTTGATAATGATTTTTTTTAATTGATTTAAATTTGCTACCATGAAATTTTTAATCATTTATTAAAATCTCCAGGCTATAAATTAAAGATACATTTTAAATTTATAAAAACTTCAAAAGTTTTTTTTTTATGTATCGAAATTTATTTTATCATACAAATAAAGCGATTAAATTCAATAGGATCTAGAAAATATTTAAAATATCGTTTATGTTCAGTTACGAAGACAATTTTTTTAACAATATTCAACTTTTTCATTTCATCAATCAATGTCAGCCTTGCTCAAGCATTTCAAATGTCAGATAAAACTTTAACACTTAAGCCATATTCTTTGAGATTTGAAGAAACTTTGGATGACCTGTTTATTTTTATAAATAGGCTATTAATATTTTCTTCCACATAATAATATCACTTCATAAAACTTCCTTTCCTATCGAATATTTAAAGGTTGCATATACGTAAATTTGTCAAAAATTTCCTTTCCCGTGGAATTTACTTTTACTAACCGAATTTAAGAATTTTATAATTAAATTTTTGTTTTTGCTTCATTTTTTTATAATTTTTTTTTTTTTGATAATCTAGTAAATGTCTTCTCCGTGTGTTTTCTTTTCAACCATTTTCAAGAAAAGGATGTTATCAATTCGACGAGATTTTTTATTTTGTCATATTATTGTTAACATTATATTTATCCTATTGTAATTAGTAATTTATTTAAGATCTGATTTTTTTTTAATTCATACTTTACAGCCAACTAATTTAATATTCATTTTTTTCAAGAAACCTGATATTAAAAAAAGAGAAGATAGGTAGGTATGTTCAGTTATCAAAAAACCCCACAGTAAATTTATTTAATTTATTTATATATAAACGGCATAAAATGCCTTTTACATACGTAGATAAAAACATATTTTGATGATAATTATAGATAGAAAAAAGCAATTAGGTTACAATACACTTCTCAAAAAAAACTTATACCTTACCAGTAAGACAAAATAAAAAAAAAACAATATATGTAAGCAAACATAAAAAAAAGATATACATATGGACCCAAAATAAACCAAAACAGTAAATTAATAATTAAAAACATTAAATAAAAAAGTATTAATAATAGAAAAAAATACCAATGTCATGTATATTATAAATAAACAAAAAAGATATACAAAAAAACAAACATTTTACAATCGAAAATATACAAATCCGTACTGAAAGTATCACAGATGTTTCTCTCATAATAAAATGTGTATATTGTCCGTTTATATTTATGTTTGGACAGCATAAAAATGTCACCTAAATGAGTATTCATTAAGAGTATTCATTTCCAATATTATTAATAAATAAATAAACAAAAATATTTTGCAAAAAAGTTTCCATTTTATTTTTTTATGAAGTTATAAATAAATCTTTAATGCCCTTTTAAATCGTCGCTGTCGCTGCTTACCCTTCACTGGGCGATATTCCCTAATGTTGTGAATGATTAAATCTTCGACTTGAACCAAATTCTAGATCTTCAAACCTATATTGTATAAATTTATGATATGCAAAACCCACCTTGCTAAGCTAGCCTTTGCTAAAACCATTTAATTATCTAATCTAACTAACATTATATGGGATTCACCTACGTACACAATCGCCATCATATAAATTCAACAATGCCCTTTCATTACAAGTTCTTTCAATTTAAAATAATAATTATAGTTTTGTTTACTAGAAATATTCGATATAATGTTTTTTCATGTGTACTTATAGTATAAATAATATTTAGTGTAAAACAGTTTACTATTATATGTACCTATATTAACATTATAATACATACTAGAACCAATACCAAAATATTGTTAAAAATAAATTATTATTCATAAAATCATATCCAGGCATGTCTTTTTACGATATTTTTTTTTAAATATATCAAGATTTTTTCCTTATAAAATTAATAATTTGCGATTGTACATACATATTTTGAAACGTTAGTACATGAACACATTCTAATCTAGACCAAAATATAAAATCGTCATATCGGGATAAAGCTATTTCTTCCTTGTTTTTTTTTGTATTTCCAATTACTTTTTACGATTCATTTTACTGTGTCTTTTAAATTTTTCCCTCGCATATATAATCAAACCGAAATTGTTTCATCTCCTCAAGTCACAAAATACCAGGGATATGTAAAATACGATTTGAAATCTCGTATAGGTCGTCAAAGCAAATCAGATGGTACATATGTGCGGTGTACAGGTATTGGTAGCAAATGCGTATGTCCAGGACCGAATCTAATGTTTTTGGCGCCCGGCGTACTTAATTTGACAGAAAATTAGAAAGAATAATCGACAAAATTCCTTGCACCCTGCGCAAGTGGTGAGTTTATTGCCGTATGGCAATTTCTTCCAACTAACCAGTGTTTCCAGCCCATAAAAGCAATGATTGCGTGAATATTGAATTAAAATAAATTTCTCCTCTGCTGGGAATCGATCTCAGGACGCCCTTGGTTGGTAGATAAGTAAACCTACCCCACTATGCTGAAAGTTGTCAAGATGTTTGCCGTTCAATATTTGATCGATTTTTTTAAAAGGAACCTATTATATTAATATACTGTTTTTTTGTCTGTTTTTTAAAAGAGTAATCAAGATATTTTATTGATTTTCAGGTTTCATCTTTTTTGTTTCTATCCTAATTTTTGTTATTAATTCGGATTCTTTCCATATGTATATTTTGTGTGACAGATTTTTTTTTGCGCCTGGCAAAATTGCACCATTTGAAGCTATGTTGGATAAGGACCTGCGTATTTCGCATGGGCTGTTACCTGGAGAAGGTATTCTCGTCTTGTTGTATCACCATCAGACCCCTTCATGGGTGGAATGTCATCCTAACTATCTCATCGCCTATCAACGCTGGCAAATCGGGCATCACGAGATATTACTTTCCTAGAGGAGAGATACGTGTCTATCTGTGCCTATGTTCTGCTACTTTTGGGATTGGTTATAAAATGAGACAATATTATGGTGGCTCTTGTGTCAAAATACTTACCGAAATGCTATTTTCACTCACCGTTAAACCCATTTTGGTTTGTTTTAATCAAATTTCTGATACGTGAACGAATATATATCTACGTATCACGGTTTCGAGTTAAATATAAATGCTTAGACAAATAAGTTGTCTTTTTAAATATAGTTTTATAGGTCTTAATTTTTATCTAAAAACTTTGCTGAGTTTGAAACTAAATATTATAAGTAAAGTTTGGGTAATGTGACACCACTCTTTTGAATCTTACTTTTTATGATAAAATTTTTTATGATAAATCGAAAATATAGTCTTATTTTCGCTGTGTTCTCACTAGGGTAGTCAGAATAAGATAATTGTTACTATTCCTATCCTGGCAGATATCGATCGCTTCGTTAACACCTTATAGATACATTTTATCTTATACAATATTTTGAATTTATTATTTTACGTCGACCATTATTTCTTATTCCAGGGGGGCAAGTCTGGTCAAGCTATGAAATAAAAACCCTCGTGATTAACCATATCATGAATATAATTGTTTTATATATAAAAAAAAATACATTAAAAAATGAATATGTCCTTGTTAAACAAGTACATATACATCTTCCTACGTTCCCTAAAATAGATGCTTGTGCTATAGGTGAACGAAATCGGTCGAGGCAGGATTCGAACTCGCGATCACTGGATTACTAGCCCAGCGCGCTAACCGCTCTGCCATCGACCCATCTAATATCTCAATATAATTATAGAGTTGTATAATATCTTTATATAATTATAGAACTCTGTATGAAAATTATATCCATTATATGGGTAATCATGAGGGTTTTGATTCCATTGTTTGACGAGACTTGCCCCCCCAGATTTGTTTTATTTATTTTTTTTTTACTTGAAACTACTATTAGTTTTAGAAATTGATAATGACACCATTCAATCGCTCTAATTACGATAAAAATTTCGATAATTATATTGAATGAGAAAATTATATAAGAAAGAAAAACAAAGATTTAACCATGAACTAAAGAGCCTATTCGAGGAACCAAATTATGTCCAAACAATAAAAAAAAGGATCGCTGTTTATGTCATGCATATTATGGACATTGACCAGACGCCGAAAAGAATCCTCACATCACGTCTGGAGGAAAAAAGATGTGTGGGAAAGCCTAGTCTACGATGGATAGACGGAGCCGAGTGGAACCTTCAGATAACCGTGGCTGCGGACGGAATCAGAGAGAAAAGGGCATGAACAGAAAAGGTCCGAGTCCAACGAAGATGATTCTTTGAGTAGGCCAAAGCCCATCCTGGACCGTGAAGCCACTGATGATGATAATTATATATATTAATTTCAAGATTGTGAAATCTGTCAATCTTCACAATTGTCGCATTGGTCTTAGCTAGTACGTCTACGTAGGTAGGTTTATACGTATATTCCTTCGTCTATTTTAGATTTCACATTATTATGAAGCCATCACTTTGGATCTAATCAAATTTTCCCATATTTGAATGTACGAACCTACTAGAATGTACATACATACAATATATATTCATTCGTCTCTCTGAAGGTTTACGAGTAGGTATATATTCTGTCTAATAAGTACAAATGTTATATGGAGACTGGATAGATGAAACAATTTAAACCCTACTCCACCGAACATGCAATCCATGATTACAAACATTAAAGCCTGCATATCCCCCGCTCTTATAAACGGTGCGCGTAATTGCTTAAATACCTGATTAAAAATTAATAAGCAGTTTATTAAAGTGCCAAAATTTCACCCCTCTTCGTCCCTTACAGTCCTTTCTTGACATTTCATTTAACAAGAGTTAATATTCAGAATCTATTTTATCTATTGCCATATCAAAAGACTTTGCCCCTGGCACATCCTCCTTTCCTCCTTTCATAGATAGACGAAGACTATTTTTAATCTCCACTACCAACTATGGAATAGTGGAGAGTCATGATTTCACAATTTTTAAGCATATTTTTTTTACATCAATTTCTCAATGGGTATCATGTAGAGAGTGTATACTTTGAGTTTCACCATGATGTTTTTGTGTGTATGCCGTATTCCGTATGACATATGCCGTACACAAATTTGAAAATTTGTGTCCTCTGTACAGCCCAAACCAAAAAACTGATGAACTTCATATTGATACCATATGTGTGAAGTACATAAACTTAGAGCTGATTAGTTTTCCATAGACAACAGTTAATTATTTCTCTATGATTTCATCTGTTAAAACTTTAAAAATGCTCTCACGACCTGGAAATTTGAGATATTTTCATTTTGTTTGAATTATTTATGCAAAAAAAAGAATTTTCACAAAAAGCATTCAGAGTTTGCCAATCTTAAAAGAAAAATATAATATCCTTTCAATAATTATGTTTCTATTAATCGATATTTTGTATGAAAAATATATAGGAGAATTTTTTCTTAATGTTTCTCTATGATTTCATCTGTTAAAATTGAAAAAATGCCCTCACTACCTGGAAATTTGAGATATTTTAATTTTGTTTAAACTATTTATACAATACCAATAATCTTCAAAAAACTACATTCAAAGTTGGTCAACGTTAAAAGAAAAACATACAACCGTTTGAAAAATTATGTTCATAATAATAGATTTTTGTATATAAAATATATATAACAAGAGAAATTTTTTATGTTTGGCAATGTTTGGTTGTTTGATTTCATATTGATATTAGAGTGTAATATTAGCAGGGAAGCTTCATTAGGTGGTGGAGAGTTTAGCGTTGGCCACAACCCACTCGTTTGTTTTTAATATGTTGTCTTCCGATTTCTTTTGTTTGAATAAAATATGCGTACAGCATTTTCGATGTTTATTTAAAATAATATTTTTCCCTCGAATATATTTTTATTATTGCATATGCGCAAACATTGGATTTTTTTCCCTGTCGGGAGTCAAAGATATTTTTTAACAGATTTTTAATTATCTCAATAGAGACGAAGTTGGAATATTTATTGTTATAAACACTCCAACAATAAATATTCCAACTTCGTCTCTATTGAGATAATTAAAAATCTGTTAAAAAATATCTTTGACTCCCGACAGGGAAAAAAATCCAATGTTTGCGCATATGCAATAATAAAAATATATTCGATTACTTACACATTGGTACAAGTAGGTAAATAAGACAAAAATGACCTTATAAGTCTGGCGCAATTCAGGGGTGACTTCTATGCGAAAAATGCATTGTCACCTCACATATAAGAATTGTAGCTTTCATTATTTACAAAATACCAATTCTCTCAATAGATGGCGTTACAACAAAATTAATAAAAAAATAATAATATTGTTGTTCATAATTTCACCCATAGATGGCTGTAGTAAAAATTCCTTATTTTCAAACGAAAAGAATTTCAGTATTACAATATATAGAAGTTTCAAAATTGAATTGATAGGGATCTCATTAAAAAGGCATAATTGGTGAACGTTGCGCAAGCGCATAAAGTGATCACGTAAACCAGCCGATGACAGGTCGTAAGCCCTGTAGGTGCCTTGATTTACCGGTTCTCCTACAGTAAATATTCCAACTTCGTCTCTATTGAGATAATTAAAAATCTGTTAAATAATATTTTTCCGTCTATTGGTGAAATTAAGAACAAACACTCGACTCGTTGACCATCTATATTCTCAGAATAAGTCGTTCTCAGAATAAGATTTTATGTATTAAAAACTCGCGATGTTTACAAATCAATCAAAAATGACAAACATATTTTCTGTACTTGATTTTCGCAACTTTTATTTTTATTACTACTAAAATTTTAATAACGAAATTAGTTCATCCACTATCATCCCTCACTATACTCTTTTTTTTATTTATTAACCATTTTCTAGGTCTTTCTGTATTATTTTTTATTTATAAGCCTATTTCTAAGATTATCTGTATAACCATTTTTTCCAGAATTGAGATTTCACATTCACGTACGACAGCGAAATATTATTGCTCTTTATAAGAAAAACACCGTTGTATCGCAATCTTTAAACAGATTTTTTCTCGACTTTCAAATACCTAAACTTTTGAAAGTACCTACCCATCCACCTCTACATACTTTAATATTGCTTGAATTGAAGTGAGCATCCCTCGGCATATTGCGCTGTCAAATTTCTCAAGACGTATTTGTGTTTTTCCAAGTTCTCCGAGATCAAAACTCGCTATTGTTGGAATTTTTATTCAAAATATCTTTCCGTTTGTTCCTTTTTTTACATACATTCAACTTATTAAGATTTTTAGACGTTTGCGAACGTAAAATAACGAAGAAAATCAATAAAAGACATTCACAAACAGACAAATATACTATTATGGCACTGATTTTTTTTAAGTTTAATTTAGCGATAAACTTATTACTTAATATGTGTGCCCATAATTTAAATTAGTGATTAGGTATAACTCATATATTTTTTTAAATGAAGAGATTCTACCAAACATTAATTTTCGTTTAAAACAATTAAAAGTATTGAAATTAAAATAGGAATCCTGATTGAAGCTCAACGTTGAAAGAATAGCTTTCTATTTTGTTAATTTTAATGATTTTATTTATCATACATTGTGAACTTGTTGTTCTATGTGCCATTTTAATTTATATATGTTTATTATTTTTTCGGTAAGATGAAGATACAAATTTACCTATACAAGGCAGATGTTCAATAATAAACAATTTAAAAAGTTTTCCTTTGATTATAAAAAAATCTTAAACGTAAAGAGCTTCCATTAGTCCTTGAAATACCTACATCATAATATAAACAAACAATAATCTTATAGTAATAGCCTTACTAAATAACCATTATTTTGCAACTAAAACCACATTATATAAATAAATAAATAAATAATATTTTTTAACAGATTTTTAATTATCTCAATAGAGACGAAGTTGGATTATTTACTGTAGGAGAACCGGGAAATCAAGGCACCTACAGGGCTTACGACCTGTCATCGGCTGGTTTACGTGATCACTTTATGCGCTTGCGCAACGTTCACCAATTATGCCTTTTTAATGAGATCCCTATCAATTCAATTTTGAAAGTTCTATACATTGTACTACTGAAATTCTTTTCGCTTGAAAATAAGGAATTTTTACTACAGCCATCTATGTGTGAAATTATGAACAACATTCTTATTATTTTTTTATTTATTTTTGTTGTAACGCCATCTATTGAGAGAATTGGTTTTTTCGTAAATAATGAGAGCAACAATTCTTATACCTGAGGTGATAAATGCATTTTTCGCATAGAAGTCACCCCTGAATTGCGCCAGACTTATAAGGTCATTTTTTGTCTTATTTACCTTCTTGTACCAATGTGTAAGTAATCGAATATTTTTATTATTGCATATGCGCAAACATTAGATTTTTTTCCCTGTCGTGAGTCAAAGGTATTTTTTAACAGATTAAAAAATATATGTTAAAAAATACCTTTGACTCCCGACAGGGAAAAAAATCCAATGTTTGCGCATATGCAATACTAAAAATATTCAAATAAATAATAATTTATTTGTTGCAAATATTTGAAAATTACGAACTTATTTTAAATTTTCTTGACACTTTTACAACAAATAGGTAATTAATTGCTCAGCTGTACATTAGTGGAGACCCACAGTGTAGCTGGTTTTCAGCAATGCCTATTTTCGGCATTTACGAAGAAACAAGGAGCTGAATTGTAAAAAAAAACTTTAAAATGTAAATATAAATCACAAATCTTATAAATCCTTCATACTTTTCCAACTGTCGATTCGTTCAAGAGAATTTATTTCTCTTAGTGAATCGACAGTAGGTTTGAAGCCAAGATACGCGAGATTTGTAGACCAGGTTTATATTTTTCATGTTTTTTTCAACTTTGAATTCAAAATACACCATCTTTGAGGCTTCGCAGCATATATGTTCTGTGCATGTATTTACTCAGAATTCGGGGTAGAACATTTAATGTGTTGGTATATGGGTGTCCCCCTTATAACTTTCGATCAGCTTGATTCACAGAGCTTTAAATTTCAGCAAGTATAGAAAATTTTACGTTTGCAAAACTTTTGTACTCAAAATTATTTTTTATATTTTTCCATATATCTCAAAAACCATAAAAGTTAGAAAGCTGTAAATTGTACAAATATAGGCAAAGTAATTTTTATTTAAATTCTATAATTTCTCAAGAGAGTTTCTCAAACATTTTTCATTAAGTAAAACATTTTTTTATGATAAATTTGTGTTTAACTGCATACATTTCTATTTTTTTTAAATATCAAATAACGCCGAAACACCCCAACTAGATAATTTAATTTTCTTTAAAAAATATGAACATTTAAAAATACTCAAAAATTTTTTAACAATTTTTATAAAAATTGCATTTAGTGACGACATCGTTTCATACAATTTGTATGGCAGTATACACTACACAATACCTACGGGGACTCTCAATAGTTTGATACTTTATCTCCAGAATACATACATACCATCATGGTGTTTTCATATTTTAGGTAGGAAAAAAAGGACTGATCTCCATACTATCCTATTCTTACATACATACCTACATATTTTTTATAGACAAGAAATTATCTTAAATATTCAATAATTTAGATTTATGGGTTTATTATTTCGTACGTATTCTTCAACTATACGTGCTATCGCTATCGATAGTTGAATCACATATGTTTCATTCAACTAGTTATAAAAGTATTGTTACAGTTATAATATATTATGTTTCGTGCTTTACTATTTTCTATTTATTATATATGGTTCAGAATATAAAACCATTATTTTTAGGTGTTTATGAATTATATTTCCGTATTCAAAATAGACAAATAATGGTTTATTTGTTGTGAACACCTGATTTGGGGTGAAAGGGAGTGGTTTCGACATGGAGGACTTTCAAGAGAAGTGTGGTCGTTACAACTTTACTACACACACCAACCAAACTGTTAATATTGGTAAAACAAGAAATTCATGTAGTGCCATTAGAACGGAATGGTTAGATGTCTGCCGATAAGGGAGTATTGGACAGAAGCCACTCTCTGTTTTAGCTACCAGTTACAGAACACCATGTTGTAATAATATGTCCGACATTATCGACATCAAACGATCCAATCTGAAAACTCCACCATACTTGGAAATATACTCGACTGATTTAATCAATATTGTATCTTGAACATCTTTTGTGTGCATATATTATCATTTCACAGTCTGAAAGACATTTTAATTAATATAGATACAATGTGTTACGTATTGTGTGATGTTATTACTAAAACACCCTGTGAAAGTTTTCAAAGTTCTTATTATTCACACTGTGGAATGCCATTGTAAATTATTTATATTGACTTAACAATAAGACACGAAATAGTGTCTTATTGTTAAGTCAATATAAATAATTTACCCTGTGAAAGTTGCGAGATTATTGCCAAATGCAAATTTCTTCCAATAAACATGTATTTTCAATCCAAGAAACAAGAAATACATGAGAGATAATTTGAAATATATACATACCGTCACGCCATGTCGCTCACAGGGTAGGCAGAGACAACCGAAGTAATTTAATAACCGATAAGTAATTTCATATAATTCTTGTTTTTTTATAACTCTTGTTCATTGTTGTTTTTTTTTTCAGAATTGTCAAATTCAACATCTTATAAAAGCAATAATGAACAAAATTAATAATCTTTTTTAGTAGATATAGCAAGAATACAGATTCCCACTGTAATATAAATGCTTTTATAAGGTACGTTGTACATTATAAATCAATGTTTATAACTCATATGAAAATACTGTAAATACGTAATAAAATAACAAAAGTATTTAATTAACTTACCAGATTCCAAATAATTGTGCCCAGCCGGCAACGTTTATTTTGTTTTATGTGTTTATTTATCTAAATACGAAAATAAACGAAGAAATTGTAATATAACCTCGCGAACTTTTATGACCAAACAACAAAATGTCAAAATCGTACGGCATGGATTCACACGAACCATAGAAAATAGAGTTGCCATTAATTAAAAGTAGTGGCGCTCGCAGACGATGGCCAAAAAGATACACTCAAAGTAAGGTAAGATTAATCTTAACTTACTGTACATTATAGGTTATCCAAAATACCGTTGCCAAGGAAAGATAGATCTTTCCTTAAAACAATCTTACAGTGAGGTACCTCAACTTTTTCTTATTTTTTTCTCAAGATAACTAACGAAATACCAGCCCTAAAGTCTCAACAATATTAAATATTCCTCACTTACTCCTCACAACCCCAAGGGGATATAGTGGGGAGTTATGAGTTCGCCATTTTTAGGGTTATTTTTTATTGCTGATTATCAACTAGTATCATGCTGACTTTGTATTCTGAAAGATTCTACACAATGTATCTGTGTGTGCTTTGTACTATATGCAGCGATTTTATTTTATTTTATCGATTATAGACTAAAGTACCTACTCATTCCATTATTTTTATATTGTACAAATTTGTATATCTAATACTCGCTTAGATCCCATTAGATTTTGAAGGATCAGTAGTGATGAGCAATTGCAAGACCAAGACCAAGACCAGGTTGGTCTTGGTATTGGTCTTGGTCTTGCACCTGCGGTCTTGGTCTTGGTCTTGCATTTACAAGTATAGTCTTGGTCTTGGTCTTGCATACATAGTCTTGGTCTTGGTCTTGGTCTTGCAGCAATAGTCTTGCAAGTCTTGCACTTTTACGAGTACGTACAGTACATATTCGGGTTTTTTTTTATAAAAAAATAAAGCCAAAGTTTTCGTTGAAGTAAATATGTAATAAAATTTTAGGTAGGTATTAAATAAATATAATTTTTGGAAAAAAATTACAAAACTATGAAATATCGTTTACATTAACATATCACTGTTTACATGTCGTCTTGAGATCATATTACCTCAGAACAAGAATTCCGCCTAGTGATATTGTAAAATTTCTGTATTTTTATAACTTTTAATAATAATAATAATAATAAACACTTATTTGCACCCTGCGCAAGTGGCGAGTTTATTGCCATATGGCAATTTCTTCCAACTAACCAGAATATATTGTTATTATAGTAATAAATATGAAATACTAACATGTTGAAGAATTTAAGATCTATTAATTCAATGTCTAAGCTGAAGTGAATCAAAACTAAAATCATTGTCTGAATACAATAAATCCTTCAAAGATGATTTTTATGAAAATATTTAACAAACATTTTTCTAGTCAATTATGACAATTATAAACCTTAGTCCTCTCTCTGAAACTATAATAAATACATAAATACAAGGAAACTAACAGACATTCTTACAGGGCTTTTGACTTGTCGGCTAGATTTAGTCATATTCTTGTTGCATGTAAAACATGAGATCCAACTGTCGATGGCGATAGAATTGCTTCTCTGGGCTGGAAACACTGGTTAGTTGGAAGAAATTACCATACGGCAATAAACTCACCACTTGCGCACGGTGCAAGGAAGTATTTATTATTATTATTTTTATTATTATTATTATGTTTAGTTAAATAATACGCACAGAAATATAAAACCATATATCCAAATTATTTAGATAATATTTTAAGATATTTTGTATTCCATACAAAACATGTACCTAGGTATGTATGTCAAGATAGGATAGTATGGTGAGGTCAGTCCTTCCTTCCTACCCAGAATATTGAACTTGTTATATTACACTTTTCTGATTAGTACCTACATATGTAATTGGTCTCATTGTTGTAGGTAGGTACATATTTTTTTATATAATTTTCAATTAATTTATTTGACTGTAAGTAAGTATATTAATCCAAATAAATAAATATATGTATATGAAAACTGTTTGATGGTATGTATGTATGTATGTTCGGAGATTAAGTGCCTATCAAACTACTGAGTCACCTTAGATCAATGATATTATAATATGTCATTGATAAGTGATAGGTCACTGCCACACAATTTGTATGAAACGATGTCGTCACTAAACTATTTTTTTACAAATTTAAAAAAAAAATTGAGATGCGAATTGTATGAAACGATTTCGTCACTAAATTCAATTTTTAAAAAAATTGTAAAAAAAAGTTTGAGATTTACTGCTATTATAACATTCATATTATCAGTGATATGTAATGAATAGATTTGCAATGCCATACAATTTATTCTCAAAAAACTGCTTCGCATAAGGTCCCGCAGTGTCTCGTACTAGTTTAAAACTCCTATATTTTGTCCTATTCTAATGCATACCTTTCGGCGCACTTTCTTACTCTCACACGGCATCTAATAACAGTCAATTTCTCCGTCCCTTTTGTTTGCATACGCCTGATACAATCTCTCTCTCTCATTTATGCATTAGATGAGACAGGGTTGTCAGGTATTTCATTTATGTATTTTTTTTTAATTTACATTAAATTAACGTTACGAAATACATAAAAAATAAAATATTACAATAATTAAATAGATACTTACTGCGTAAAAAGTATACCTATATAATATATTTACGTATAAAAATAGAAAGCGATACAAAATACAGTATTTTACATGAACTTTATGAATGTATATTGTACATTTTATTAAGAACAAAAAATCCTTAATAACTAAACACCAAAATATAACATATAATGAAGGGGACATGACGTGATGATTTGTATGTATGTAGTAATCCAACTGTAGATTCGTTCAAGAGAATTTATTTATTTTATTGAATCGGCAGTATAAACCCAACACGCGTATTGGGAATATTAGGAACATTTTGTATGGCGTAGTGTTGGTGTTTTTTGCATGCAAAAAACACCAACTTGGAGGCTTCGCAGCATATATGTTCTATACATGGATTTACTCAGAATTTGGAGTAGAACATGTTATGTGAGTTTTGTATGTGTGTGTGTCCCTTATAACTTTTGATACGCTGGATGCTCAGATCCTATTTCAGAATGTTTACTAAATTTTAGGTACACAATACTTTTATATTCAGAATTTCGAATTTTTGTTCCAGTCAGGGGTTGTCAACATTTTAATTTTTATTGTATTTATCCATACATACATATACATACATACCATCACGCCATGTCCCTTACGGGGTAAGCAGAGAGAACCGAGCGCCATACTTCTCTATTTTTGCACACATTTCTGGCTTCCTTTACATCCATGCATCGTCTCATACATGCTCGTCGATTGTTCAAACTTTTTATGTTTCCTGTATTTATCCACATATCTCAAAAACTATAAAATCTATAAAGCTGAAATTTTGTATAAATATAGACAAATACAATATCTCGAAAAAGTTTTTTAAAAAATAATTCTAGGGTTTCTCAATCTGTTTTTATTAAGAAACAAACAATTGGTATGACAAATTGTTGTCTTCTTTTAACTGCCTACATTTCTATTTTTTTAAGTATCGAAAAATGACAAAATGCGTAAACTAGAGAATTCAATTTACTATAAAAAATATGCGCATTGTAGTAAATATCTCAAACTTTTCTTAACAATGTGTGTAAAAAATTTAATTTAGTGACGATATTGCTTCATACAATTTGTATGAAAGAATACATAATATCTAAATACGGGGACCCTCTATAGGTAGTTTGATATGTACTTAATCGTCATACATACGTACCAACAAGCTGTTTACCTATTCAGGGTATTAGTGTTTACGTCATATAAGTCGTAAACCAGCCGATGACAGGTCGTAAGCCCTGTAGGTGCCTCGAGTTCCTGGTTCTTCTACAATATCTCAACTTCGTCCCTATTGAGATGTTAAAAAAATGTTTGTCAATAAAAATATTATTTGACTCCCGAAAGGGAAAAAAGCCAATATTTGCGTATATGCAATTAAAAAAATATTCGATTTACATACACTGGTATAAGTAGGTTAAAAAGCCAAAAATGAAATAAAATTTCTGGCGCAGTTCAGGGGTGACATCTATGCGAGACACCGTAATCTCATTTATAAGGACTGTTGCTTTCATTGTTTACAAATAAACTAATTTCTCAATAGATGGCGTTAAAAAAAGGCTTTTCCGTAACTCCATAGATGGCAATAGTATAGTTCCTTATTTTCAGGTAAATTGTTACACACTATTCAAATATATAGAACTTTCAAAAATTAAATTTATAAGGGAACTCAATAAGAAGGCATAATTGGTGAACGTTGCGCAAGCGCATAAAGTGATCAGGTAAACCAACCGATGACAGGTCGGAAGCCCTGTAGTTGCAATGAGTTCCTGGTTCTTCTACAATATCCCAACTTCGTCTCTATTGAAATGTTAAAAAAAATGTTTGTCAATAAAAATTTCATTTTGAAAGTGCTTTGAACAAATGCGTGAATATTTTGATGGACACCAATATTGATCACAGCGATTTCTTCTTAAAAATTTAATCTACTTTTCTCTCCTTCGTATTGCATTTGGAAACCTGATTGAAATAAAAATAAAATTTGTGAAAGCCCTAATATGCCAGTTTAGCTGAGTATCGTACATATTTCATACCAGCAAACAATTTTGACACATTCACAAGAAAAACAATACTAAACAAGGAATCTTTATGTACATGTAAGAAATGAAATGACCTTTTTTAGTAGTGTACACGTTTTTTTAAGTCTAGACAGTATCCAACGGTCATTCCCGAATAAGAAAATAAAAATTTAAAATATCCAAGGTTTTTTCGATCTAAAATTAATAAATTTCGATAATATTTTTGTACTTTCTTATGAAAAGTAACTCCATCGTCTTTCTTCACAACATTAGACCTATTACGGCAACATTTTACGACACAGAATGTCATTTTCAATTACAAATAAGTGAGAAGCGACACGTACAAAGGTTCGTCAACGACTAATATTCGCTAGGACACATGTTTTGATTAGGACTCATGTTTTAGTGTGCAGATTTTTGAATTCTATTGCATATCTATTCATTACATATCACTGCATATTATTTACAGAAAATTAAATTATCTACTTGGGGTATTTCGGCTTTTTTCGATATTTTCAAAAACGTTGGAAATAAAGGCTGTTAAACACATAAATATACTGTTAAACACATATATTTTTTTTTTTATAAATACATAATGTTTAAGAAACTCTGGAACTTTTTCACATGAAAAATTAACTTGAGATTTTGTATTTGTCTATATTTATACCAATAAACAACGTTCTAGCTTTTATAGTTTTTGAGATAGGTACCTACCTATTTGTTAAAATTAATTTAAAATTCAAAAGTTGATAACCCCTGACTGAAACAAAAAATCAATGAAATAAAAAAGCATTGTGTCCCTATGAATTTATATACATTCTGAAATTTTAGGCTCTTTGCATTAAGCGGATCAAAAATTATATGAGGTCTATGAGGAGGACACAAATCTCGCGTATCTTGGCTTGATAATTTGTCGACATTTTAAGAGAAATAAATTCTTTTGAACAAATCGACAGTTTTAGAAAATAAAATATCATAAAATATTTATAAATGTGTTTATAGTTTGGTACGTATTCCTAAATTATACATTCTATCGCCATCGACAGTTGGATCTCATGTGTTACATGCAACTACTAAAATAATGAACATACCTACCTGCTTGCTTGAATGATAGATATGTATGTAAGTATAATATCATATCTTGTCAAAACTCGCCCAGAAACATGTACCTACAGAGTACCTACACAGGAAGTCATACTACGAATTGTCCCAGATTCAAAATGTCTTATTACGTTTCAATCGTGCAAAAACATACTCTAACAATAGAAAAATAAGGGTTATGTTTCTCTAACGGTGGCATTAGACACAAGAATAAGTAATATTTTTAAGTTAATAATATGAAGTACTAATTCCTTTCTTTGACGTGACCGCAGAGGTATTTCAAAGAGTGTGTTTTTTTAATAATTTATTTTATTTTATTACCTTGTATGGTAAATTTAATTAATATTTTTTTAATTTTAAATTCAAATAATGTGCATCTTTTCATTATTTTGTATTATTATACATTTTTAAAAACACCTCGACTATCTTATATAACAACATTTTATGTGATATTTATGGTAAATAAACTTTTTTTATACCAAATGAAAGTTTGATCAGAGAAATCGATAACATATTTATTTTTACAAAAATACAAAATTAATGCATACTTTTAAAAAAAAACAAAACAAACAAAAATATACATGCACACATACATATGTACATACCCACATACATAATATTCCAACTGTCGATTCGTTCGAGAGAATTTATTTCTCTTAAAAATATAGACCTGGCATACAAATCTCGCACTTCTTAGAGTGATACTTTGTCGGTCTGTTAATAGAAATAAATTTTCTTGAATAAATCGACAGTTGGTAAACAAATAGTTGGAAAACTGCTAGCCCTAGAACAGGTATACCTAGTTGGGCAGCAGTTATCTATTTTTAATGACGATTATTTAAATAGTGTGATAAATAAATAAAATAATTAATAGAATAATTAATAAAATAATTAATAGAATTTATTTTATGCACAAGATACAGTAGGTACACTTGAAACGCCTCCGTAGATGTTTGTTTATTTTGAGGAGAGCGGCGTCTTTGCAATTACACCGCGGTTAAATAAATATAGCATTTGAGAATCTAATGATAAAGGTTATTTTTGCATAACGTAAACGTAATATGAGACAATTTGAATCTGAGATAGTAACTTCCTGTTAACACACGCCGCACGTGTTCATTATTAAAAATATTTGTTATTTTTCCTTAAGGAAATAATTCTTCCAAATAAAATGTAAATGCACTATTACAAACAACAGAATAGACAATTGAAAAAAAGTGAAACAAATAATTTATTTCCACAATTTTTGGTTGTGTGTGCATGACTCAATATGAAATATTGTATTTAGAAGGAAAGATGCATACGTTTGAATGCGTAGCGTATGTATGTACATGTACTTATATAATATGTAAATGTATCTATAAATAAACAACGTAATAGACAATAACATAAAACTAGCTCACCTTAGCACAGGCTATGCCTAGTGAGGGGGCTAGTAACAAAGATACAAACAAAAAGATATGGCTTCAACTATGTAAGCACCAGTGAAGTGGTAAATTGATATTTATTGAAATGAGATAACTTATATTTACATTGTATGTTAACTATGTATAAATAAGCTTATATTATCTTAAGATATTTTGTATCTCATATATACTGTATATTTTTGGATAGAAATAAATAAAAAATAAAATAAATAAAATTTAAACCGATAGGTTTCTTAATTTCATTCTTAGACATTTGTAGTAATTAAATTCTGGTACACCTACCTAAGATACACTAATATGAATACATTTAACAATGACACAAAATTATAAATTATTTTTATACTGACCGTTTTTATAAAATAAATATCATGTGAAGACATCAAACATTTTTAAGAAAGTCATAAATATTGAAAGTTGATAGGCTAAAAGTTTCAGATGTCACAAAATTCGATCTTCGTATAGGTATAACTCATTTATTGTCATTCCAATGTACCTAATTTCTACGAGTAATATGTCAACATATTGAAAAAATGCAAGACCGCAAGAGTCTTGCATTTAGGTCTTGCAAGACTCTTGGTCTTGCAAGCATGGTCTTGGTCTTGGTCTTGCAGTGAAGTTTGTGGTCTTGGTCTTGGTCTTGCAAAAAATGCAAGACCAAGACAAAGACTGCAAGACTTGCAAGACTTTTGCTCATCACTAAGGATCAGTGCTTCGCACCCTTTTACTGCTTAATATTTCAAAGTGACCCCAAGCTCAGCAAACTTAAAATTTGATATTCATAAAATGGCATTGAAGAATTATTAATTTTTCATAATAAAATATTGATAGGTATCAAAAATAATTTAAAAGACTCATTAGGTACATGAAAATGCTGAAAAATTTTAATACTTTATGGAGTGACTTGGTATTTAGGTGTATAGCGTTGGCCACAACCCACTCATTTCATACGAAGACTATTTGAATTTATTTTTTTGCTATATTTTTCTTTTTAAATATTATTATATTTTTTTTTATTTTTCACCATTTATCATTTATGCCACCCCATGTCGTCAATATATTTTCGCAAAATTAGAATCGCAGTAAAAATAACGGCGGTTTTTCCCTTATAATCTATGAAAATGTGCAATAATAAAGCATTATTATTTTTCTACCCTACCGCGAAAGTTATCATAATTCCTTTGCCATTCCACCCCCATTTCTTTGTACCATCCTACCCCTGAGTTTTCCCATTGCTTTAGCCATTTGTTTATTTACCACCTACCAAAACACATGATCAGCATTATCCGAATACGCTTTTTCTCAAGCCTTAACTTCCCACCCCTCACACCCCACACTCTCTGTTCCTCTATTTCTCACCCCCATCTTACTAAATCGTTTCGGACGAACGATAGACGAATACGCTTTTTTCATTTACCTTATATTATCATGTTTTGCAAATGATCCGATTCCATTTTGGTGTCCGGTATAATTTTCAAAAATCGTTTTTGTATTGGTACTCGCATTCATTGATAATTTTAAACTAAAAAAAATTAAGTACTTTTATTAAGAAAAACGACAATAAACATTTTTGATTCTCTTGTATTCAATTTTTTCTCTACAAAGTTTTTCAAATCAAATATTTTATTCGGGTGCCAAAAATGTACCTATTACTCACTACCAACTTGATTTTCATTTATTTTTATTTATTTAAAATAGAATAATGTGATAGATGCGGTATGTCCAGTTAGGGAGCTGCAGACCATATAGAGGTTTCAGGGGAAGGCCTATGTCCATTACTGGACGAAAAAAGGCTAACAAAGAAGAAGAATTATGCTTTCAATGTATGCTTAATTCCGAATAGTTTCCCATTCGTAATTTTACTCTCCACTTCTAGGGAATAAGGAGTCGTGATTTTTCTATTTTGACACTTTTTTCTTTATCATTAAACTAGCACTAGTTCTTATTTCTTAAAATTCCCAACACAAGATTGGTACTTCGTGAATATCCATATTTAAATATTAGGTACTTGTCTCAAAAACTGACGTGTCTTTACAGATCGTGTGTACGATATCCTGTTTTCCCTCCCCGCCAATCAAATCCCCCCTCCGCAATTCAGCATCCCTCTGGAAAAGCATTGGTAACAGCCTTCTGCAAAGACGCCACCATTATAGTTCAGACGGAAGATATATATCTATAGTACATACGTGAGTACGTATCTCTATCTACCCACTCTGAGAAAACTTCATACAAAACTAATGCATCCGTGTCTACGAATACTTTATTGGAGGGTTATGATTTCAATCACTTACGTCAGTTCATAATACGGAATGAAGTTACGGTCATCGTAAATATTGACAATGAGATGAAAGTTCAGTTCATAAAAGACACGAGAAACTTTTCTGTTTTGATTCAAGATAGAAAAAAACTAAACATCGAAGAAATATCCATATCTTTCTTTCTAAAGTAGATAAATCATGGGCCCACGTTAGTAAGGGCCCGTGACGCAAGCCCCAACCACCTTTCACCTGTACTCAAATACCTATACTAAAATTTCCATACAAAATTTGTACTGAAAATTTTACCTATATTTAAATATATACCTATTCCTTATTTCCTCCGTTTTGTTTTTGTTAATACAAATAAAAAGTATGCATTGTTGGAATTCTTATACCATCTTTAGAACATTTTGTTTGATGAATATCTTACTAAACAAGTGTAACAAATTCCAAAACTTATTTGAATCACATGATGATATTTTTTTGCTGTGCATTCTTTCAAAACAATATAGGAAACAATTTTATTTGCATTCATTAAATTTGAATCTAATAAAACATCTATAGCTACATAGTCTTTCCATTTTTACATAATATAATGTTGTGTTCGTAATGCATGTTTATTATCTGTTTTATGGCAGTGTAACTTTTATATACGTTGTAATTATCCAACGACATATAATATGTAGGTTCAAAGTTTCTATAAGAAAACTCTCACCTGTGTGTGCCTATTGAGTACATACACATATATTAAATTAGGTACAAAATTCCTTATTCGTTTTATGTTTAAATGGTATAGAAATTTGTTGCTGCTTCACTCGCGTATTATTAAAGTCTTCAAGTATAAATAATTTTATTTCCCCTTTACCGAGTTGGAAAATGTTTCGGAACTCGCCACAGGCAAAAGTCCTCGATGTTTTTGAATAAATTATGCGAGTAAACAACCTTAAAACTTGTTTCCGAAATAATTAAATACCTTCAAATAAACATAAGTATTAAGTATATTCGATCTCGGTTTCAGTGTAAACTTTATTGTTCGCTCTTTATGTACCGACATTATCTATTGATGAATAAAAGGACAAATGCTTTGTAGGTTCTTTAATGATGGATTATTACATTTTACTTTTGAATGTTGTCACAATTTGATATTTAAATCTTAATTGACCTTCCCCACCTCTTTGTGGTTCAAACTTTTGGCGAACAAATAACTTTTGATCAAATCATTATACTTTTACAGTAATAATATATATATTTAGTGTAATTCATAGGTAGGAATATTTATTTTCTTTTTAGAACTTAATTCTTTTTGAATAATTTCTGTATAAAGCAATATATAACAGTGTTTGAATAAATGGTTTCAGTTGTAAACTCTTCTAATCTTATTGAAAAATGCGATATTTTATTATATTGGCTATTAGACAGTGTATGAAACATTTATAAAATTTAGAACAACTCACTTAATCAAGTTGTCTCCGAGTAATATAGTAAATGTTTAATATGACGTATGTAGATACTTTTAAACTTGGATAATATCGGCCACTATTTCTACTGTAGCACTTTTCTTTCTATTACTATCATATGAAAATATCTTCACCTATTTCAAAATTGCAGAATCTCGTGTAAGAGTGTAATTTTTCTACGGGAGACATTAGAATTTACTGCATGCGATATTTCATTTATTTTATGTATAACACAAATTCAAAATACGTTACATACAGCAATCAGTTTTAAGTTTTTATACAGATTTTTTTTGCCCTGATAATGTTATCAATTATCTCAGAATTTTCCTTAATTGAATTTTAGTACCTACCTAGACGACTAACTTCATGAAATCATTTACAATATTAATCGCTATTTCCGGATTTTTTTTTAAATTTCGCATGTATTTAAGTGATAATGCCATTTTTGTATTTGTATTCAAAAAATTGCATGTGAAAAAAAAATGTCGAAACCGCACAGCTGGAAGCAAAATTCTATATTCACGGGGTACTAAAATATAATTTTTGAAGTTTGAACCTTTAAGCCAATTTATTTATTCAACTTTTTCAAACATGATAATTTTGTTCATACTTTTTGTTAAATATTAAAACACAACCAAAAATTTCCCCTCTCAATTCACTTTTACATTTTCCAATTTGTTTAGGGCACATATTCAACCCATATTTGTTTGCGTTGTATTGGAAAAATGTCCATTTATTGTTATCTTTTAATCAAACACGATTACACATATATGTATATATTTTTTTGTATGCATGTATGTATCAATATGTAACATTTACAAGTAATTGAAATGAAGCAACTAACGTAGAACGCGGGCAATCGAAGTTATCCCTCGGTGGTTATCAGGTAAACATCGTTAGAAATTTAATACATATTAAGTTTATTTATTTATAGAAGGGCTCGGAAGATATAGTGTGTCCATAATATTACCTCGTTCGGTTTCTCGGCGGCCATAAAAACTTCCTAACTCCATATTCCAATCTTGTCGGCATCATCAATATCTATTGCGAGGAGCCGGTGCTAATGAAACAAATTTCCCGCCCGCTTGAATATCTGATACACTCCCTACTGCTCGGCCCAGCCCACTCACTATTGCCTACAACCAAGGACCCAACCTATCTTGAGACACCTCCATCTATACCCCACACACTACACTATCCTCCTTCCTCTACTGAATACAGATACAGAAACCTCCGGAGATAATTCCATAATTATTGTAAGGCATCCGAACCTTAACTTAATTCACTGGAAATTACGCAATTGAGGACAAATGTTCAGAAATAATCAAAGACTGTTTTGATCACATTTACTTTCATATCGCATTATAATATTTATTTTTATTGACAAACTTTTTAACGTCTCAATAGAGACGAAGTTGAGATATTATGGAATAACCTAATATCATAAATAAGTTTGCCACTAAAAATATCATTTGACTCCCGACAAGGGAAAAAAATCCAATGTTTGCGTATATGCAATTAAAAAAATATTCGATTTACAATATTTATATTTAATTGTAATTTTGAATCTGTTCTGATTACTTCTTCTTGTTCTTCGTGCCAAATCAAGTCCCCACGACGTTGGCGATCACTGCTGAGAAGGCATTATTATCCGCCGCATTCCGGAACAACTCACCGATGCCTCTGATGCCGGTCCACTCATAAGTGTTGAGGGCCCATGATATTTGCAGCTTTCCTCTATTTTCTCCTTTGCCCTTGCCATAATCAGTTGGAGTAGCCTATACCTTTTGTCTCGCAGAACGTGACCCAAATATGAAATCTTTCGTCACTCAACTGTGTCAACTAGCTCGCGCTCGACATATTTTATACTGAGTTTCTCCACATTTAATATATTATGTGTACTATACAAACATAATGTGAACTTGCTAAAATGAACAGTCCAACCTTAACTAAATTAACCTAAATTATGTCCATTTTGCCAGTGTCATTTTTTGTCTTTGAGCCTTTCTCATATGTATATTTTTGGTTTCACTGTCAAACAATGTATTTTAAAAAAGCAATATTCTTTACCCACCGCTTTGGTGTAAGTCTGGGTTCGAATATAGTATACAGATTTCTTAATTTGCCTTCCGATTCCACTTACTCTCTTACCTGAGAGATAGGTCCACTCCATTCTTCTTTCTCTTACTTCGACCTAATCCACTCTTACAGCTCCCATGAGGTCTTCACGCCTAACCACCTCGTTTTCTCACCCTTACACACCATTCAACGTATAACGTCTTACCTTTTTCATTTGGCATTGGAAATACTTACCTACCTAACTAATATACAATGTACACTCATACCCACAATCACAATAACCTTCGATTCTAGTTATTCTTATTTATTTGTTGATAACCATTCGAATTACTGACTTTTGTAATACAATATTATCACACTCGAGAGAATCGTACTGCCATCAATTCAGATCGATTTTCTTGAATATAAGTTTTTGTTGTATGTTTCTTTTTAAATTGACTTGTTTACCCGCCTTTGTATTTATGTGTATTGTCATGGGTACAGAACAGTTATGGCAATTTCAACGTTTTGGACTCTCATGAAGTTCCGTAATTATCAACAGCTAAGCATACCTACCTATTCCTACATTTTGTATGGCTGCTTAATGAAGTACGATATTTGCTCCCCCACTTTTAGCTGTCGAATAATAAACTACGGTACTTCACGAAAGTCCAAACGTCAAATTGGTCATCCCGGTATCTTTTTTTTTGCATAACTGTTTCTATGGGAAATTTCAAACAACCTGGAATGTGATATGGTCATAATGATGACCCCGACACTTTAAAATCGCTTCGGGATCCTTCAGTTCAATTCTCAGGACATTAAAACGTAACCGGGAACGTTTAATGCAAGAATTGTTAGTGACATAAATCCTTACATTTTATTACTTCCCTGTGAAAGTGTAATTAAAAAGCGAGACTTTTTGTAATGGCCCCCGGTAATTTTCCCTCACTTTGTTTCCCCGTATTAAAACGCTTAAACAACAGTTGTTAAAACTAATTTATCTGTTAATCTTGCTACATAAATATTTTCTTGTCCCGGAAAAGTTTTCACTACGTCACTGCAAAAGGCTCTATTTAATGTCCGTATATATTTCCCACAAACATAAATCTCCAAACCAGCAGGATGTAATGTTGTTCCACACACTACATATTTGGGGGTACTCATCCACAACTGCGAACAAGAAAACCGAAAGTGTTTAGTCAAAACAACCCACCATAACCTTCTAAATTATGAAATTCATCTTTCGCTTCTGTCCCTGATACAAACCGTGGTGATAGAAATAACCAAAGACTACGACAAACTTGTAAATGGAGTTGGTTTGAAGAAACTTGAAAAGTCAGACAACTGTCGCTATATTTATCTTTACAAAACGATACAACTCTAAAATAAATCTTCTTCGCTTATTCATTTTCCTTCTTTCTAAACAAAGAAATTATACATAACCACAAATAAAATAAAATACCATTTTCGTGCGCGGGTGCGCAGAAGACAAATTTGGGTTTTTCGCTTTGTTGGTTTGATCACGTTTTTACGTTAACCGTGCACCTCCAGGCAGAAAAAATTCAAGATGTTTGGAGATAAGTATACAAGCCATACTTAACTTTGGCTAGTTTCGTAATCCACCCATAATGACCGTATTTTATTAAGTATGTACCTTTCCTAATATTTTCTTATATTTACATTAATATTTTTTGTATGTTTTATTCAGCATTTGAAGTGATAGAATATAGAATATTGGTAAAATCAAATTATTTTTAGTAATTTTCAAATGCCTATCATCGTTGATGTATTAAGATAATTATGGCCATTTTCATAGTACATAATTGATTTAAGAATACACATCTCTCTCTTTTGTGGTCAGTATTGGTTATATTTAAAGTATTAATACAATAATAATAAGACGGTTTCGTTTCGCTCGTGCAAGCTCAGTGTTAGGGAAGTTCAAAAAAAGGTCGTTTCCCAACCTTGATTCGATTAATGAGATTCGTATTTTTGATAATTCCATAACGCGATTACGGCCCCGGAAATTGCGATCAGACCAAGAACGAATAATTTGGTTTCATGCCCCAATCGTCGTAAAACTTTTCAGTCTCCCTTTGTTGTAGACAATTTCTATGTTTGCAATGTTTTTGTGCCAATTTTGTATTTTTTTTTCAAACTGATCATTTTTTGATCTTACATAGATATCTTTAATGTATGTATTTCTTTAATACCTCAAAAAGGTACAATTTTATGAATTGACAAATTACTCGATTAAATTTCTTTATTAGATCAAAAACATATTTTTGTTATTTTTTATTTGTTTAGAAACTTAACAACTATACATTTATAATAATTAATTGCAAATGAGAATACACAAGAAATAGCCAATTATAAAGTTTCACATATTTAAATTATAATACCTATATTATTTTAAGTATATGACCATTTGAATCAAATTAATAAATATTACTGAAATTTCCCTCCTAATATACGCTTTTTTTAAGGGACATATAGTCTTTTAAAATAACCATACCATACCATCACGCCATTTCTCTATTTGGGGTAGGCAGAGAGAACCGAACGCCAGACTCCTCTCTCTTGACATACATTCCTCGCTCTTCATTCGTCTTCATACATTCCTCGTTTAAAATAAACAGAAAAAATACACTATGAAATGAAAAAAATACATTAAATAATCATAGAAGCATGTACCTACAATACCACAAAAAATAAATTTAAATATACCTACTCAAAATTGGAAGGGAAGGAAAAAGGAAAAGATTATTGTCAGGGCATTGTTCTAAGATCAACAATCTGTGCAACCAGCTCGCATGTCCAGTATCAAAGATCATGAACTCGCATAAATACATATTGGTAATTGGTATTACAAAATTTCTCATACCATCAGCGTTTCCCTTTGAAACGAATAACTTTTCATTTTGATTCGAGTTGAGAAAACACTGAAGTTTTATAAAGAGAAACCACAGTCGATCAAGTTTTAAACATCATTATTGTAATTAAACAACTTTCCACGAATCTGTTTGTTGTGGCTTTATTATCGATCTATGGTCCGCTCCAGGAATATGTTTACTGAAAGAGAACTTTGGAGCAGATTTTAAAAATCTTGGTTGATTTTAAATCGATAACGACCAACAATGTGACCGATTATCCTTTCAAACCAATATGCTTGTTCTTTGAAACTTCAAAACTTGGTACTTTTCAACTATTGTCGAACTATGGTAATAAATTTTGTTAATAACACTCAAGTTTCCATGAATTAGTTTGGCTGTCGTTATTTGGGATATATTTTGCAAACTTATTTTAAGTATAGTGGATTCATTCAAATATTTTTTTATTGATTTGAATAGAAATATACCTATTCTTATTTATTATTTCTTCATCTAAAACAATCGAATAATTGTTTTCTAAATGAAGACTCAATATTCACTAATTTAATGGCACTATGTGACAGATTCTAGAACTCTGGTTTGAAATAGAAAATTTTTAATTACGTTACATAACTCGTACATCAACATTACGTTCCTTATCATATTATGTTTGAAAAAATAATAATTTAAGATGTTTGAAAAAAATATTTTTAACTTTCGCCCTGTACACAATAAAATACATGTATTATTTATTAACTAATGTTTCAATCAAGAAACACTAAAATCCTCGTCTATAAAACTCTTTTACGACCTGTACTAACATACGGCTCTGAGTGTTGGGTTCTTTCTAAAAAGGGTATGGATGCGTTACTGGTCTTCGAAAGAAAAATTTTGAGAAAATTTTTCGGTCCCCTCTGCGATCAAGGCACATGGAGAATCAGGTTCAACCACGAACTACAGAGCCTATTCAATGAAACAAATATCGTTCAAAGGATAAAAATAGGGAGGCTCCGCTGGTTAGGACACGTGCATCGCATGGAAGATGACCAGACACCAAAAAGGATCCTCACAACGCGTCCGGAGGGTAGAAGGGGTGTGGGAAGGCCGAAACTGCGATGGATGGATGGAGTTGAGAGGGACCTTCAAATAGCCGGTGTGCGGAATTGGAGAGAAAAGGCCATGGATAGGGTGCAATGGAGACGATTCCTTGAGGAGGCCAAGGCCCATCCTGGGCTGTGGAGCCACTGATGATGATGATAATGTTTCAATCAAACAGTTGAAAAATTACGTTGGTTACATAGGTATGTTTCCATCCTGCATTCGAACCTGTTACATCGACAAAAAAAGTGTGAAGAAATTACCACTGTACACGATTAGACGATTGACACATGTAATTTATTTACACAATATATAGCAGAAGCCATTTACTTATTACAATACTTAATATTTAATTAATTTTAGTTACAATGCCTAAAATAATTCATTAATATTAGTTACAATACTTGAAATAATTGTGATGTTGGTTCCTACTTAAATTACTATTGATATTTTTACTACCAACTCTTATTACATTCTTACTGCTTATTTTAAATTTTCATTTTAAAATAAACTTCAGCGTCTAGATATTTTGTTGATTTCCTGGCAATTGTTGTAGTGGAGGGAAATAATTTGCTCATTATAATTTTATCATGATGTTCCGTTGATAATAATATCTTCAATGCGGCGTTGTTTCAGTTTTAATAAAATTGGGAAATTGAATCTTCATTTCTTTTGTTTCATTATTTATGCCTGTTTTGTTTTCCACGATTCAATGCCTAATTTTAAATGCATTAACTTAAAAGAAATAAAAATTCTTCCATCACTATCAACACATAAGTTTAAAAGTATACGTATGTATTTTACTACTTTATTTGTACCTACATATATAATATTATATTGTTTACATTCCAATCGATGATTTATATTCCTTACCTCATTGCTGATAAAGGGGATTCTTTCTTTCAACAATAGTTCACGTTCGTCTCTACGCTTTGATAGATCCTTGAACGATCTTCACAGTATGTACAAACCGTGTATGTATAGACATCCATCACTATGTAAATGAAATCACTCTATATTACAGGAAATGTTCCACGCAATCATATTTCATCCAAAATTACTCGAAACAATGAAAAAAATTAATCAAAAGTAACTAGTTATTTTTTTTAAATAGTCCTATGGTCTTGAGCGTCTTATTTGTCATATTATACAGATGTTGTATTTGGAAATATTGTACTTTTCTATGATATGGTGTTATTTTTTGCAGATTATTTTTATGGGATGATAATTTTATTTACATCTCAAAACTTTTCACATTTAAATGTGTATCGATTTTAATCAATTCCACAAACATCCATAAACCCTTATTAACTTTGGGCCTCTCCCTATTTGGTATATGTTTTGTATTGAACTTACATTTTAAGAATTCATAATATTTGTTGTTTTAATTCGAAAGCACGTGTTAAAAACACGCTAGATCAATTATTCCGTTAACTGCGGCCGATCTGACCACAGTAAAACAGAATATTTTGTTTGAAGAGTTCCTTCATACCGCAGGACATTCCCTCCTTCCGCTATTTGTATTTTCTGATGCTTTTCAGGAATTCCGTTTGTATTGTTTCGTTTCGTTTCGTTTTGCACTGTGCTCTTCAAATTATGTGAAATTTACTCATTAAAAAACATTTCCAAGGTTCATTCGCCAACGTATTGCTGTTTAATTCCACTGAATAATTGTTTGTTGCTACTTTTCTGGTTTTTCGATCGATTGTGATTCCTGTGACCATCAAATGGTCACAGCAATAAATTTTATTGCTTGCCTCCTCTCTCTCTTATTTCATTCTCAAGGATTGTTTTGCAGCAAAGACTCGCATATTTTCATCCATTTCATTCTGCGCGGCCCTTTTCATCTCATCGAGAGTGCTGCGGCCCATATCGTCCCACAGATCCCCTAGATATTATTTGCTAAATCACTATCATAACCACATCTTACATCGTTTTAAGGATTAATGTCATTATTTTTTTAATCAGTATCATTTTATAAATCAATGGGTTCTTAACGTTACAGCAATTAATTGGAACTATTTTAATTATTTATTCAATTATGTTGATGTGTGCTGGCGAATAAGCACCAATCGGCTATCAGTTGAGTATAACATGCATGGATTTATTTCCAAGTACTCAACATGCGTGGAATTATTTCCAAGTACCTACTCAACATGCATGGAATTGTTTCCAAGTAGGTACTCAACATGCATGGAATTGTTTCCAAGTACCTACTTAAAATATATGGAATTATTTCCAAATACTCAACATGCATGGAATTATTTTCAAGTACTCAATATGCATGAAATTATTACCAAATTATTATATATTTTTGTGTGAAAAATATTATCAAGTATCTTTATCGCCTAATGAACGATTTTTTTTTCTTGCTTTAGTATTTGATTTTGTCAATCTTTCAAAAATACGCACCAAACTCAACTAGATTTGAATGTAAATTTACAGTGTTGGGTGTATTTACACAATGAGTAAATTCTGAAAACGCATTTTAATGAAATGTCAAATTTATTATACCTACTTATTTATATATTTTTTGCTATTCTGAAATTGTATAAATTAAGGTATTCAAATAAGATTAAAGGACAATTCTGGTGAACACATTATTGTTTTTAATGACAAATGTTAATTCAAATTTTAATTCATCTTCTGAATTGAACCCAATGTTTATATACAAATTCATTCAACTTATACTCAACCGTAAATGTTAAGTTAATAGTCACGCATATCGTTAAATTTTATACTTTCCTTACTCACAAATAATCATATTGTACTAAAATATATGTAGGTACCTACTCCAGAAATTGTTTTAGCATTTTTTTACATTTGATTTGACGTTTATGAGTCAATTAAATTAAAAAATATTATCCTTGATTATCCGTTTACATACGTATATAAAAAAAATTTGGCGTTTCGTGTGCTCCAAACTAACAGTTAATTCAATAATTGATCGATTGCGATTGTTTGTGTTATAGCTTCAAGTTCTGTTTGTATCCAATACAACACGTAAAAAAATAAATGAAAATTAATAAATCCATTGCGATATCGATAATCTTTTACTTGTAAGAAAACCCGAGTGTTGCGTGATTTTGGTTATACGGAGAAAATATTTCTGTATTTATGGATTAACCTAAATACTCAAGTCGGCTGCCTAGGAAATATTTATAAGGTAAAACCAATCAATTCCCATAATACAACGCTGCGGCTAAAACTATTTTCACGACTTGTTGTTAGCATAAAATGTACAAAACATATGTTTTTTAACTATAAAAAGTTAAATTGGTGCCTTAAATTATATTCGAGCTTATAATTGCTTGGAGTGTACCGGAATAAAGTTTGAATAAATAATTTAATGACTATGTTTATTGCTTCTTTTATTCTTCTTTTTATAGAATTACATTTTGTCATTCTTTTCAACCATCACTTCGGTGTATTTATTTAATCATCCTCGTTTATTTTCCATGTCAAAGTATTTATTATGCGAGTATGACATTTCAGAAGACCGCGGCGTGTAGTCTGGATACAAAGCACAGTTTTGAAGCATGCTTTTAATCTGGGTGTATAGGTCGAGTGGAATAAGTCTTAGTTTTTAATAAACAAGAAACACTGTAGCGGAAAATGTAAGTCTTCCGTCTTGTTATTATTGCATCTACTTTTCAGGCCAAAGCAACATCTCTCTATGTGTTCTCTGTACCCTCACAGAGTAGGAACTCAACGTGCATATTTATTGTTTTAATTACAAAGAAAAGAGAAGCGTTCTAGCAAACCGCAACTAGCTCCTCGGTATAGAACATATAGCTTCAAGGCCTTTTGGGTATTTCTTGGTTGTTTATAATGAATGACTTATTTTGTTGATTAATTGTTCAGATATAACTCAGTGATGAAGCGTACGGCTAGTTAATTTTGATTTATGATATATGTTCGAATTAAGTTTACTTTTTTTATGGTTATGAATAATAAACATACATACCTGTTCAATATAAAAACCCAAATAAGTATCACTGATCATTTCTTTTATATTGTTTTACCATGGAATTTATTCTTTATTTTTTTTATGTTTTGGTAGTTATCACACGACAATCCACTTTTGAAAATGTCGCAGTGATTTTATTATTTTGTCTTTTTTATAAACAAAAGTAACCATCCCAAAAGTAAAAAGGAGACCTTCGTCATGTTCTTTGCTGCACAACACAATGGCTAGAAAATGTTATTCAATTGGCCGTGTTTTCGTGCATGAGGTACAACAAAAACACATTAGAAATTCTATAAGTAAAGCGGGCAGTGGATAAGCCACCCCTTCCCCTGTCCTCATCTCTATAACCCCTTCTCATCCCTTCCTGTTCAGGACGCAAGGGTTAATCTAAACCCGGAGCCGAGCATTAAAAGGAAAATGAAAACAGACAAAGCTTATTAATGTCGCACAGGAGGAGAGATGGGAGGGAATCGAGGGTGGACAGTACTAGCAGGATTTATTCAATAAGTCTCATATCCTCACTATCATTTTAATTTTATGCTTTCTTACTTATTATGCTTTTATGCTTTCATCTTAAATATTATTCGCTTACAGATGTCACTTTCGTTCGTTGAACAAAAAATAATCTTCTCTTGGTTTATCGACTGTCCATTTTTAGATTTCTTATAAATATGTACGAAAAGCTAGACTATGAAATGGCTAAAGTGATGAAGTCAAGTCATCTCAATCCATACGAATGTTTTTTTTTTTTTTAAAAAGAATGAATATGTCCTTGTATAACAAGTACATATACATACTTATACATTCCCTAAACTAAGCATAAATGCTTGTACTATAGGTGAATGGAAATCGGTCGTGGCAGGATTCGAACTCGCGACCTCTGGGTTGCTAGCCCAGCGCGCTTACCGCTCTGCCACCACCCATCTCAAAAATAAAAAAAAAAAGTTTAAATTGCTTAAGTGATGAAGTCAAGTCATCTCAATTCATACAAATATTTGAATGGCTTAAGTGATGAAGTCAAGTCATCTCAATCCATATAAATATTTAAAGGTAAACTAAAAGAAACTTTATTTGTAAAATAATTTCTGAATATTCTTTCCATATCCTTCCGTACCCTCCTTTTCCTCGTTGTTATGATCAGTGTTCTGTTTTTTATTTCTCTTTGTAATTTTTTCTTACTAAAAACCTAGGTCTCTAATTTTAACCTATCGTACCTAGGTTTAAAATTAGAGACCTCACGATGCTTGGGTTGATTTGAAGAAATTGCCTTTTGACAATAAACCCGTCTTTGTGCACTGACTGTACAAAAAGATGTATAAATAAAGATTAAAATTCAATTTCAAAACTGTTGATCCTTACCAAATGTCTATGAAAATGGATTATTTTTTTATGTTTATTAACTCGAATACAAATTTAACCAAAAGGGTATACAAACGACTTGTTAAAGTTTAGTGCGTACAACATATTTTACACACCTCTCTAGACCCCCTAACTGTATTCTTAGAGCACCTCTAATATGAACGCCCACCCAATATTGTGAAATTGGAATATTCGCCGGCAACGATAGGGAAGTCCCAACGCTATGCAAAGTTGTATGTAGAAGGTGCTATGGTTATTGCATGATGTAAATTATAATATTTACCGGGTCTTGCATGTGTGGTGGGTAACATTTACCTAGCACTAGAAGGGGACCTTTGGAAAATTACTGAGATCCCAAGTATTAACATTCAAACTGGAACATTATGGCTACCAAACAAATCAATTATGTTGTAAATGATCGTGTAATAATAGTAATACAATTAATAAACATTACTCTTTAGGTATACATTGCTACTTAGATATATCATAAAAGAACAAGGTTTATTTTATTATTTTGTAAATCAATATAACCATAGTAATGTATATTTACATTCATCAAGTTAAAAATGTTTTTGGATTCAATTAGTTATTTCTCGGTTATTTATACCTCATATGTCCTGGGTAGAAAGAGATAAACATGATTTCGCAGTCTCCTACTCCACTCCATTGGAAACCTTTCAAAGCTTGTAGCTCTATTCATCCCCGGAGCAGCTGCTTATCGGACAAAAGAAGAAACTACTATCAAACATATTTCATACCGCTACCACCTCCACGTTTGTAGTTGGGTAGAAAGATATGCAAATTGCCTAAACCTCGAAAGAATTGTTTAGGAGTATAGATTCCACCAAACTTCTTCACTTTTCGCCGTGGTGGGGGGCGGTTTGCACATATGCCAACCAAGCAAAAATTGTTTTCAATAGCCAAAATATCTCTTTACAATCTTTCACATTTACCATAATTCAGAGGAAAATTAACCGAAGAAATAATAATAGATAACGTCACGTCTCTCGACCTGTCATTCAAGACTGTCCTATGGATATTTTGGAGTAAAATAAATAGCTGTAGATACTACAAAGAATATGATAAAAATTGACTGCTTTGCCAACCTTCGAAATAAATTCCTTGTTATTTTACATCAAACTCCAGCTGAACGATCACAAGCTGTTAGTACATCAGCAAAGAAGGATGTTGCATCAATACGAATAAAAATATTTACTCTCACCGTTAACATAATATTGTCTTCTATGACAACGACATCTTCAATCCGTTGCTGATCCATACCTCCTAAGGAAGTCCTCTTCAACGTTTCTATCAATACAGTAAGTTAGTTGGTATCGTTTGCAATCTATTGTTTGATTTACCGATTTGTATTTATATATTTCTACGCCCAAAATAACTATTTACAAATCAATTCCATAAATATACTTCACTCGGTGGTTTTAGAGAGCCATTCATTGTTGTATGATGAACATACGAGTAACGACACTTTTTAACTTTACCTATATTGTATTTGTAGACTGTTTCTGATCGACCTATTTCTATTCATATCATCGATCGAGAATATTGAATACGTCTGTATACTTTGTGTAAGTAAATTCATTGCGTCTCCACCGATTCATAGTTCCAAGAATTAACATAAATTGACTTACTACAATAACCCATTGGATAAGAGCTATCAATTATATTTCAATATACCTACATCTTTTATGTTTCATATTTGATATGAATAGTTCCTTAATTCTCTATACCTAATGGCTGGATTTTGTACCATGTACAAAAAATATTTTTTGATAAATTTGATGATGGATGAAATCGATTGAGATTGATTTTTTACTCTTCACCCTCCCAAGGGGATATAGTGGGGAGTTATGAATTCGCAATTTTTAAGGTTATTTTTTATAGCAGATTACCAACTAGTATCATGCTGAGGTTGTATTATGGAAGTTTCATCACAATATATCTGTGTATGTGCTGTGTACCTACTATTTACAAAGTACTATGTACGGCCTGTTTATTCTACTTACATAATTAACAAAATAAAACATGACATTTTTAAATAACTATCAAATGTTGTTGTATTACCGAATATTTTTACTCCTCACTACCCTAAAAGGATATAGTGGAATGAATCGGTATTTTTTTTAATGGTACTTTTTTCTTTGTAGATTATTTACTAGTATCATATTGAGATTGTAAGTTTCATCACAATGTATCTGTGTGTGTGCTGTGAATGTGCTATATATTATGTACGGCGTGTTTATTCTACTTTATCGCTTATAGACTAAATAAAATACTCGTTCGAATCTTTTCGTGTTTTGCAAATCTAATACTCGCTAAGACCGTATAAGATTTTAAAGAAGGTCAGTCTTTCATTTTTTAACCACTTTCACAAAATGGCATTGAATAATTATCAAGTTTTCATGATAAAATATTTTCATCAAAAATAATTTAACCAGCTCCCTCAAAGAATTGAGCGTAAGATATAGAGCACATAAGTATTTTTAAAAATTTAAATTTTTATTTCTACAAAGAGCAAATACGCCCAATTATTGAATATGGTAACTCCTAACTCCTTTATTAATACAGCAGCCCGACTGTGGAACGATCTTCCGAATTCTGTGTTTCCGCCTTCGTACAACCCGGGTCTTTTTAGAATCCGAATTAATAAACTCTTTTCTAGATTGCAAACCCCTCCCAACGCTACGTAGTGCGCTTCTTCGGAAGAGTAAAATACCCTAATCCTTATAGCTGGCGTCCCCTACGTGAACATGTTAAAAAAAAATAAAAAAAAATGGTAGTAACCTCTGGAGTGGCTCCCCTCCAATACCTGCTGAATACCCTTGATGCTGTACATGATTGACGACTCATAATTGACTAATGGATTGCAATCACTAGACCACAGACGCAAGGTCGGTATTCTAAATTTATTCTATTGATACTACCACGGGAGATGCTCAAAAGAACTTGCATCCCTGGTCCCTCATCCACTCATTTACAATAGAGTCACTCGTTTTACTCAGTCTCCACACCCGTTCACAGTAAACCTTCAAATTACACAAACCACAGTCACCTCTCGAACTCTTTTTTTAAGACAGCAGCCCGGTTGTGGAACGATCTTCCGAATTCTGGGTTTCCATCTTCTTACAACCCAAGTATTTTTAACATCCGAATTAATATTTGGGGGTATATGTTTATTTATTTATTTATATCAGAAGGATTATATTGCAGAAGGTTGCGTGTTCAAAAGGATTTTATTTTATGTAAAACATATACATACCTCCAAGTATGACATTGCTTAGGTATGTCAGTTATTAAATAATTGATAATTTTAGTGTGATGAAGGGTTTCAATCAAAGAACTATTTATACTTACATAATCAACACTGGTTTATTCGTAACAATTGAAAATACAATATAAAAAATAACTTGATAAAGATGTCGTGGGTCGGAACTAATGGATAAAAATTAAACGCTACTCTAATCTATTCAACGATCAACACATGAATAATCGATAGGTATTTTGGCTTGAATCAACAGCGGTGCCCTGTGATCCATCGATCTTCGTAAATCTTCGGAAGCATACGAGATTCCCGGGCCGTACATGTTGCAGTCCACCAGGCGCTGTCACAATTATTTTCCTGAGCAGATTGAAAACTCTCCCCAACGCTACGTAGTGCGCTTCTTAGCATGAGTATAATGGACTCAAATACTAATAGCTGGAGTACCCTACGTAACCATGTCATAAAAAAGGTAGAAATTTTCCATACTAAATTTTAATACTTTGTGGAGTGACTTGGTAATGAGGAGTTCAGCGTTGACCACAACCCACTCGTTTATAAATACACTCATTATTTTTATTTTCATTAAAGCGTTTGTGTAGCGAATTTTTGTTTCATCGAATTTAAACATTACCTCCAATTTTGTTCTGTAAGAAATTAAAGTGGGTTTCATTTTTTCTCTCACAACTATACCTCTTAAAAATTGTGTTTTTTTTTATTGCATATTCCATTTGTTTGTAACTGAATATTCAATCATTGTTTTGTTTTAGTATCAAAATGGTATTTTTGTTATCTTTTTTTTTGTTTAATTATCAAATTTACATCAAGTTTATGGGTATAATTTATATAGACCTCAATTTTTAGGTGTTTTTTGTATGAAGCATACATTAAAGTGTACTTCATGCAACGTTACTACAATGTGAGCGTTTCAAAATAATTTCACAACAGAGGAAAATTAATTTTAGAGTGTCACCCTTTGTATGCGAAAAGTTTACCGCGCTGTACGACCGCCACCGTGAGTAAAATTCTATCTTGATGGGACTGAAATTTCGTTAAATATAGCCCCAGAGGTCAAAGTCAATGAAAAATTCCCTTTGATCTGGGACTAAACCACTTGGAAATTGAAAAAATTAACCGAGGGATTAAAAATATCAGTTTAATTTTTACGTGAGAAAAGTAATGAAACAACAAATTTATCTCCGTGTCTTTCTGTGTCAGCGAATACTCATTATAAGATTACAAAATGAATGATTTATTTTCTTTACTTTACTTAACTTTATTCATGTCGGTTTAATTTAGTTTCTCTATTTGAATTTATTTTCTGGAATTTCAAAGACATACGTTAAAAAAGTTGACCTCTCCATTTTACGACCAATTACGGATTGAAAGTGAATTTTTATTCTGGCTTAATATATTTTATAATCGACAGTTTCAAATGTACAACATAGAAAATAAAAAACCAAAAAAATGTTTCACTATTTATCAAAGGCATTGACCGTAGGTATAGATTTTTCGAATACTGTCATCAGTGTAGAGATTTATAATGATTTGCGTCATAATATTAACAGATAATAATTTTGAAATAACATTGGAAGTTAACATAAAAATAATTTTACCTATTTGTTTTTATTTTTAATAAATTTTAAAAAATATATTAAACCTTTTGTATATTTTTTTGCTTGTTCCTTTTTCTTTGATCCACTTTGAGTTACACTTTGTCATGTTATATAAGTATGTAGGTATCTACTATCAAATGTTATAAAGTTTTTCTTCAAAGTGTCGTGGTACAATCGTTTGAAAGAGATAAGAAGTGTACGCTTCTATAAATAAAAACTTTAAAATTTCCTTTTAAAAAATAAACAACTTTTTTTTCTACCAGGGAAGCATTATCCTTTAAGAGGTATTCAAGATATTGTGATCCACCCCGTGATTTTGCGCGCAAATCCACTACGTGTTATAGTTACCCCTGTTCCATTGCCACACAAGTGTTTTGCATTTAAATTCACACTTTTTCTAAAGGGGGTTGAAGTGCCCCAAGAATATCCGATTTCCGGAAAACCACTTGACACTACCCTCAAATTCCGTTGTCGTTCTAATGCTTTACATTCACTTCACGGCAGTTTTCGATTATTTTTGTATCGGAAGGTAGATAGGTACCTACACCACCATTTTTGACACCAACAATTATTTTTATGTTCGAGTGAAAAATTGTTCAGGATACCTACCCACATGTTTTGAGGTTTTTCTTTTTATAATTGTTTTGTAGCTGCAGTACCTATGTAATACTTCCGTCATTTTTTCCTTACAATCATACCTTTTACCAAAATGTATATATTTTTCTTGTATACTTTGTCTTATATCACTTTGTTTTTGTAAAAATGATGGACAATCGAATAACTTTTATATTGTATTTGTTACATTAACACCTCTTCGGTCTTTATATAATTACTAGTTGCATGTAACACATGAGATCCAACTGTCGATAGCGATAGTATGTATAGTTGAAGAATATGTACCAAACTATAAACCCATAAATACAAATTATTGAATATTGTCAGATATTTTGTTTTCTATACAACATATGTAGGTATGAATGTCAAGATAGGATAGTATGGAGGAAGGTCCATTTTTCCTACCCAGAATATGAAAATAGCATGATGGTTTGTATGTATGTTTGAAGATGAAGTATCAAACTATTAAGTCTTCTTACATATTGTGTATAGGCGACTGCCATACAAAATGTATGAAGCAATGTCGTCACTAAATTCAATTTTTAAAAAAATTGTTAAAAAAAATTGAGATCTTCTACTACACTGCTAATATTTTTTATAGAAAATTAAATTATCTAGTTGGGGTGTTTCGGCTTTTTTCGATAATTGTAAAAGTTTTGGAAAAATAGGCAGTTAAACTCATAAATTTATGATAAAAAAAATACTTTTCTTAATAAAAAATGTTTGAGAAACCCTGGAATTTTTTTGAAAAAACTAATTTGAGATTTTGTATTTGTCTATGTTTGTACCAATTTTCAGCGTTCTAACTTTTATGGTTTCTGAGATATATGGAAAAATAAAATAAAAATTCAAAAGTTGATAACCCCTGACTGAAAAAAAAATTCAAAATTTTGAGTAAAAAAGTTTTGTAGGCCTATAACTGTGTATATATTCTGAAATTTTGGGCTCTGTAAATTGAGCGGATCAAAAGTTATAAGACACACACACACACACACACACACACACACACACACACACACACACACACACAGACACACAGACACACACACAGACACACAGACACACGAAATGTTCTACTCCAAATTCTGAGTAAATCCGTCTATGAAACATATATGCTGCGAAGCCTCTAAGTTGGTGTTTTTTGACTTCAAAGTTGGAAAAGCCGTGAAAAAAGTAGACCTCTCCATACAATTCTCGCGTATCCTGGCTTGATACATTGTCGATATGTTAAGAGAACAAAGTTCTCCTGAACAAATCGACAGTTGGATAAATTCTATATTGGGATTCTCCCTTCTCTTTATTCATCCAAAACCTACAAACGCTAGTATTTTAACAATTTCCTCTCAAAAGTATAAAAACTTCTTATACCTACACAGTAATTTATTGTTTTCGTTATCTTTTGTTGATTTTTATTTTTTAAATTCGCCTCCAGTCCGCATTAAGTTCTGTGCATTTAAGTTAAACCTTAAAGCGATCCGGCTACATGAAATAATAACATTAGAAAAATTATCTCGTCTTTGTTTATGTTGATTAATATACAATACTTAACGCTACTCCCTTGTACACTTGAAAAATAAAGAAAACACCTCCAGGGTTGTACATTTTACAGACAATTAGATTTGTTCGTCTTCTCCCGCCATCCCGACTGATCCCATCATCCATTCATTCTCACCCTACACATCTATGCAGATCCTTCATCGCTCATACTGTGATGTCCTAAGGGGTAGAGATATCTTACCCCTTTTCTCCAACTGTGACGTAATACTCACCTTTTATTACCTACGTATCTATCAACCAAGTCTAGATAGTGTCATACATGTACCGATTGTATAGGCATACTATCATTAGTAGGTATTAGTTGTAAACATTGGCCAATTTCTTAGTTAATATCTCTATTAAATATATAACAAATTTTATCGTGACCTCAGTTTAGGATCGTATGAAAATACTTATTAATTTATTGCAACCAATTTAGAGAGGAATTATTTATCAATTTTATTTATTTATTTATTTAATATATCTTTACACTTTTATGACATAATGTTATATAATAATCAACCTCACTAGGACTAGCCTGTATCGAGGTCGAAAATTTTACAAAATCAAATGGTAAAGACAATAATATAAAATGATATAAAAATAGTATGTAATACAAAAGAAACATAAAAGTATAACAAAAAAAAAATTTAAAACTATATTTTAAAACCCAACATTTTTTTTTACTTTGTCTTCATTTTTTTTCGCACATAGTTTTTACTCCGCACTATCCCGAGAGAATAATGTGCGAAGTTATGGTTATGAATTCGAAATTTTTAAGTTAATTTTTTTATTGCAAATTATCAACTAGTATCGTGCTGAGATTGTATTTTGAAAGTTTCATCACAATGTATATGTGTGTGTGTGTGTGTGCTGAGTACGGCCTGTTTATTGAATTCTACTTTATCGATTATAGACTAAAGTACTCATTTGATTCTTTTCATATTTGGCATAGCTAATACTCAATTTATATAACTAATACTTAGGAAACTTAAAATTTTATATTATTTTATTCAAATTGCTAAAAAGGCACATCGTAATAAAATATTTAAACAAAAATAACTCATTTCATGAAAATATTAAATTTTCCATAAAAAATTTTAATACTCTGCGGAGTGGCTTTGTAGTGAGGAGTAATGCGATGGCCTCAACCCACGTTGTAAGAGTTGTTTATAAAATTTAAGTCTTCCGGTTTCACGTGTGACTAACTATCAACTCTCCAAGATCAAGTATATGTAATTATTTAAAAAATCAAAACAACAATCGAATCCACAAGGCATTTTTTGTCATCCTTTAGCTGTTTTCAATTTTGTTTTCTAACTTAATCGTGTCAAAAATCGACCACGATTATCACGAAATAAATTGAAATTTAATGCATTGTAACAATATTATTAAAATATTCATCAAAATGTGTGTATAGTAAGTAATTATGTAACGTCCACTAATTTCACAAATTGTTTGTTTTAAAATGGCCACACCTCCCATGTAGTGTAGAACTTTAACAGCCCACGTAAATTTTATAGGTAAATAAAATCTGCAATTTAGGTGCCTACCTTTGTAATCATTTATTCATCTTGTTAGTTAATCACGAACTCAGATAAGCCAAACTTGTGGGGTTTAAGCTACGAAACTTTGATTCGACCACGTTCACCAAATAAGGTTCAATCGATTTCAACTTTTTATTAATGTACCTACCTGTTTACCTAACCTACCTACTATGTACATATTATGCGCTCAAAACTTTCCCTGTCACTAAATATTTGTTTTTCTTGTCGCAGTCTTCCCAAACATGGAAATTTACCTCCTTAAGTATTCTAAAACTTTTTCTTTGATTTATTTTCTACATATACTTTTTAAACTCTGTACGCTCTACCTTATACTTCTCTTCTTTCCCTTATTTCAGAAAATTGAACGTGGTTTATGATGTTTCTATTTCTTATTTATGATATGTTTCTTTAAATGACGGTTTTTATATCATCCTTAACAATAAACTCTTTAAAACATGTCGGTTCCACATCATTTAGCAAAAAACGGAATAAAGGTACAGACTTTTCTTGTTTAATCGTTTTAGTAATTCAATCATGAAATAAACACCTATATATTATTATTTTACCTAGACTTTACTTTGTATTACAAATCATATGTATAAATTCAGAAATCGCTTTGAATAATTTCTATCACCAAATTATGAAAAAAGTATCAACGTTGTTTTATATTATTATACTAGACACAGACTGTGGTGGAGACAGTTTTAATTATTTTTAGTCTGGATCTGTGAGACGATTAATACCGTAAGTCTCCAGTGGCAACTAGTTAGGTGCATGTTAAATAACTATTTTACATAGTACCTGTTAGTTTCCCGATAAGTAACGTAAATAAAACCCCAAATATTCTGAAATATAGGTGTGTCTCTCAATATGCAAAACAAATAAAATCTTATGAATATAGGTGTTTCTGTCAATGTGCAAAACTTATAAAATATTATCAATATTGGTGTTTCTCTCAATATGCAAAACTAATAAAATCTTATTAATATACATAGGTGTTTCCCTCAATATGCAAAACTAATAAAATCTTATTAATATAGGAGCGGAGACTTATAATTGGCTGTTTAATTCTTATCTGAAATGTAAAACTGTAATGTATAGCTGTTAGACTCCCAAAAAATTGTAAATAAATAAATAAAATAGGTATTTCACTCAATATGCAAAACTAAATCTTATTAAAAAAATATCACCCTTATTGGTATTTTTTTTTCACTTATGAGCATGATTTATTTATCAATGAATACAATATAATTATTCATATTTTTGTTTGTTAATAATTACAATAATTATTTCTAATATATTTTAATATTTACATCAATTAGTTTTTTTGGCAATTCTAAAACCAATTACTTGGTCGCTCATTACATTAATAAACTGATATTTATCTAGAGTACTATTATAATTAAAGTACATAATATATCTCATCATAGTTTATTAGAGATAATTAATTACAAATTAATAGCGTAAAGTAGATGTTTTGTAGTTGTTTAATTATTTATTGTTCTTGATTAATACAACTGAATTCTTTGAACGTGACGTTTGAACTGTTTCTTGGAATCAGATTAATCAGAAAATACGTTATTCTGGCTTCTTTGTTCTCTACTTTCTTATATTATTATGATATCTATTTCCAAATATATACGAAATTTCTTATCTCTGTAATTTATATATAATATTGACTTTTTCCGTTCTTTCATCATACTTACGTATCTCTCGTTCAACGTTTGTTTGTTTCTCATCATTTATAAATTCACAGGTGTCGATCCAAATTTACATTTTTGTAATTGATCGACGAACCGCCTCAAATCTAATTAATTATATAGTTTTTTTTTGTAACAATTGCCTCTTACTATTCTGCGCTAGTAGTCTGTTTTACACACTTCATAAATCACCGTTTGTAAACATTTTTAATTTTGTCTACAGACAAAGTAGAATAGGTATAGGTAAAGCAAACTCTTAATTTTAAATGCTGAATGTCATATTCAAAAGAGGAACAGTTTAACATACTTTTTAATAGACCGATAGTTTGATAGGGTTTTGGACTACTTGATAATTTTTTATGTCAGATCGGCCAACACCTAATCGTTGTAATATGCGCCCTTGCATACAGAGGCCGACTAAACTATAGGCCGATTTTTTTTTATTTATCATTTATCAAATCAATACAAATTTACACATAAATTACAATTAACAAGGTTAACAAGTTCCATGATATGTGTCATAATAACCCTCTTTAATTGAGATTAAATCTCGTGTTAAAATAGGGGAGTATCTATTTTGTATTGCTACATTCGCCAAAACATTAAAAAAATAATAAATAATTCGCATGTAAGGATTCTGTAAAAAGGTCAAACAAAATCTTCAAAACAAATAAAATAAAAAGCTACATAAAAACAAGAATGATTTTTTTTAATTTTATTCTTAAATATATATTTTTTTAGTCAGACTATACTATGCTTATTTATTTACTCAATGAAACTTTTGTTTTTTTATTCGCTTGTTATAATGACTTATCTTTATCTTACGCTTAATATTATTGAAATTATCCTTTTTTCTAATTTCTTAAAATTGAAATACGCAGAATATATTTTTCATAAAAAATCATACAATATTTTATTCTTTCCTCTCAAGTATATTTGATCCCATAATAATATTTGATATTGTATGCAGATATATTAAATGTGCTGATATTTATATATCACTCGGTTCTGATTTAATTTTGTCGAATAATTATTATTTTAAGTGAAATAGGACCGTTTCATCATACACACGAGTATTTTTTTCTCGGAATCCCATTTAGCATAATAAAATAGAGCTATATTGTACCACGCCATGGTAGCGCGGGTCGATCGCTTTCAAAATCAAATATCCGCTAACATTTTCCCCATCACGTGAATGTATTCAAAGCCATTTGAATATCTTCGAGCATGCATGCGAATTTCCTTGGCGCTGAGAAAATGCCTTCATTTTTGTACATCCGGAGAAATAGCGGCTCGACCAGGGTCGGCAAGAGGGAAGTTTGGTGTTTATATTGAAAATATTGACCAACGTGAATCTGGTATTGCGTAAAGATGCAAATATTATTTTGTGTCTGTTTTGGTTTGTAGAGATACTTTATATGTATAAAGTGATATTTTAGTTTGGTTACATTAAAAATCGATTTCGTTTTTATTAAATCTATTTTCAGTAGGTATTATTATTATTAGTATTTTCCAACTTCACATAAATATGTTTTTTATGCATTTTATTTAATTTTTTTGTGTATCCCAATATTTGTTTTATTTCATTGGATTTTTTTCTGACGAAATAATTTGTACTATATACAATTCTTTGAGTGCACGATTCAATAAATCATTGTTTTAGGCTCAGTTGGTTAGGTATCTGACTGCTGATCCAAGGGTCCCGGGTTCGATTCCCGGTGGAGACACAGTTTTTTAAATTGTGTTTTCAGTCTGGATCTGTACGATAAATATCGTAAGTCTCCAGAATGTGGCAACTTGTTATAGGGTGCCGGTGCGTGTTAAATAATTATTTGACATAGCACCTGTTAGTTGCCCGAGACGCTAGATACATAAAATAAAATATAACATACCTATTGAATTATTGGGAGCTTATTTGTAAATCGTTGTAATTTTATTACTGATTCCTATTTATTCTATTGTAATACCGCTTAATACTTTAATTAATCTAAAATTTTTTGTAGATCCCAAGTATTTATTTTATTCTTTGACAGTTGATGTGCTAAATTTCACAGTTTGGCTCTGGTGTGCCCATCGCATCACTAACGCCAGCTGAAGATCTTTTAAGCACGATAGAGAAAAGCATCAATCAACGTAAGCTTCTGGGCATAATCGCAACTAGACAGGTCACAGGTTTATCTGTTTATTTGGGGTGTAGGGTACAAGGTACAAGGTACATGGTACATAGGTTGGTAGTTGGTACCTTCCTTGGCCCAGGGCATCTCCACCGCCATGCTGTGTATGTACCTACCTTCACTGCCTTACTACCCAGTATTAATGTCAAAATATTCCAACCGCTTTACATTGGAGCTTAACGTCGCATCATATCATATCCCAGAGGTATTGCTCTCTATTGGTACCTTATAGGATCATAATATATTTTACCTACCTTCAGACATACCTTACCTTGCATTGCCTTGAAATATTCAATAACTTTATCTTCAGTTTCGTGTTTGATTCGCATTAAAATATTACCAATTGTTTTCTGTTCTTTCTAATGAGCCAGCTATGTTGGTGTCGATGTATTTTTTGTAACCACATTGCTCACACTTAGTTTCTCGAACAAAGATTAAAGTGAAACTATAGTTAAAATACTTTGATATCATAAAATACTTTGATTTCAAATTTGATTGAATTCAATACAAATTCAATCGAATTTGAAAATTTATATTTAATTAAATATTTTAACTATACTATTGTCGATACTTTTGTTGAACATTCAGTCGTTTCACGGCATTTGATTTCAATGAAACAACCAAATGTATTCAACAATTTTATGAAATAACTAACTTTTAACTATAATATTTCTTTAATCTTTGTTCGAAAAATACAGCCTAAGAAGTTATACAGAAACAAGTACCCTTCCTTCATCATCATTCATTCATTTCTTTCGTGGGTCATTTGGTTAGATATCTGAATGCTGAGCCAAAGGTCCCGGTTTCGATTCCCGGTGGAGTTTTAATTGTTTTCAGTCTGAACCTCTGTTTAATTTGTATTTGACATAGTACTTTTAGTTGCCCGATAAGCAATATAAAATAAAATAATGCATCGATTTTCCTTAATTTTTGCTGTAAATAATTTTTTTTTACATACACTTCTTTGAACCCTGTAAATTTTTCTTTTTTACTGCTCAGAAAAATACTTGCGTAAGAAATAATTTCATTCATCAGCAGCTGAAAATCAAACCTAAAAATCAACTTATAGAAAGAAAATATATACCTAGTGCAAATTGAAAAGTTGTGAAATTCTTCTAAATTAAAATATCCATGCGTGTGGCATTGGTATTCTTATTCAATGTCACTCCATTCCTCCCCTTCTTCCTTTCACCTTCTACCAGTTCCTGTTCACCTTCCTCCACAGCTCTCACGCCGGAAGTGCATTAGCACCCCCCCACCCCCAACGGAACCTATCTCGCACACTCACTCACTTTTCCCGCTTAATTTTTCTACAAATAGCGAAAAAAGCGCGTTAAAATGCCACTTACTTACGGACGCCTGCGTTTAATGTTACGGGTCAATATTTGTATATACCGCACTCTAACAAATATTCAGAAACCAACTAATCATAAGGCATTATGCTGTCCTTTGTTGTTCATTCTACACCAAATATTGGTCGCGTGCCTTTTGTCACTGTATTCGTTAGATTTGGTTCCGATGCAAATGTGATTTACCTTAGTAGTTCATTTTTGAAATATCACCCTTATTTTGCAAATACAATCGTAATTCGGTAGGCGAAAAAAAACCTATATACCTAACTTTCAAAGTACGAATATTTTGATATTGATTCATAATTTTTTTTCAAAGTTTAGGGATTAAAATATGAACATGATTGTGTGCTGGTTCCAAAAATATATTCGCTTTCTAAAAAACAATACTTTATTCTCAAAAATAACACATGAAAAATGATTTTTTAAATATCTTGTGGTATACAATTTTATTTTAAATGTGTTTCCAAATATTACATATTTTTTTAATTAAAAATATACGAAATCCCTTATTAAAAAAGAACAAAGTTAAAATAAAGTTTTTGTTAAAAAAAATATCATTATGAAATATACTTACCCTTACAATAGTTTATTCATTTGATTATATGTTAATGCAATTTTCTTTCTGACAATAAATATAATACAAGAAGTTTCTGGAAATGGCATCAAGTTATGGTTTTTCTTGTATTTTTTTGAAGAGGGTCTATCCACATTCAGCGACACCTCCAAACCTCATTTTTTCTTTTTTTTTGGGAATCCCGCTGGGCGAACATCTTCTCGCAAATTTTCTTTTATCATTTGCAGTATGGCGATGTAAATAATGAGAAGGCGTACGTCAACGTCACCATCCCACCGTACACATAATACAGTCTACCTATTCAAAATCCCATGAGTTTAATCTTAATTGAAGAACTGAAGAAAGCATCCGAAGAAGACAAAGCTTATTTATTGTAATATCAAATGACCCAGTTTGAACAAGTCTCAAACAGTTATCTTAAATATTAAACGCGAAATATAAATATTCCAAAAAATATTCTTTTTTTTTAATCAAATACAAAAATTATTTAATTATTTATCAAATATTTCTTTGAGGTCGTGTCTCTATGTGGATTGTTTCACTCAAATAAGCACGTCTGTCTTCGGCAGCTTTGAACAGTTCCTCAACAGTATTATAAAACCTGACCTGTCTCGTGTGTTGCAGGTCCAGGACATTTGATTCCTTTCAATAGCATTTCGACCCTGGATGATCACGTACAGCATCTCGTACTTCCTATATGGTAGCACCAGAAGCGGCTGGTGACTGAAATTATAGACAGTGCATATTTGAATTCTCTTCGTCTATAAGTTTATTTGTATATAGACTATATTAAAGTAGCAAGCTATAAGCATTAACCACATCACACGATTTTTTCTCTTAGCACTATCACTCTCTAACACGCTGGCTCTCTAAAGTGCATACAATTAAGTTTCGAACCATATCCGTACACACTAAGTTTAGCTTTCTTCTGTGTATCCACATTTCGAAGGTCTGTAACCGGTTCATGGTACTAATATTGAGGGTCCTTGATTCTAACATCTCTTTCGCATTTTTCATAGGTATTTGCATGTATCTGAGGCATATTCTAAATTTTGGTTCATACTATAAGCTCACAATAGACATCATAACAGATTTGAAACGCTCTCAGGTTCCGCGAAATTAAGTAATCGAAAGTCAAAATATATTCGATGAAAATGTGTTTCGTGAAAAGAACATTACGGGGTTTGTCAACTCGAAAAAAAAACTTCCATCAAACGTGGGCGTTCATATACATGCTACTTATAAAAATATAAACATATTTCCAAATAGATATTAGATATTAGGTCAACTTAATTTTCCAAACCTTAGAATTAATCACTTATTTTAAGATGAACATATTCACATTCCTGATAATTTATATGAATATCATTTTCACTATAAATACTCTACACTGAAGTTTAAAATGGCCGTATAAAATGAAGTTTGTAAGTACTACGTAAAAAAAATAAACACAAAACATGATTTATAAATCAGAATTCCGTTCAAAAATTGATAGTCAAGTTCTTTTTATCAATTCTGGTTCTTAGATCAATATTTTTTCAGTGCAGACACCAATGAACCTTACATAGATTCCCAGAACTATATAGGTATTTGTTTACTCATCTCTATAATTTAGGTTCTACGTGCACCCGTAATATTTCTTTTTATTTATCAACAAATGGTTTGAATCTCACGTCGAAATCTCTTTTCCCATCCCTTTTGTTGATGGTGAAAAGGGATGTGTAAAGTTTTTCTATTACGTCATTGAAAATGTATTCATCCAAGTTATCGTCAATCATTTTTTTTCTCACTCGTCATTTTTTATCGGATAGGTAGGTAGGTACTTGGAAAATAATTGCAACGATAAATCAAAATGACATGCATCCCCCAACTGTATTCTTAACAAGGGGCAACACTTTTATTGTAGTTGAGGAAGGTACCAACTGTTTTTTTTTTATTTCCTCACCCAAGTATTTGATTCAACCTTCAACCTTGCAGAAACCCTATTTTTGAAGATGTTAAATGATTGAATGGATTATGCATATTTGTTTCGCATCTTTATAAATTAAATATAAGGATGTTTTTTATGTGCCTGGGTCAAATTTGTGCCTCGTTATAAAATATACAAATTGACTATAGTATTTTACCCTACCATGCCATCAAGCCATTTCCTTATTTGGGGTAGGTAGAGAGAATCGAACGCCAGACTTATCTCTCTTGACATACATTTTTCGCTTCATTATTGTCCATGCATCATCTCATACCCGCTCTTCTATAGTGCTTTCGTTATAATCAAAAATGCATGAAGTTATAATACTACAAAAATGTTTATGTTTCTATGTCATCTACTTATTACCTCATTATCTCTTATTTTTTGTATTAGAATTTTTAAAATATTAAGGTATTTTTTTATTTATTTTTATAATTTTTTGTATTTATTTTTTTTTAACTTTTTTTAAGAAATCACGTTGTAGTTTTTGTGGTTGTTTGCTCTCTGTGTAGGTATCATTTTTTCCTTCAAATATTAAACGTTTTCATTGTTTTATTTTACATCTTTTTCCTTATTTCAATTATTACAATCCAAATTATGTTTTTGCCTTTTTTATATTTCTTAAAATTCATAATTTTTCCGTTTACTTATTTTATCAAAAATATTTCGTTTTCTTTTTTTACTTTATTCCTTGTTATATAAAACAAAAACATATGATAATTAAACTATACATTTTTTAATTCGACTACGACCATTTTCGTGCACGTTTTCGAGTAGTTTTTTTTAAACCCTAAATATTACAAAATTTTCTCGTTACGAAATTCGTGTATACCTTATAGTAAAACAAGTTTAGTAATAGGTAGTGTATTAGGTATACCAAAATCTACCGTCCTAATGTTAATATATTCGTTTGCAAAATAGTTGTTTGATATTCAAAAATCTCCCACCGTAGCGTCATCAATCTACTTCATAAAGCGGCGGGTCGAACACATGACGTTTCCGGAACGATTTCCGATCTGAAATATACAAAAGGAACCGCCCCCCTCCCCCTCATACTTACCTACCCCAACTACCCCAACTACCACGAATACCGCAACCATCGCTATCAATTTTAAATCCAAACGGAAATGAGGATTCTTTCGATTCAACCAAATTTCCAGGCGCAGTATGGCCATCGAACTAATATAAATCTGGTTTACTATAATGTGTTCTCTATAACATTATGTATTTATTCGTTCAAAAAAGACTCAGAAGTAATGGTCACTTTTAGGTTCACCTATTTCAGAATATCTACAAGTTAGATCACATATGATTGTTATTTGTTTTTCAAATAAAAAAAAGGTTATAGTGAAAATTCGATATGTACCTTTTGGTTCAAGCAGTATCAATATAGGTACTAACCTATATCTTTGATGCTGCTATTGAAACTGTCGAACTTATTCACAAATTCATTTGAACTTCATATAAAATTTTAAAGTTTACGATTTATACTAATTGATTTTATTGTTATCTGCCATCCACAGAATGTTACATAAATATTTAGCCTATGAATTCCGAAAGTATTGTGCAAATATTTTATAAAACACCTGACATTTTTGCATGAATAATTAAGTTTTTCATTAAATGAGTCCAGGTTATCTCATATGTTAATAATTAGTTTTAAGATCGGAAATAATTTACAAGAGTGAAAGTAGAACAGCGTGTCAAATAAATATAAAGAATGAATGGCTCGAGCAAGTTGACGAATATGTCTATCTGGGAAGTATGTTCCAACGGAATGGACGGCCTGATAAGGACATCGAAAGAAGAGTTATGGCAGAGTGAATGGAGCACTTAAAACAGTTGCGAAAGATCGCAACATATAAATTGTTGCCAAAGTTGTCATTCATAACGCAATGGTAGTGCTAACCTTGACGTATGCAAGTGAAACCTGGACATGGCAGAAGAAGCACGAAAGCAGAATAAATGATGTTGAAATGAGATCGCTAAGACAAATTTATAATAGAAGAGAGAATGTAAAATGAAGAAAGATGTAAATAATATAGTGAAAGTTAACACATTGAGATGGTTTGGCCACTTGGAATGAATGAATGAATTAATGACGATCGCCTGATGACAAAAATGTACAAGGCGGACAGAAATGGAATATGAGGTCGGAGTCACCCAAGAAAAGGATGGCACGAGCATGTAAACAGTATTCTAAAAGGTGGAAATGTAAGAAGCGTGAACAACAAACGAACTTTTAAAGACGCCGTATAAATGTAGACGAGGCGATAAAAATGTGTCAATATAGAAAAATGTGGCGTTCGGTTCTCTCTGCCTACCCCGTGAGAGACATGGCTTGGTGGTATGTATGTACCAAACATGATTTATCCAATTAATCGAATGACAAATTTTATTTTAGCTTGATCAAATAATATTTTGTGTTTCAAATAAATAGGTACACCCAATTAAACAGTATTTATTTAACTTCACACATCAATAACGAGCAAAACTATTAATTTTTCGAGTGAAATACATATTATATTATATTATTATTTACCCACGTTATTGACTTTTATTTATTCATTTTAACTTTATAATATTTCCAATTTATAAATATTTATTCTTACAGCATTTTGGATTGGATAACAGAGGTAGAGAAGGAATGATATATTCAGAATATTTTCCATATTTTTATTATTTTATGAATATTGTAATTTTATAACCTTAAAAGTTTAAAAATCAAACACATTTACACAAAAATGTAAACCTTTATTTTGTTAGTTTCAAATACTTGACAGAATATCTTACCTACTGTCTTTCTATAATGCAAGTGTCTTCCTCGTTCTTGTTTGTTCAGATTTACGTTGTATCTCTTTACGTTGTATCTGTTTACGTTGTATCTTTTTACGTTGCATTATTTTTGCGTCTCGCTTTTTTAGGTGTAACAAACTAGTTTGATCGCTTTCAATTTATTTATGGGTATTATGTATGTTTGCAACATAAATTAAAATAACAAATGCACATAGATTTTTTTTTATTTCGGGAAAATCTCTTTGTTAATGTGCCTTATCGTATTATCTTTTTGGAATGTTATCCATACTTATTGTATTTTTTGTTATAATTTGTTAACAGAAATGACTTATTTACAATACAATAATACAAATATTATCTTTAAAAACGTGTATAGGGCTGCCATCACCTAAATTGTTGACGCTGGACGAAACTTTAAAAAAACCTGTCTTTTGGGTGAAATATTTTTTTTGTTTATCGGACACCCCTGGAAAAATATTTTTTCGTTGAAAATAAAAACATCTTTTATATTTTCATTTATTTATTTATTTATACAGCTTGTTTGTGGTACTACAACGTAACAAATGAAATATTCAAATTTTTTTTTCTGGTGACAAAAATAATTATAAACGCTCCTCCTTCTGGCATCAAATAAAAAAATATATATTTTTGGTTCTCAAATAAACTTTCTATAATTCTACATTAAATCAAATCACCTGGTTCGGTTGACTAAGTAAGATATTTAAAACCCTAAACTAGTTATTTATTAAATGTAAATTAAAATTAAGGGTGTAACATGTTTTAATTTTTAGCCGGACACTTTTTGAAAACCCCTTTTCAGATGGCATCGGACGCTCTCGAAAGTAGGACGAATCCGGGAAATCCTGGACAGATGGCAGCCCTCAACATGTACCTACAGGTTAAAAGATGGATGTCCCTTTCCAAAACTTCAAAACTTTTTCCTGTTTTACGAGCCGTCCATTTAAAACCGTAGGCCGCACTCTTAAAATCCGCTACCTTCAAAAGGGTGAAAGTCGTTAGGTTGCCACGACGTGAATAATTATGACAATATCCTCGCCACTTCTTACCGTGATATAGTCTGCCGTAGTACGAGACGGTGCGGACCCGCCTACTATGTGCCTACCTCAAACGAAAATTTATTTCAGTCCAAGGATGAATGGTGATACAAATCTTTTTGCGGGAGGTCCATTAACGAATATTATCGTTATGATATACTGTCGATAAATCATAGTGACATGATCGTTTATGTGAGACATGAATTCATAACTGTTGCTCTTTCACACTTTTTTACGATTGCCCTAAGAAATAACCCGCGTATGGTTATATCAAAAACATGATTTATCAGTAATTAAATTTAATTGAATAGCTATTTATTACTTGGGAGCGTGTCTTTTGGGCGTAATGGAAATCTGAAATAGACGTTAAATCTAAAAATAACGATTTTGAAATAAAGTGTAAAAGGCACTTAAAGGCAAAGGCAATGTCGTGTATTATATTAAATATAATGCGTAGAAAAAATATTAAAAAACTATTTCAGTAAGATTGCTTATTTTTGTTAAATTGTATTCTCTGAGTACTCATCGTTTAAACACACGTATTTTCATTGCACACAATGAGTCATTGATCATATTTTTATTAGAAATCGGAATACTGAATTATTTTTTTTGGACTTTTTTACCATTTTTTCTTCTAATTTGCGTTTGGTTACACTTTTGAATTTATGTATTTTACAGAGCTTAAATTTATTTGCTTCATAATATATTTAGTACCCACAACCATTACAAAAAACTATTCCAACGTTCTTTGGATGTAAATGAACTAGTTGGTGTTTTATTGGAGACTCCATTAAAGCAGTTAGTGGTGCAGTCGGTATTGTCGCGAATATTTACAAGGAAAAATGGCGGCCACATCCGGTGGAGATAATGTCACCTGACTTAGCCAGTTTGCGCGGGAAGACGCCAGAGTGTGATAGTATCGCTCTAGCAGGGAACCCCCTTTGCCGGCAATAAATTAGGCGGGAATGTCGCGTGACAGACCGCCTAGTGAAGCGATAAGCCCGAGGCTACACCACCGACAAAGATAACACTCTTAACAGAGTATCTAGCCGGGGACCTTCCCACCATGTTATTCTTTATGTCCTGTCGCAACCCTGCTGGTTGGCGGATAGCGGTGGGCCTAGTTAGAGAGACACGCGAGGCGTTGAAAAATATACATAAACTTTGTAATAACAAGAACAATCATATTGAGGGGGCCTTTTCTTCAGCTTAAAAGAAATGTAATCCACTTCTTTTGTTTTTTTATACATCATAAGCTAGTCTCTTTTTTTGCAATTTTATTTTTCTGAAAAAGAATAGGCCACATTAGTGATATTAAAAAAAGTATTACCAATATCCACATAAGCGTTTATACATTATTTATTATATATGTACGTACATACGTACTGTTTCCTCGAATTTTAATTCTAAATACTCATTTTTCGTTCAAACAATTTCAAAAAGTCTTTCTCGTCGTGTTCCTCGTGACTGGGGATGATGGCAGCATTCCATCACTCTTTGCCTGCCTCCATGTTGATCTGTTCTGAGCAAACGTTGAGCGCCAATCACCGAATATCCCATTTTACATTTGATATGGTCACTCCATCTTGTTGGTGAGCGATCACGAGATCGTCTACGTCCTTCAACGTTTTTCTTTCAATCAATAATTATAAAACATCAATCTTTCGTTTCTATTCCATTTTAACTGTATATTTATGTAATATTTATTTAATTTCTCATTTCATTATAAACTTTATGGATCATTTTGCGATAAAATTGATAGGTACTTAAACCAAAGCGATTCGAGACCCAGACGTATCAAAGGTCAAAGTTCAACAAATTAAAAATGTGTCCTATTTAATACAAAATTAGTTCTCATCGAAAAAAATGTATTGCTTTCTTCAAATAACGACGTTTGCTGCAGACTCAACGTCTCGTTTTCCTGACGGTAAAATCAATTGCAGATATTGACATGCAAGAATTCCCAAAACGATTTAACAAAAAAAAATTTATCAATCTCGAATTATCTTGTCTTCTTCTTCTGGTTTTAGGCTGAAGGCCTGTTTTTTCAGTCGGAGACTGTCTCTTGTGATCTGGATGTCCAGCTGTCACTTCATCTTTTTGCTGGTCTCCTCCTTGCTCTACGACCCTCCGAGACTTCCTTGAGACAATTTTGGGTAGTGGATTGTCTCCCGTTCTCTCGACATGGTCTCTCCATTGACGCCTTCGCCCTCTACCCCAGCGGATGATGTCGTCTAAATCGCATCTCCTCCTTATATCCTCGTTCCGGACTCTATCCACGAGTGTTACGTCCACTATGGAGCGCAGTGTCCTCATTTCAGTAGTCCGGAGGAGGTTCTTTGTTCTGATAGTATCGGCTCTCAAATCTCGAATCCAATTGTCATTATCTGCCTCTATTAGAATCTCGTATGTATTTTTTTTTATTCTTTTGTATACAGTATTCAGTTTTGTCTGAGACGACGTATTTTTTATCTACCATGCCTGATAAAAAATGAATATTTTACCAATAAATACAGCCCTTGTCTTGTCTGATGGATTGTTACCAAAATATGCGCAAATTTTCTTCTCTTTAATTAAAGCCAGCGACAACAAGAGCCGAGAGGGAAAACCACTCAAAAGTTTCGAATTTCTTTTTTTTTACTTTTTTGTTATTGCTTCCAATGAAAAATCGCCTTAATTGGAAGAAGAGGTTGGCCGGAAGTCAAGTGGATTCAAGGAAAACTTTGAGGTGGTTTGCAAAGGTTTACGCAAACTGAAATCATTGAAACATTGTACCTAACTATGAAAATATAAGAAAAAATATTAAAGTTGGAAAAACCTTTTTATTAATATAATAATGATCTTGGATCGAGTTGAATTTACAAAGCACTCCATAACCTATTTTTGTTTTGAGATAATTCAAGAATTAAATAAAATTTGTCGACATATTACTACGTTTTCCGTTATTTGAAACACAAAAAAATATCTTTAATTATATGTTTTGACTAATATCATTCTGTTTTTATTACAACTGTATAGGTACTTGTGTTATTAAAAATATTTTTGGACATTTATTTTGATTCAAAATAATATGAATACCATAACTCTTTCAAAATATCATCTAACATACCAAACATATGAACAACGCACACATCAACGTTCTTTTTAGACAGAATTCGCCATTGTACCGGTAACTTACCACATTTGGAAAGGACATATTATGTTAATTTGACTCTTTTCGGGAGCCACATTAGACAGGAATAATTAATTGTTTTGTTACCAGCAGTGAGTAAATGTAACATGAAATCAAGGGCGGGCTGAAATAATTTTATTATTTTTATATATTATAGTGTTAAAAAAATATTTTCGTATACGTTGCCCATTCTTTTAAAAATATAAATTAAAAAAATCTTTCCCTACAGGTTTTGGCATTGTTTCATTAAAATCTGTTAAAAAAGTTTTTGACCTAAAATACGAAACATATAATTTCCTATATTTTTCAATTATTATTTTTTAATGAAAATTATCATTATGTTGTTTTGATGTATCAACTTTCGCGTGACGTCAAAACATTGAATTGATGAATGAACAGTTTTTTTTCGTTGGGATCAACTTCAAGTGATATTTTCAGTTTTGATGCCTAAAAGTAGCCATAGCAATCTAATACGAGTGGACTCGCTCTCTTTCGGTACAACTTTGTAAAATATTCACAAAATCCCTGGCCAACAACATATAGCTTATAAGTAGAGATACCTATAATACCCACCAACCAACAACTTATTCATAATCAAAATACTGAGATGAACATTTCCCAACAAGCCGTAGAGTTATTTCAAGAAACTTTGGAAGTTTCTTCAGCATTTATTGTTTTCTCGGAAACTTTATCTCAGATACCCGAGCTTCATTTTAATTGGAAACCATTTATTTCCCTACTTTCTAACATATCTAATTATGTATCTATTACTTTGGTCTACTTAGATACTACATTAGGTACTATGTGAGTTTTTTTTGTGCTTAGTTCAATTTATTTTCAACATAATAGTATGTGGACCTTGTTGTAGACCTTGCAGAGCAGGTATCGCGCTGGATTAATTATCCAGTGACCGAGAGTTCGAATCCCATCATACATCGACTGATTTTGTTCTTCTACCTACAATACAAGCATTTATACTTAGTTTAGGGAAAGTATGATGATATATAATAAATAATGTTCTTGTTACAATGAAATATTCATTCGTTTCGATAATTTAAAAAAATGTGTTCATATGAAATGTTAGAGTATTCGAATATCATCTTATCGCAACTCGATTTTCCGTATGAGTTATGTTAGATCAAGACATTTTTTTTAATCTTCAATTGAAAAATAACGTATTTATTTGAAAGAAATATACCTAGATGTAATATTATATTTATTCTATACCAATCATAATGCATTTGAATAGTATTAAAAATATACGCCAAATATTCAAAACAGATGACTATTTCGTAAATTACAAGATATCGTATAATATGGACGATGATTTGTATATTCTGATAACGATTTTTCTATATTTGAGCATTCGCTGAAAACGGATATCTAATTAAAAATTGTTTGTGATAAAAAGTTTCACAGCATCCAGAAAAGTTTGCTATACATAAGCTGAAGAAGACAATCGTATCCGACATTGCTTTTAAGAAGTATCATGAAAGTATAATTTTTAATACGTTATTTTCCATTTTCATTCATCAGGCTTTAAATCAGACGTAGCGCACTCGTTCTGCATAATATTCGTAATCACGTTTCATGGGTCTTTTTCCTGTCTAGAACAGTCATGGCATTAGCATAAGACACCTCCTTACTCCCATCTCCTAACTCCTGACTCCCAGTTTACAGTATCGCGAGTGTTTACGAATTATCTCGTGGAAGATGGGGGGGTTATTTGTCTCGACACGGCGGGAGAAATTCCCGCCAACGAACTAACAAACTATCCCTTGCAGGGGTGCCAACCTATACCTATACACTCCTCACACCACCTCCAATAGCCACGAGGACGGAGACGGGGGAGGTAACAAAACGAATTTCTCCCTTGGTCGTATGATTATCAACTTGATTAATGTTTTCACCTCGGGCATATTAAAATTCCTATTTGCTCGCTCCCATTAAGGACCGGGCGACAGCCGAACCTGTAACAATAATCTTAATCGAATAAGCAACAAACTTCCATGGCAATATTCAACTATACATTTTTTGTTTCCATTTCCAACCGTCTTGAACAGACGGAGTAGATATTCTTAGAATCAATGATCCCACTTGATACGAGTTATTATAAAAAAACTTGTTATTAACCTACTTCCTAATGATTTTTACTTCTCATAATCGATTTTATCATGGTTTACAAAAAAAGGAAAATTCTGATAAGTTGAATTCAAACGCAATTTTTTGTGCAGTAAAGAATATATTTTGTACCGTTGGTTTTGAACCAACTTGGTATTTTTTTTTTTCAATTTTTACCATATCTAAAATTATAAAATACTTTTTGGAGTATTTAATTTAGGCTTTATGTACCGTAAGTACATATTTATTTTAAGACATTTTATAGAGTTACAAAGCCATCGTTAAGACAGGGGGAGTTTGTTTATTTCTTTCGTTCTTCTACCACTTGTCCGTATATTGGCAAAATGAGTTTTCCTGAATCCCTTAGCCCTCTGTGGTTGTTAGTCCTCCAATGTACCTAACTTTCAAAGCATATTTTTCTACCACTTTCCTTGTGTTTTCTTTTCATTTTCTACGTTCTTCTTTCAACATCTCTTGTATATTTACTGCGAAAAATCGTTTCTTTTTAATATATTTTTCGTTGAACGTGTATACAAGTTTTTCTATGTGATTATTTCTTACTATTATTTTTCATATTTTTTAGTTTTAATTTTTTTATTTATTTAGCATGCAAATTAATTTATTTTATATATTTATAGCTAATGTTGTTAATTAAATTAATGTTTGATAGCTCTTATTGTTTAATTTAATGACATTTACAAACGCAAGTATTACAGTTATTTGTTTTATTTCTGTCATCTAATAATGAAATTACTGATTTGGTTTTTGCTTTATGTTAAACATTAGAGGCCCACTCAGGGCTCTCGAGCCTATGATGATGATTTTTTTCTAATTTCTAAAAAGAATATTAATATAACATATAATATATGTAAATTTCTTCTTTAGTGTAGGCTGTGAAGCACCTTAGAATGGTGCTTCCACTTGTGGTAATCAAAATAACATCTCACATAGTTTAGAAATAAAGTTCACCACATCCATTCTGAATGTAGTGCCCTTTTAATTTAAACGAAACGACTGGAATATAGGGATACACGCATGTATCGCGCTTCCTTCTTTGAAGTATCGCACACCCGCACGCCTGTCGTTGGTTACCCGGTATCGTGGGATATACCCATAGAATAATAAAAGTATAGAATACTCTTTAGCCTGCAGTAAACGCGACTGCTTTATGTTGACTAATTTGGTCAACATTTTGCTACGAGCATTCAGTAATCATTTGGCCGTCTGCGTGATACGTTCTCCAAATAGGGAATTTTTTAACTGCTTGCAAATTTTTTTACGCAGTCATAACGAGTAGTACTATACGAACAATGTCTACCAGCAGAGTCATACATACATTGACACGAGCCGGCCAATAAAACGGCTTCACTTTTTCAGCGAGGTACTGTATGGGAATGAGTATTCTATAGTTTGATTATTATTCTATGGATATACCACAGTGATATAAATTAATCAATCGAAATTCTGATATATTTTTGTCGTTGTTCCCAGGGTGTTTGTTGGAGGGCGGAAGCGCGGGTGGTAGGGGACCCCCAGATGTGCCCCCTCGCAACGGCCAAACGATGAGTCGCCTCAACGGGCGCATCACCGGCAACCCGGCAGACCTGGCTGACTTTGAGCCATCCTGCCTGGTCAGAACACCTTCTGGAAACGTCTACATTCCAAGTGGTAAGACATCTTCCAAGTGCTCAGTGTTCACTAAGATAATATCCTTGTTAAACAAGTATCTACAAATACATCCTCATACATTCACCAAACCGAGCTTGATTTATATCGAGACTTGTACAATATATAGGTGAAAGAATTCACTTAGTTCGAAATCAGTCGATTACGTCAGTATTTTTTATTATTATTTACTGATATCAATTAGAATTTACACTATTTTTATACATCTATTTATGACTGTTTAAATGGAAAATAGAGGACTTTTTTGTATATTTTAATAAAAGCGTGGTGTATAAAAATGTTTCCTTTATATAATTAGGCTGGGTTGTTTCAACAAAAGTATTAGTAAATAGTATAGTTAAAATTCTTTCATTTCATAAAATTGCGTTTTTAACGGCATAAGATTTCAATGAAACGACCAAAAGTATTGAACAATTTATGTATTTTCATTATTATTTTATTTCAATCCTTGTTCGAGAAACAGCCAATATGTATGAAATGAACTGATACATTTACAATATTTTTAGCACATCATAATAACAATACGAATAACTTTACTAATAAAAAACTTATGCTTAATGAATATTTTATGCACAATTGTGTTCCTATTTGGAAATTTTTTGCCTCACTGAAGTCTGTTCTGCAGTACTATTTTCAAATTGTTTTAAGGGCCTCATACACGGTACGATCCGTCGGTCGTTACGATCGATCTGAAAGGAAATCGTGACGATCGATCGCAAAGAGCCATACACTGTCGATTTATCGTTACGATTTGCATGATTGCATGGGTTTTGTTGCGATCTCCGATATCGTCTTCGACCAAGTAAATCGTGAACGATATTGACATACACTGTCGATCCATCGTTTCGATCGGTCTGAAACGACGGATCGTACCGTGTATGGGGCCCATTAAGGTTTTAAGTTAACAGAAATACTAAAAATAAACAGTGACATCTCGATGGTTATTTGAACTCATAGTGGAAATAATGAATGGCACCAAGCAATGGTAGAGATTCTCCATTAGGCTCTCGCACTATCTGGAGTTCAAAAACGCACGTATAAAATTCTTGCAGTTAGACATATAGATAAAATAAAGGTAAACAAGAGAAAGGAAACATGTACATATATTATTATCATTATACACTATCCAGGTTATGAAGGCAGTGAGTAGTAATTCATGTTAGGATATTTATTTAACAGTATATGAGCAGATGATAGTATTCTGCCGTTACTTTTTAGCCAGTCTGTTACCAGTTTTTTGAAGTTTGTTCCATCGCATGAGATACATTATATATTGTTCTCTATGTCAAGAAATAGTACAGTCGTATTTTTCATTATTCACAGTAATACATTTGAATTAGTATGGCTGCCAAATATATAGTTTTGAATATATAGGTACCTACACATCGAAATACTACGATTTTGGATGATAGAGCAAATGCATTGATTAACATGAAAAAGTCAAGACCATTATCGAAAAAAATGAAAAAATAGAGACATAAATAGCAAACATACAATTTGGTGGTTGACTGGTAGAGATTGCCTGCGGGCAATAAGTCCGCCACGTTGTATAAATCAATAAAAGTCTTTTATTATCTGTGGGATATCTCAGCAGAAGCTGGTGGTTACATCAAGACGCGGGTTATCGCCAAGCATTTTGATTATTTATTGAAGTTCTATTGTATTATGATTTAGAAACCGTCTGACTATTGAACATGTGTCGAGTATTACTGAGTTTTGGAGATGGGTGTATGTGTTTTTATTGATATTAAGTCATTTAAGTGAAGTGTGTAACGATTTTGGGATTATTTCGATTGAGGATATTATTATTGGTACTATTGTCACTGTGTTTTGGTGCCACATCTCCTTGATCTCGTCGGCAATAGGGATATATTTTTGAATCTTTTCGTTATGTTTCTTCTGTAAGTTTTCTGTGTTGGGTACCGATATGTCTATTAAGTAGGTGGTTTTTGTAGTTTTAACGGTGAGAGTAATGTCTGTTTTGTTACTTAGTATAGTTTTGTCTGTTATAATGTCATGGTTCCAGTATAGTTTTAGCGTTTTTGTTATCTAGGACGTTCGTTGGTTTGTATTGGTAGTATGGGGTTGAGCTGTCTATTAATTTGTATTTTAATGGATCATGGCATCTTGGTGGATATGTTTTGCCACGTTGTCGTGTCTATTGATGTATTCCTTCTTTTGCAAGTATTCCACATCCACTCGTTATATGATCAATTGTTTCCGTGGCCTAATGGCAAAGTCTACATTTGTCATAATGAACATTACTATCTTTGATGATGAATTTGCTATAGTTACGTGTTTTAATGACTTGATCCTGAATGGCGACCATGAATCCTTCGGTTTCGGCAAAAATGTTTCCCTTCATAAGCCATGCATTGGATGCTGTTTTATCTATGTGCTCTTGGTCTAGATGGTGCGGGTATTTTCCATGTAGAGCTTTTTGTTTCCAATTCATTATTTTTGTTTCTGTAGTTACGTGGTCTTCCGATGGATTGAAATCAATATTATTGAGTTGTAACGGTGTTCCCGATGTATTCAGATTAGTGAGAGCTTTATGTACAGGGCTATGGTTTGATTTATCTATGAAGTTCGGAAATTACATATTTGAACATTATTAAGGTTTTTAATATCTGTGTATCCACGCCCTCCGTGTTTGCGTGCTAAATTAAATCTTTCTACGGCAGAGTGTATGTGGTGTGTATTGTATTTGTATGCTGTAGTTCGTGTAGTCATATTGAGAGTATTTAAGTCGGTGATGGTCCAGTTAATTATTCCAAATGAATATGTGAGTATAGGTACTGCGTATGTATTGACTGCTTTGATTTTATTTTTAGCAGATAAGTGAGTTTTGAATATTTTATTTAATTGTTCTTTATATTTTTTCTTGAGAATGTCTTTGATGTTTTTGTGTTCCGTAGTGGTACTTTGTGCGTATCCTAGATATCTGTAGGTTTCCTTAAATTCCATGGCATCAATTGTTTTGTTTTCGTTTTCGAGTTTGTATGGTTCTGTTTTTTAGTGTTATCCTTTTTGTATACTGTTTATTTTACATTTGTCAATTCCAAATTTCATTTTTATGTCTGTACTAAATGTTTCGATTTTTTTCAGTAGGTAGTCTAGTTGATGTTTCTTAGCCGCATATAATTTTATGTCGTCCACGTATAATAAGTGTGAAATTTTGGTTTTATTTTCTTTGTCTAATATGAAACCATATTTTGTATTATTTAGTATTCGTGATAGTGGATTTAACGCAAGACAGAACCATAAGGGACTTAGTGAATCTCCTTCGAAGATTCCTCGAGAGATTTTGATGGGTTTTGATTTTAGGTTGTCCTTTTCCGTTTTTATATTTAGATAAGTGTTCCATTTATCATTTAATGATTCAAATATGGTTCCATTTATCCATTATTTGTGTTAGGAATTTTATTAAGGTGTCATCTATCTTGTATAATTTAAGGATGTGTATCAGCCAGGAATGTGGGACGCTATCATATGCTTTCTGATAATCTATGTAACCATAATATAGGTTTCTGTGTTTTTGTTTAACCTGGTTGTGTATCTCTGTGTCTATGATGAGTTGTTCTTTGCATCCTCTGGAGCCTTTACAACATCCTTTTTGCTCTTCTGATATGATATTAAATTTTGTGATATGCTTGTTGATTTTGTTTATTATTAAAATTGTGAGTAGTTTATATAGTCTCGGTAGGCATGTTATAGGTCTGTATTTTGATAGATTAGTAGTGTCTTGGTCTTTAGGTTTTAGATGTGTATTTGCTTTTGTCATAAATTGTGGTATTTTTTCAGGGTTTTGTATGATGTCATTAAATATCTTTGTTAAGTGCGAATGTACTGCTGTTAAGTATTTTAGCCAGAAATTTTGAATTTTGTCTGGTCCTGGCGTTTTCCAATTGTGTAGTCTTTTTACGGATAGTTTTATATCTTCATCTACGATTGTACAGATGGGCATAGTTTCGATGTGTGCTGTTTCATTTTCTTCAATTTCAATCCATGATGCATGGGTGTCATGTGTAACAGGTTTCGACCATATATTTTCCCAGAAATTCGTTACTTCCGTTAGATCAGGTGGGTTGTTAACTTTGTATTCGGTATTGAATTTTCTGTAGAATTGTTTTTCATTTGTTTCAAATAGATTATTATCTTTTCGTCTTTGGTTTGATGTTTTATATATTCGTAGTATTTTTGCGAGTGGTTGTAGTTTTTGCTTTAACGTGTTAAAGGTCTTCTGTTATTTGGTTTGAGTCTTTGTCTTTTGTTGTATTTTATTTTTTTTTTAGTAGAAAGATTACCGTTTAAATATTGTGTTTTTTGTCCTATTTCTTTTCTAAGTTTTGCAATTTTTGTTTCTAGTCTCCTTTCCCATGGTGGCTTGTGGTTTTGTTTATTTTTGTTCTGATTACCTGTGTCTAGTTGTAGATTGTATTTGCTTGATTCCTAGCATAATTGTTGTGGATATTGCTCCACTATAAATGATTTCATGTATTTCTTCTAATGTTTTGACTTCAGTTTCTCTCAAATATTGATTAATTATTACATTTACGATGTCGATAATATTCTTAACTTTATGATTGGTTCTAATTTTTGGTATTGTTGGTCTCAAAGATGGGTCCGTCCCTTTGTATTATTATTATTATTACCTACGATTTGTTAATAAGGGCAATGAATGTTTTATTGAATATCTATCTTCCGAGATGCTAAAATCTAAAGACTGAATAATATTATTTTATAATGGTTTAATTATTAAACAATAAAGGTTTCATCAAAAGGTTGAAACAAAATACATTTGAATTCAAGGAATGTTTTTAATTTCCTCGTATTTCGTTGAATATTATTTATTTTTATCACACCATCCACATTTACGTCATTACAAATAGATAACTGCTGCCGGACTAGGTATGCTTGTTCTAGGGTTAGCAGTGTACATTGTACATAGGGTTAGCAGTTCACTGGATAAAGAGACATTAAGGTTGCATTTACATGTTAACAAATAACTATTGAACCTATGTATATAATCTAAACTATTTCATGAAGTTTAAAAGGTGATTAGAGTAGAATAGAGTAGGTACCTTTTAATTTTTATTTATTATTCCTTTATGATATTTTTTCGTAGAATATTATAAATATGTATTTCCCAATTATGTTTTATCTACTGCCTACTGAAATGACGTATAAAATATTAATTTACCTGATTACTAAGGTATTCAAGTCCACTGAAACTGATAAATCTAATTAGGTACTCAAGATTCAGTTAATTCTTGATGTCTAATTAATTTTGGATTATATTATATTATACAGATGACTATTCCCATACACAAGCCCTGGAATATTGGATGAGTGGGAATGTCTAAAGGGATCGATCTACTTCTAATCTTCTTATTAAATATTGTTTATTTTTAGTCTTCGTGCTTTTTCCAGGATTTTTAATTTTAATTATAAAAATAATACACAACTTTTGCTAAACATTAGTATTTTCCCTCCTTGTTGAAACCATAGATAAAACATATTTGCAAAAACATAGATAAATAATAATTGTAAATGTAACTCATAGGTATTCATATAATATACTACATGTCGTAGTTAGCAAATTTTGTATGAATCGAATGTGAGTCATTTTTCAAGGGGGATTTTTGACGTTTTGGTTGGCAGACCACATCGTATTTCTATAGAAAATAACGACTAATGTGAATTGTTTTCGGTTTTATTTGTCTAAAAGACATTTTAATTTAGAGAACATTTATCTAGGATGTATTGAAATGTAAGGAAAACTGAAATATGTTGCCAGCCAAAATGTCAAACTCGCGATATTCCGACTCACTTTTACTAGTACTACATCTAGGTAAATTATAATAAAAATCTATGATGTACCTCTGTAGGTATACTTACATGATTAATATAATTTCACACTATTCTCTTTACCTCACTTTAGCCGTTCGATCCTTTCGGATCAAATACCATACATAGGTAGATACTTAGTGTTGTATTTCTAGATCTTCATCTACCTACCACACCTTATATTTACACAACTTTATAAAAAATTCACAGACCTTTACATTATACAATACATTCAGTAGGTACTTACATTATACAATACACACATTCTCAATTTTTAACTTCTTTTAGTATCCAACAGATGTCATGTGGAGAGTACTCTCCCTTATGCTAATACCAAAGGTATTTTATTTCCAATTTACCAGAGAAGCATGAATTGCTTTCTTTGATCTTCTGAATTTGTCCCACTTACCATTTCTACTCAATGGTCTAAGCTGTTCTTTCGAGTACAAATCAGTAAAACTATAGAATACATCTAAAGTAATAAAGCAATCAATATGTTAGTGTGTGTGTGTATGTGTGTGTTTGTCTCACGCCTTTTGAAAAACCAAGAGCATCTAAAAATCTAATTTATGTGCGAACGTGTACCAGTATACCTGATGCAGTGTCACGCTAAAAATAATGCGATTAAAATGGTGAATTTTAAAGATATTTCAATAATTATTTTTTTCATACAAAATTTTCCAAGTCATATCTGTCAAAAAAGTGTACATTTTGCACGCAAATATCTGTTAGTTTAAAAGTTAGAAGTACGTATTTACACGAAAAAAATATATTTTCAAGTATAACTTAGCTTTTAAGTGAAAAACATGGTGAATATTTTGTCTAATTATAATGTTTAACTTATTTTTAAAGTAAGCGTTTTGTACAAATGTACCTACATATAACCCCGCCATTTTAATATCTTTTCATACGATATTTAATTTTCCTACCGAATGAATATGTTCTTTAAAATAATATACCTTTGAAATAAATGTGATTATGAAATAATAAAATGAAACACAAGACATTACAGCAAGTTTTTAGACATATATTGTAAAAGTCTGTTAATTATTAGTAAAGATATAGGCGTAATAAAATTGCATAATTTGTTTAAAATATTTGATTTTTCTGACAATTTTCATTTTTATGGCATCGAACAAACCAATGTAGGTACCTACATATTCAAAAAATGTCTCCATAACATTTGATATTTTTCACATGTTGGAACATGGTTACTATGGTAACGGACACATTCTGATATTCAAATAAAATTTGTTATAAATCGAATTCGAATTAATTTAGAACATCATTGTAGGTAGGTACCTACATACCTAATACTTACTACTTAAAAACCAAGAATATACTGATTTTGTATAGGAAAATTATTAAACTATTTTAGGTTAACTACAATACACATTCAATATACCTACAAACTATTTCCTATAGTGAAATTCTTCTTTTTTCTATGTAGACCTTTGGGTGATTTTTTCTACAAACTATTTCTTGGGGTTTAAATCTTCTTCCTCTTCTTTTGTGAAGTCATTTGGGACAGTTCATAAATAAACTATTTCCTATAGTCTAATTTTTCTTTTTCTTAATTTATGTAGACCTTGGGTGAGTTTTTATACAAACTATTTCCTATAGTCTAATTCGTCTTCTTCTTCCTTCATGTAGACCTTTTGGTTAGTTTTTAAACAAACTATTTTTAAACAAACTATCCTTTAGTCTAATTCTTTGTTTTCTTATTTTATGTAGATGTTGGGTGAATTTTATATAAAATATTTCCTATAGTTCAATTCATCTTCTTCTTCTTTTATGAAGACATTTTGGTCAGTTTTTTATATAATACATTTCCTAATGTGTAATTCTTTTATTTCATCTTCTATGTAGACCATTGGGTCAGTTTTTATTACAAACTATTTGTTATAGTTTTATACGTCTACTTCTTTTTTTATTTAGTCTTTTGGATTAGTTTTATGTCTAATAGTCTATTGTAACGAAATATTATAAACAACATGCATACTTGATGAAAATACATAAAAACGAATGGGATGTGACCAACACTAGAATCTTCTCATTACTTTTGTTCAATCAAATTTACACCATTTATTATATCATCATATATTGCTTAATTTTCAATAACTACACATTTCATTTTGATGACAATATATAAAAAATCGGGGTTGTGGCCATTGCTGGATCTTCACAACGTTTATATTCATATTAAAAACTATTTAACATAGCTTAAGTCTTCTTCTTCTGTAATGTAGACTTATGTGTCAGTTTTAAGTCTATCAGTTTTATTGTGCAAAACTATAATAAACTACATATATGCACACTTGACGAAAAATATAAAAACGAATGGGATGGGACCAACACTAGAATATTTTCAGTACTTTTGTTTAATCAATTTTTAAACCATTTCCCATCATCCAAAATTACTAAATATTTAAAACACATTATTTGCGTTCGATGACAATATATAAAAATAGGGGTTGTGGCCAAATCCAAACTCTTTACGACGTTGTCTTTTTATAATAAGTCATATTTAAAATCATTTCCCATAGTCCATGCGTGCAGAAATTGTATGTGCTTATATATAAAAGCAAATGGATTGTGGCCATCACTTTAAGATTTTACACCGCTTAAACTCAATTAAATTTCAAACTACTTTTCATACTACGGTTAAAAAAAATTATGTGTGACAATATTATGTAGGTATATAAACGATTGCTTATTCCTTCACTAATTTACATTCTTGGCCAACGGCGGGACATAAAAGCTAGTTATGTAATATTTTAAATAATTGGCCTACCTAGTACCTACCATAGGTAAAACAGTTTCCACGGTAAAATAAACATATCCCATGTTCATCAAATAAACGTATCTATAATTTTATTAATTAAAATAGACATTGCATACCTAATTTGTATTATTTAGTTTAGATAACGGAAATATGAATGTTTGAAATGGTAGACACTATTTCACATAGATAAGTACCTACGTATTGTATGTAAGTATTATGATTCATTCAAACTTCTATCTGTTGTCACTATACTGCAATAACTACTGACATTAACATCGATCTATGTCAAATAAAAGTCGAGAACTAATGACTCCAGCAAGTAGACGAATATATATCTACCTGAGTACCTACACGTGAAACACTTGACATTTTTTGCATGAATAATTAAGTTTTTCAAGATGTAATGGTCACTTTTAGGTTCACCTCTTTGAGAATATCTACAAGTTAGATCACATAATATTATGATTGGTGCCTATTTATTTTGCAAATGAAGAAAAAAGGTTAGAGTGAAAATTCTATATGTACCTTTTGGTTCAAGCAGTATCAATATTTATAAGCAGTATCATTGATGCTGCTATTGAAACTGTCGAACTTATTCACAAATTCATTTGAACTTCATATAAGATTGTGAGTTCACGATTTAAAATAATTGACTTTATTGTTATCTGCCATCCACAGAATGTTAAGTACATAAATATTTAGCCTATGAATTCCGAAAGTATTGTGCAAATATTTTATAAAACACCTGACATTTTTGCATGAATAATTAAGTTTTTCATTAAATGAATCCAGGTTATATCTCAAGGAAGTATGTTTCAACGGAATAGACGGCCTGATTTTGAATTGAGACCATTTATGAATGATCGCAACATATCGAAGGCAGCTAAAGTTGCCATTCCTAACGCAATCATAGTGCCAACACTGACGTATAAAAGTGAAACCCGGACAGGGCAGAAGTCTCGTGAAAGCAGAATAAACGCAGCTGAAATGAGATCGCTAAAAAGATTTTGTAATAGAATGATGTAAGACCGAGTAAGAAAAGAGAACTCAAGGAAAGAATGTAAGATGAAGGAATAAGTTATAATAGAATGAAAGTTAACACATTGAGATGGTTTGGCCACTTGGAAAGAATGAGTGAAGAACGCTGGACGAAGAAAATGTACCAAGTTGAAAATGTGCGCCCAAGAAAAAAATGGCACGACCATGTGAACGATATTCCGAAAGACAGAAATGTAAGAAGCGTGAACAACAGACGAACATGCATGAGATGAAGCGTAAATGTTGATGCGGCGATGAATATGTGTCGAGATAGAATAATGTTGCGTTCTGTTCTCTCTGCCTACCCAGTGAAGGACATGGCATGATGTATGTATGTACTTAAATTTGTTAGCAGTGTAAAGATTCCCACAGACCGTAGATAAAATCAAAAATACTTTAAACATTATTATTCTGTAATGTAAATACTTACTGTGAAAGTGCAATAATTGATAATTTCAATATGAATCAGATGGTTCAGTAAATATTTGGCTAATACCTACTGTTTATATTTTAGTCGTAAACGATCGGTCGTGTAGTTCATTTCTAAAATGTACTCATTGTGTTAGGTAAATAATAATATCAATTGAAACCTATTTTACAATAAATTGTGCGGATTTTTAATGAAATGTAGTTAGGTACAGTTTTTGTATTTTTTGTATCAAAAATTAATCAGTAGCATAAAATAATTGTCGCCAATACCTTTTTGCATAAACAATAAAAGTTCTAAAGTTTTTTGTGTAAACAGAGTGGAAATCAATTTTAAAATTAATGAACAAATATATACTTACCACAGTATTTTTCCACAAAAAAATCGATTATAATGACCGAACGATTTCGCCGAGGCGGCTCGGCATTATCAGCGTTGTTTAAATTGGTTTAATTTCATTTTAGACCTTGATGATTCCGAGCCACCTCGGCGAAAACGTTCGGTCATTATAATGGAATTTTTGTAGAAAAATACTTTAGTATATATTTATACTTTAGTATATATTTATAATACTTTAGTATATATTTATTTTTGTGGAAAAATACTTATTTGTTCAATATAGTGTATTTTTCGATTTTTAAAATTTAAATAAAAGCAAGATAATATGCCTTATTGTGAATTTAAGATTCGTGTATTCCAATGTGATGAGCAAATCTTGGAGTCTTTAAGACTTCATCAGTGCACGACCACGGTCTTAACCTCATTACTAGTGTTTCAAAATACATTTTATTATATCGTTTTTAGGAGATATTCAGAAGAACTCTTCAATGGACTACAAGTCCAACTCGTCATGCAGCAGTCCGTCGAAGGACAAGAGCATGGGAGGGATGGGAGGCATGGGAGGCATGGGAGAGGGAAGGTGCGGGATGCCCTTCTCTGGAGCGCCTGTTCTACCGTTAAGAAACAACCTTCGGAGGCCGCCGTCCAGTCATTTCCCACAGGCTGCCGGAAGGTTTCACTTTAGGAAAGGACTGGCCTCCAAATGCACATGGAAGTGTACAGCGATAGTTTTTATTATGCTGTCGGTGGTGCTGACTGCAGTTCTTTCATACATTTCAGGTAAATACTCATAAGTCTATGTATGTATTATGATTTCGAAAAGGCGCGCGGCGCGGCGGACGGGCGATCTATTTTGATTTTTATTAATATACATCTATCTACCTACAATTTCAAACTTTCTATTTTTTAAGATCCTCTCATAGTGGCAGCGGTATCTTCTATCTGTTGAATAAAAAAATTAAATTTCCAGAGTGTCCTTGGTCAACTCTCTGATGCCCAGTTTTACAGTCACAGGTTTGAAGTACTCTCGCGACAATCCATGTCTGTGAATATTATTTTCACCGACGTCGATTGTTAATTTTTGCACAATTGTGCCGAGACCACGAGTCAGGAGCTTCTAGAGCTACTCTTCGTGCCATGCATTTTTTGTCATTCATACTAGTGTTCTGTGAAGGGGCAGTTTTCAGTCCCCATATGCGGAGCGGGTGGAAGTGGGCGTAGACTAATGGCAGCAGTATGAAATATGTTTTATGTTGTCCGACAAGTAGCGCCTCGTGATCAAACAGTAAACCATCAGTAAACCTACATAATATATATAACGTCCCCGCATGGAGTGGAGGACCTCTAATTATTTTTTTATATCATTTCTTTGGCTAAATTTCAATGTGTCTTTCTAATAAAAAACAATGTAGGTACCAAAATCATCGAAATTTTGAACCTAGGTACTATAACTTCATTTTTTACTATTAATGATTGAATTATATTGATTGCTAACAAGTTTATTCAGTACGTATTGATTTATTTGTTATATTATTATCATATTGTCAAACATAATGGCAAACTAATAAATAAAATAAAAAAATATTAATATATTGTATTCGTTTTAAAATTTTGTCTATTTTTTCAGCATCAAACCTCCTAAACTGGTCATATCAAAACACAAAAGCATGCACAGTATTGGTAGGAGAGAATGCTGACAACTTTCCAGCATCGAAAGCCACAACCTTAGAGACCAATAAATCTCTCAGTAGCAGGCCAAGGCCTGGTGGTAGTACATCAACAGGAACACAATCATCAGGTAATGATGGCAATCTTACTTCTCTGCTTCATCATAGTCGCTCCCGTAGACACGCTAGTCTCCAGCATGCATCTACTTCCGACTCTGGCCTTTCACTATCTGGTGTTTTTGACTCTTTACCAAATGTAGGCGTTGTGCATGAAAAACCAAATGTCACTTCCCTTCCGAGTGACATGCATGATTCAAATTTCTCTCTTGATTTGCATGGTAGCAAAATTAACGCATCAGATCTTTCGGATGTACCAAGTACCAAAAGTGAAATATTTTTGGAGCTGCATATTACTGATGCACGTGGCTTATATCCTGCAATAACTGACAAAAATAATGACACAGCTTTAGATGAAAATGTATATTCTCTTGCTACTGCGGATCCTATTACAACTGATACTTCAGATTCACCTTACAATTTCAATCCAACAGATAGTACTGAAAATATTTTCCTTGGTAGTGATTCTGATAATTTTACTCAAAAAGCATGGAAATTTTCAACCACACCGCAAACAAATGATACATCAATAGATAACTCCTTGTTAAAAATTGCACCAAGCAAAACAGTTCAAGATAGTATAGAAATTCCTATGATTTCTGACAATGATCTTATAATGGAGAAAAACACTGATTTTGAATTATCAGATATAATGCAACATGACGACCCCACCATCATTAATGCTGAAAACGATGACAGTTCTTCAATAGAATTGAATAATAAGAATGCTTTCGACATATTCCAAAGCAAAATTTTAAAAGACGGTAATCAAACAAATATAGCCCCTGATAAAAATAAACTTAAAAATGATCTGTCAGTAAGTGAAAAGGAATTTCTTAAGAAAAAGTCATATGGCTATTCACAAAATATAAATAATATCAATGATTTTTTGAAAATCCCCGATAAAACGAGCTTAAGTAATATAACTCATGATCCTTCTTTAGATTCAAAAAATAAGGATACAAATTCTAACTATACTAATAAAATTAAATCACTTAATAATACTAACGAAGTGTTGCGTGTTAACAATTATAATATAACAGAAGTAGCTGCTGAAAGTGCAATAACAAAAACAACATTAAATGTCCCAAATGCTGACACACATTTGCCTTTGGATTTAGGTCACAACTCGAGCCGTGTGGTTGTAAATCTCACAATTTCTTCTGAAGGAAATGGAATGAGCAAGTCAAAACCGCTTTATGTTCTATCAATATCTGTACCGAATGATTTAAGTTCTGGCATCCTACCCGATGTAAAAATTAATCCAATAGAAGCAACGCATGAACTCGATGTTTCAGACAATCCTAACAAAGCCATCCATCATGCAGATAGCCTTAAAATTGCTTCAAAGCCTACTTCTGCTGCTACTACTGAAAGGTACTCCACCCCGACACCTATAACAACTACCACTATCAGAAGCAATGGCATGTGGGGTGGAGAATGTATGTGCTCATGTCCAACATGCTTGGATAAATCTGATTCTGAAAATTTTACAGACACATTTTATGAGGACTATGTTGTGGATGACGTTGTCATGGTTAATGACAGCTTATTTCAATCGAATGAAACTCAGACAGACTTCCCGTCGAAAGATAATAATGAAGTAGAAATTGAAATCAGTAATAAAAAGCAAGTGAATATTAACAGTTCAGTCATATCTACTACACTGCATAGTAATATTGAACACACATCAACCATTGGGTATGAAGATTTTGAACCAAGCATAAGTGAATTATCTTCATCATTTGAAAGTAGTTCAATGTCAACATTAGATGCGTCCACCAACACTGAAGCTAGTGAACCATCTAGTGAAGTAACAAGTGAAGAAAGTTCATACACAGAGACTGCGTGTCCTGTTATAACTACTCCACTACCCCAACCACCAACTATTCTTATTTTAGAAGGTAAGGTTATTTTACATTATTTTTCATTTGAAGGCTTCTATCAGATCTCAAAACTTCTTAAAAAAGCATGGGATGTCACCAAGTCAATCATATTCAATGGACCTCTACCTCGATCATACATTTCTTGACTGAATTCTTCCTTGCAATTTATAAATATCGTTCCATTCAGTAACTCATACTGACCTTTTTAACTCATTTATCCAAAATTAAGTACTAACAATGCATGTTTTTCTTTCTTATTTCATTTCTTTTTAGTTAGTTGCATGAGTTCTTGTATACATATTGTTACCTATTTCAAACACTAATTTTACATTGTTTTCATCATAATGTATGTAGGTAGGTATAATTATGAGTATGTTTTGATTGTTGATTTAACTACTTATGTATAGGTACAAAGTATGCACAATTTGTCATACTCTAGTAACAATGTCAGATATGACATATTGTGAAAATGGTTTTATTGCATAAAATTAATTATATTATGTATATTATAAAATTAAAATTTGTCTATTTTACAAAATAAAATCAATCAATCTGTAATGAGTCCATAATATAATGTAGGTAGTACCTTACCACTTCTATTATGCAGTTTCAATGTAGTGATTCAACTTTCCCAATAGTAATATCGGTTGTGGACGTTGTGGTAGTTATTCTAACCTCCAATTGGATATTCAAAATGGATTTATTTGTAACATCTATCAATCCCTCAATCAATCAAGTTATTGTAGAGGTAAAAATTAATTAAACAAATGCCATTTTATTTTTTCCGTAACTACCATATCCGACAATGTTTTCTGGAAGAAAACTATTTCAAAATTCTGTAAATTACAGATCCGTCGTTTTAAGATGGAACCTAAAAAGCCAAAAAGTGTCAGATTTGTCATTAACAAAGGCAAATGTACAATAGGTATCTCAAAACTGAGTAAATTTTCATAAAATTCTTAAATAACATTTCAATTATAAAAATTAGTAACATGTACAAAGTTTCCTTTATATATGTAAATTTTATACTTAAGGAAAAAACATATATTTTTTATTTCATTCTCCTGTAAAATTACATTTTTGCAAACCTGACATTGTTACTAGGGCAAAGTGAATTTCCAATTTATTTTTTTTAATTTTTATACACTTGGTTATTTATGAATTATAGTTAAATAAATATTAGTAACTTGGTAATAAAAACTTGGTAAAGGTAAGTAAAAATTTACATTATAAATTATACACAAAATTATTGATTCGTACACAGAAATAAATTACATTATAAATAACCAATAAATTTATCTCAATATGTCCTCTTCAAACAATATGTATTATTTTTCTGTTTTCCCACTAACATTTTTTCTTCACCTAAAGTAAGTTTTCTTAACCTAGAGTAAGAAGTCATTTAAATAATTTTTCAAATATAAATAACAAATATAATGTTTACTTGCATAATAAATAAGAATTTGTATGAAAATTGTATTCCATTTGTGTTTTAATAATCAATAACCCTTTGTGCTAATATTAATATTTGTAAATAAAATATATTATGTAGGTATATCAAGTGGCTTCTGTATAATTGCTTATAGAAAAAAATGTTATTCTTTGTAATAATATAATATTATTGTGTATCATAGGAGCTAGAACCTTCCCAGCGAGATCGTTTCCACCTGATGGTACTACCTTTTCTCAAATTGCACTCGGACAAAGACTATCAAAAGAGATTCCTCCGTACAGTTACTGGAATATGCAATTCTACCAATCAGAGGCTGCTTATGTCAAATTTGACTACAACATTCCACGCGGTGCATCAATTGGTGTTTATGCCAGAAGAAATGCATTACCAACCCACACACAATACCATATTTTAGAAGTACTGAGTGGATTTAAAGCAAGAACAACAAGGGCTTCCCATGTTAGTATTCTTTATTAATCCTTATTGTTAATTCTGTTAACTTCAATTATCAAATATATTTAAGAGTATTTATCATGCAATTTAAACAATGTTTTTTAAATTGATATTTGGATACCTGCAGATAATAAAAATATCTTGATATTTGCAGCCTTCAATGAAGAAAGAAGTAACTCATTATATGGAACAAGGGCACTGGTTTTTGTCCTTGTACAATGATGATGGAGATCCTCAGGAAGTAGCTTTCATTGCCGTCGTAGCCGATGATATGACTCACAATTGTCCCAATGGATGCTCAGGGAAAGGCGAATGTCTCATGGGACACTGTCAGTGCAATCCTGGCTTTGGTGGTGATGACTGCAGTGAAAGTAGGATTTTTATTTGAAAATTTCTTAGTACTTATTGTTATTGTTAAAAATTTTGGTGTGACAAATTCTTTACAGTAAAATACATATATTTGTTAATATTGAACTGAGAATTTTACTGTAATATTAATTTATATAAATATTATTTAGTGTTTATAATAAATTACGAATCACATTTATTTGATAATAAATAAATAAAAATTGTTTTTTGCAGGTGTCTGTCCAGTTTTGTGTAGTCAAAAAGGTGAATATATCAATGGAGAGTGTCAATGTAATCCGGGATGGAAAGGCAAAGAATGTTCCTTGAGACATGACGAATGTGAAGTTCCCGACTGTAATGGTCATGGACATTGTGTCAATGGAAAGTGCGCCTGTATCAGAGGATACAAAGGAAAGTTTTGTGCCGAAGTTGACTGTCCACATCCCACTTGTTCTGGTCATGGATTTTGCATCGAAGGATCCTGTTTCTGTAAGAAAGGATGGAAAGGTGCGGACTGCGCAACAATGGACAAGGATGCTTTGCAATGTTTACCTGATTGCTCTGGTCATGGAACATTTGATTTAGACACTCAAACATGCACCTGTGAGTCACGATGGTCAGGAGACGATTGCTCAAGGGGTAATTTTTTTTAAATAATATAAAATAATGTATAAAGAACATTTGTAGGACTCGCCAAATGAAAGAATGTGAGTGATATCACTTGTGCAAAAACCAATTTTAGCCCAGACAAATACTCTAATTTGTTTCAACCATTATAATTAGTTAACGTTCGACATTGTATTGCATGTCACTATTTTCCTGACCTTACATTTGCGATAATGCTTTATAAAACTGCCATCTGCATTATCTTATTTGTCGAGCCCTATCATTCATTGTCGTTACTCCATTAAAATGATTTAATCTCTTTATCATTGTTTATATTTACTGACTTACAGAGGTGTGCGACTTGGATTGTGGTCAGCACGGATTCTGCGTTGGAGACTCGTGTCAATGCAACCAAGGTTGGTCTGGTGAATCTTGCAACCTCAAACTGTGTGACGCTCGATGTGGGGAACATGGACAATGTAAAAATGGCACATGCCTTTGTGTTTCTGGATGGAATGGTCGCCATTGTACCATGGAAGGTTGTCCTGCTGGTTGTGGAGGTCACGGATCATGTCGTGTGGGAGCAGATGGTTTATGGGAATGTCGTTGCTTCGATGGTTGGGATGGTCCTGACTGTACAACACTCAAAGAGCAAAATTGTAATGATGGAAAAGACAATGACAAAGGTAGTATTTTCTGTTTTAAAATTTATTATACTATCGAATTCTGAAATTTATGTGTGATTCCATTTGTCACAGCATTTGTCATACTGTTATAACTCAGATGACTTTATTCTAAATGTTATTACAGATGGACTTGTGGACTGTGAAGACCCCGAATGCTGTTCAAACTATCAGTGTAGTTCAAGCCAACTGTGTGTGTCATCACCAACTCCTATAGAGATCTTATTAAGGAAACAACCACCTGCCATAACAGCCTCATTCTTTGAAAGAATGAAGTTCTTGATCGACGAAGATAGTCTCCAGAACTATGCGCGTCTAGAAACATTCAATGAGAGGTGGGTGTCACAATTTATGGATAAAATACAAACACTGATTTTCAAACACGTGTGAAAGCTATTCAAATACACTTATGCAATCTCCGCTGAGGTCAGCTAATTTATATTTCTTTACGGGTTTATCTGTTTACAATGCAATGTTGTGCCCCAGTCTACAATCCTGATGTTTTCCAACTTGATTTGTGTGCGGGTATGAAAATGTCTGTTATTATTTTCTGTTTTATGTCATTATAACCTCAAAGCTCATCTACTTGTTCTCAGTATGTGCGTTGCCTAATTTGTCATTTTTTTTTTAATCAAATCTATTGAAATATAACTCATGACTTTTATAAAAAACTACCTAATCCTTGTGTAATAGATTTTGATAAAATTTTATACAATAAGTTATATTCCAATAGATAAATGGACGTAGCACTTGGCATGACAATCTCTATCTGTTTTCAAACAAACCATCAAAAATGTAATATCTATTATCTTCTAACAAGACGCTTACATTTTCAATGTGTGATATCAACACTTTTGCTTCTTTTCCACTACTAAACTTTTTTAACTTCTGATTTGTATTGAACTATTTATAAAAAAAATATTTATCTCGAAATTCAAAATTATTTAAAAAAATTGTAAATCATTCAATTTGATGTAAGCATATTGACTCAAATTGGTGTAAACTTCTTCAGAAATGATTTTAATTTATTTTTGTCATAATTTCTATGCTGCTCAGTGTGTTTTGGAATCAATTCAATGCAAGGTAAGGATGTCATCAGCGCTCTAGACTATCATAATAATATTGCCAATATATAGATAAAAGTATTATTTGGCAACGCGTGTATTCCATCGTGTTGTGTGTTGCATGAGTGTTTTATATGTGTGTTTATGTTTCATTATTTTCCCTTGTTTTGTGTCCTGTGAAGTTTTTATTTGCTTCGATATAATAATATTTACTTAACCAACAAATTATTATGTACAATTTTATATAAAATGATATTAGGTATAGATTATTATCTCATTAAGGATACCATTTAGTTTATATTGCCTAATATATTGACATTGTCCACACCTACATTATGTACATTCACTTCTAAAACCCATTTTAACACATATTTATGCACTTTTTAGTTATTTTAATTATTCATGTGAAAATTTAAAGCCTGTAAAAATATTCAATGCCTTTACCTTATTATTCTACTTAATGGCAGGTATATTTAAATTTCTTTTCAATTGAATATTAAGAACCATTCAATCAGTTTCAAAGTATCAAATTTTCATTAGTTCTAATATTCTTATAAAATTATTATTTATGTATGGGTTTAAAAGATGGCTAAAAACCTTGTTTTTGTGTTTTACACATTTATAGTACTTCAATAATATATTTATTTGTGGGTTTAAAAGATGGCTAAAAACCTTGTTTTTGTGTTTTACACATTTATAGTACTTAAATAATATTTTTATTTATGAGTTTAAAAGATGGCTAAAAACCTTGTTTTTGTGTTTTACACATTTATAGTACTTAAATAATATTTTTATTTATGGTTTACATAAAGTAGGTATATCAAATGCACAAGCATTTCATGTTTTTTGAGAAAAAAAAATAACTATTTACTGACATTTAAAGTATGGTACAGCCATAGAATTATAATAGTATAGAATACTCTTTAGCCTGCAGTAAATGAGGCTGCTTTATGTTGACTAATTTGGTCAACATTTTGCTACGAGCTTTCAGTAATCATTTGGCCGTCTGCGTGATACGTTCTCCAAATAGGGAATTGTGTAACTGCTTGCAAAATTATTTACGGAATAGTTATAAAATAGCAAAATTACTTGCTAAATTATAGCAGAGTCATACATATATTGACACAAGCCGGCCAATAAAACGGCTTCACTTTTTCAGCGAGGTATTGTATGGGAATGAGTATTATTATTATTTTATGGGTACAGCATAGATTTTTTTAAAACAGAGGGCAAGTTCAGTCAGACGGCGGAATCAAAACCATAGAACTAATATTATAGAACTCCATAACATAATATTGGTGATATTGGTAAACATGGACGGTTTTGACTCCGCAGGTTGACAAGACTTGCCCCACTGATGAATGTCTAGAATTAGGAATGGGCATTATTTTCTAACAAATGATCATATGTAGGTAATTGATATGAATGAAATTATTCCTTGTAATATTTTAGCCAACATTCAACAAATTTGTATTTTTATAAAAGTGCTGTAAGGTGACAAATTACAAAGCATTAATTTCCATAATTTGCCAATCTGTATTATAAAAGTTTCTACAAATATAATTTATTCTGTAAGAATCCATATCAAATTTTAATAAAACTTCGATTATTTCAAACATACTTTTTGAATTGTATCCATATGGCTATATTATGTTGAATTTTATGAACAAAAGCTGAATATAGGTACACATAATCTTTAAACATCTTATTAAACTTCATAGTTTGAATATAAATTAAACAAGATTTAGATTAAACATGAATCGAGCCTTTTACCAAATGCTTTTTCGTTTGTACTCACAAATGTATCCTACCCAGTTAAACATGAAAAATCTTAAATAAACCTCATCTCTTCTGGGAAAAACAAACACTTTGCCACTGTAGTTAACTTATTTAAAAAATGTATAAGACTATGGCAGATCAAACATATTTAGTGAAAGTTTCTGTTAATTTATTATTATTAAAATTGAGTATTAAATAAAAAGCAATGTATCAAGCGCAGATGCCCTGGGAAACCCCATATACAAAGATTTAGCCATTTATATTACATATTTGTCATAACAAATATCAAACCCACATGATATAATATGTAATTTGCCCATACCCAATCTAGAATATTGTCATTAAATAGGTAGTTAAATAAAAATATTTATATATTTATATACATCAAAGATGTCAATATTTTAACAAAATGTAGGTATTCTAATATAAATGTAGGATTTCTATAAATTACATTAGTTTTCTATATTTTAATTGCATTCATTTTACATTTTTGAAAGGTTTTTTTTATAATTTGGTAGGTATAAAAGATAGTAAAAGTATCATAAAATATTTTTCTAGTAGAAATCATAATATTGAGGTAATATTTTTTTGTAGAAATATGTGACAGCTTATTTCATATTACTTTGTATGTTTTGTGTGTGTACTCAAATATATATTTGTGATTCAATTTCACAGTAAAAAATATTGATTTTTAAATTTAACATTATCATATCTGTAATACAATGACAAAATCTTAATGAAATTGTTTCTGAAATTCAGTCGATCGGGAGTTGTACGTGGTCGAGTAGTAACATCAATGGGGTCTGGTCTGGTTGGCGTACGTGTAAGCACAACAAAGTCATTAGAAGGATTCACATTAACTAGAGAAAATGGATGGTTTGAACTTTTGGTCAATGGAGGTGGAGCTGTCTCTTTGCAGTTTGGAAGATCACCATTCAAACATACTGCTCATGTTGTGTTTGTTCCATGGAATGAGGTATGCAAATTATGCAAACTAGTTTGTATATAAGATTTTGTAAATTAAGAAACAAAATCATGGATATGATGAACATAATTTTAACTTCTTTATCAAATTATACAGATATTGTTGAATTCCACATCTTTTTCAAATTCTTATTGATGTTATTTCTAAACAATTTTTATTTTTTTTTGCAATAAATAATGCAATTGTTTTATTTTTTTAGGTTGTGATTATTGATAAGGTTGTGATGTCTTTAAATGATGAGAAGACTTCTGCTGCTCCCCCTCAAGCCTGCATGGCCCATGATTATGATGTAATGAAACCGGTTGTGTTGGCAACATGGAAACATGGATTCCAAGGAGGTTGTCCAGACAAAAGTGCCATATTGGCTGAATCACAGGTTTGTTTTTTATGTAATTACACAATAATTGCTATGGAATAATGATTTACATACTGTTCACTTAAGTGATATAATTGACTGCATTACCTACTTTCAACCACACTTCAATACATCGAAAAAATATAATGCACTCTATAAACTACAGTACGTCTGATTCTATAACTTTTTAAGAAAGTTCTGGCTAAAATAGGTGCGTTTCTATTACACTTAGTCAAAGTTGATATTCTATAACCCTGAAATAGGAACATTCTTACTCCAAATAAGTCACAAATGAGTTCAATTCCCTATTCTATAACCACATTTTAGTCTAATCAACTGTCAAAACATACCAAATTTTAGTTCTCACCTAATTGGAAGCGTACTAGTTATTTTTACAGCATTCCGGGATATTTTAGTTAAGATTGAAAACACCAGTTGTGTACAAATAAAAATTGGATGATTTACACGTGTTACATTATGTTAAAAATAAAAACCAAAGAATATTAGTGCAGATCAATTGAAATGTTAGTTTAGGCGACATCACAGTGACATGACATAAATAAACATGGCCGAACAGTGCGCAGTACGCATGCATAGTCTGCGACATAGACAATTTGAGTTCAAATTATTATATACGGAATACTATTTTTGTAGATTTTAGTTTTAGTTCCTATTTTAATTCAAAAAGTTACTGAATTGGACGTACTGTGTTGAATTGTTTATTTTTTGATATTTCATAACTGATTTTCACATTATTAATATGATTCCCTAAAATAATACTTAAATTGTATGCACAAACTTCATTTAGAAAAATAATCCATCTTATAGTAAACAAAAATTAACTCCCACTTTATTACTATGCAACACAATTTTTAGCGAGTTGTACTCCACTTCTTGTGCTGTGAGATTTGTCCCACCATACATTTAGTACGATTTGACTAGTGCTAAACAGGAACCTTTTTTAAAAATCTAAAACAGTCAAAGTGTTTATATCATATTTATCAAGTGTTTAATATCATATAATGAAAACGAGGGAATCCAGCAAATTTCAAGGGTGCTTTCGGAATTTTTTTTTATCAAGAGAATTTTCAAATAATATTTCTGGAACTGTCAAGCTGTAGACAATAGAATAATTTATCCCTGTCTTAAGTTTCAAGACGATAATTTCAGTATTGGCCGAGTAAAAAATGAGGAAACGCCAATGCAACTAATCACATTTGAGTGCCTGTGTGACCAATCATTTATTAACAAACCAATGTTTGAAAACAACTAAAAAACAAAACACAATCATTTGGTTTCATATTTTTGGTTCTGTATATATTTTTTTCTATATTCCTTAGGTTGTACAAGAAAGTTTGCAAATACCCGGAACTGGATTGAATCTAGTTTATCATAGTTCCCGAGCAGCTGGTTACCTTTCCACAATACAACTTCAACTCACTCCAGAAACCATTCCACCAACACTGACCCTAATTCATTTAAGAATCACAATTGAGGGAATTTTGTTTGAGAAAGTCTTTGAAGCGGATCCAGTCATCAAGTTTACATATGCATGGAATAGATTCAACGTTTATCGTCAAAGGATATATGGAGTAACAACAGCCATGGTCAAAGTTGGATATCAATATACAGATTGTAAAGACATCATTTGGAACTATCAGACAACAAAGTTAAGTGGACACGATATGAGCATATCAGAAGTTGGAGGATGGAATTTGGACATTCATCACAGATATAACTTCCACGAAGGTATCCAAATATACTTTCATGTTTTTTTTTATCCTTATACCTGCTAATAGAAGAAGTGTGTTAATGCAAAAGTATCTACTTTTGCATCCTCATACATTACTTCATCTATATGAAAAATGCTTGTGGTGTTATTATTAAGGCAGAATTTTTTTCTACTGCAAGGACATTAAAAATAAACTATTAAATAATTAAAGAAACTATACCTTGTAACAACCCCTAATTTCATAATTTACAATTTCAAAATTATTTACATTTTTTGTCTTTTTAACATTTCATATCATATCTTTAGATCATTCATATGTGCAAAATTTAATAAGCATATGATATTAAAAAGTAATATTTTATATAATTTATACATACATATTATGTAGTATTCATTGCACATTTTATTCATATGAATAAAAAAAATTTAAATGCCTTTTCAAACAATCAAAAAATATTTAAATGATTTTAAAGAAAATTGAAGTTCCTTTTGAATGCAAGATCACCATGTTGCCGGCGGATGATCTATTCCCCGCTGAATACTTTATATGTCAAGGCTTTTTCTCTCACTATGTCATTCACGACATAACTATACCAACGCAGCCTTGTTTCTTTTAGGTTGTCTGCTATCGGTGCCACTTTAAAACATCCTCAAATATAAGTGTTCCTGATTTTATCAGCACTTGTAACACCACCAGCCCACCTAAACATTTTCATTTCAGTGGTGTGGAGTTTTTGTTCCTGGCATTTCTTGGTGGTCCAGCATTCAGCTCCATACAATTATTAAAAAATTGCTTTAATTTATTATGGAACACCATAAAATTAACCTCTAATACCATAAATATTCTTACATTCACATATTTTTATATTATAGGTATTCTTCAAAAAGGTGATGGGTCGAATATTTACTTGAAACATAAGCCAAGGGTTATTCTGACAACAATGGGTGATGGCCACCAGAGACCTTTGGAATGTGCTGGAACATGTGATGGACCTGCTTCCAAACAGAGGCTTCTTGCACCAGTTGCGTTGGCTGCATCTCCCGATGGCTCCATTTTTGTGGGAGACTTCAATCTAGTCAGAAAAATATTAACAGATGGAACTGTCAAAACTCTTGTCAAATTAAAGTGAGTATTTCTGCTTATTATTATATTAATACGAAGAAAACATGCTCATGATCAAATAAAATATAATACTTACTTGGCAAATATCTAGAAATTTTTCAATGTAACTGCACAGTCCATATTATTTTTCAAGATGATAGCCAATATCTCTACCTAGTTATGAAATATGAGAATTTCGGAAATATCTACATAAAATATGTTTAAAAATTGTGAAATTATGGCTCTCCACTATTCTATAAAAATGGAGAGAATTTGATTGAATAAATCAACATTCTAAATTACCTTACATAAATTTCATAATTGATTACTTAATTTACATTAAATAAATTATGGATTTGTGAATCCAGTAAAACCACAATTGCCTTTCTCTTTTGTATCTATTTGATTTAATTTTCTTATTATTATACGGTATAGAATGTGCCCCGGGACAACCAAGTAATATGATTTGTATCAGCAGAGACCTCTGATTGGCTATGAAATTATTATATTAGATGTAACACTGTATTGTGTAGCTGTTGGTCTTCCAAAAAATTATAAATAATATGATATCAATGCCTATATTTAATTCCATCATTTTATCAAGCACAATGAAACCTCTATCTGTCATTCCCCAAACAATTGTTTTCCTGCATGTGTCATTTTTTTCTGGAGATCCGAATTAATTTCATACAAAAATAGATCGCATTGATCGTTCTGTGTTCATCATTTTACAGCATTAATCGTTAAAATTTACTAATTATTTTTATGCACATTCAATAACTGATGCCGCCTTTTTATTTATTTGTAACACTGAAAGAATGTTGATTTCTTACACGAATAAAAAAAACAAATGACAATAAAAGATCATTTATGTAATGGACATATTAAATATTTAAATTATATTTTTTATTTTTCTATACATTTTGTTTTCCTGCATTCATTATATTCCTACATCTATGGTTTCTTTTTCATTAGACCCCTTCAAAAGCAATAGATGGAGGTTTCATTGTATATGGTGTTTTATCCAAAAATAACTATTCTTCTTAATATTTCATGAAATCATCACATTCATAATATATTTTTTTTATTTTCAGCGCAACCAGAGTGTCATACAGATACCATATGGCACTGAGTCCATTTGAAGACATTTTATACATATCAGACCCTGAATCGCACCAAATTATTGCAGTCAGAAATCTCGATGATTACTCAGACCCTGAACACAACTGGGAAACTGTTGTTGGATCTGGAGAAAGATGCTTGCCTGGAGACGAAGCCCATTGTGGTGATGGAGCATTAGCGAGAGATGCGAAATTGGCATATCCCAAAGGAATGGCTGTCTCTACAGACAATATTCTATACTTTGCTGATGGCACAAATATTAGAATGGTCGACAGGGATAGAATAATTACAACAATTATTGGAAACCATATGCATAAATCACACTGGAAACCTATTCCTTGTGAAGGAACACTCAATGTTGAAGAAGTACATTTAAGATGGCCTACAGAATTAGCAATAAATCCTTTGGATAATACATTACATATAATTGATGACCATATGATTCTTCAACTGACTCCTGATGGTAGAGTAAGAGTTGTAGCTGGACGACCTCTTCACTGCCCAAGCCCTTCAACTGGATTTGATGTAGAACTTGCAACTCATGCTACTCTTATTATGCCACAAAGTATTGCATTTGGACCATCAGGCGATCTTTATGTTGCAGAGAGTGACTCTCAAAGAATAAATAGAGTTAGAGTCATTAGTACTGATGGAAAAATTTCACTTTACGCAGGAGCAGAATCAAAATGTAACTGTCTCGAAAGAGGTTGTGATTGTTTCGAAGCCGATCATTACTTGGCTTCTAATTCTAAATTTAATACCATTTCTGCTGTAATTGTCAGTCCAGATGGAGTTGTACATATTGGTGATCAAGCTAACTACAGAATTAGATCAGTCATGGCGAGCATTCCTGATGCCAGCGGTACGAGAGAATATGAAATATTCTCACCTGAAACTCAAGAAATATATGTCTTCAATAGATTTGGACAGCACATTGCCACCAAGAATATTTTAACTGGAGAAACAATTTATGTGTTCACATATAATGTAAATACAAGCAATGGAAAATTGAGTACAGTAACAGATGCTGCTGGCAATAAAGTATTTTTGCTAAGAGATTATTCGAGCCAAGTGAATTCCATAGAAAACACTAAAGGACAAAAATGTAGATTGAGAATGTCAAGAATGAAAATGTTACATGAACTAAGCACACCAGATAATTACAATGTAACATTTGATTATCATGGACCAACAGGACTACTTAAAACTAAACTTGACAGCACAGGACGAAGTTATGTATATAACTATGATGAATTTGGCAGACTTACATCCGCTGTTACTCCTACTGGAAAAATAATAAGCCTAGCCTTTGATTTGAGTCTTAAAGGAGCAACTGTAGAAGTGAGCCAAAATAATCGTTATCCTGTTTCTATGCTCATTAAGGGATCATCTGTGATTACAAAAACTGGAGAAGCTGAACTTCGAACCATTGCCTCAACCGATGGAAGCATTTCTACAGTTTTACCTTGGGGTCATTCTGTTTCAACTGATACTGTACCCTATTCTATTTTAGCAGAAATCGATCCATTGTTAGGAGAAAGCTATCCTGTACCTGCTAAACAAAGAATAGAAGTTGGAGGAGATTTGGCAAATAGATTTGAATGGCGTTATTTCTTACGTAGAATACAATCAGCAAAAACAAAGGGTGGAAAATCTGTTGCACAAATCGGTAGAAAGCTAAGGGTGAATGGTGAAAACTTAGTAACTCTTGAATATGATAGAGAAACGGCTACAATTGCAGTATTTATGGATGACCGGGTTGAACTCTTGAATGTGACATATGATAGATCAGCGAGACCAATAAAATGGGGACCTCGAAATGGAATATTTGCAGGAGTTGAATTAGAATATGACAGATTTAGTAGATTGACCAGTTGGAGATGGGGAGACCTCAGTGAAACTTATGGTTTTGATAGAGCTGGACGATTATTTGAAATTAAATATGGCGATGGATCATCCATGATTTATGCATTCAAAGATATGTTCAGTAGTCTTCCACTAAAAGTTACCACACCTCGAGGAAGTGACTATTTATTACAGTATGATGATGCCGGAGCTTTGCAATCCTTAACAACACCTAGAGGTCACATACATGCATTTTCTCTTCAAACATCTCTCGGCTTCTTTAAATATCAATATTTCTCCCCAATGAACAGACATCCTTATGAAATATTGTACAATGATGATGGACAAATTCTATCTAAAGTCTACCCACACCAATCTGGAAAGGTTGCATATGTTTATGACAACTTTGGAAAATTGGAAACATCTCTCGCTGGTTTGTCTTCCATTCACTACACTTACATGGAAGCTTCACAATTAGTTAAAAGTATAGAAGTCATCGAACCAAATTATGAATTGAAGCAAGACTTTAAATATCATGCAGGAATACTTAAAGATGAAAAACTTAAATTCAACACCAAAAGTGGACTAAGCAATGCGCATTTCAAATATCAATATGATGGTAATGCAAGATTATCAACTATTGAAGTCAATATTAATGGAAAAGAATTACCTGCACAGAGACTTAAGTATAATCAGAATTTGGGAATGTTGGAAGGAATAAGTGACCTAAGAATTTACAGAAATACATTCAACCGATCTGTCATGCAAGACACAAGCAAGCAGTTCTTTACTATAACCGACTATGACGATCATGGAAGAATTAAAACCATTCTCATAAATATCAAATCTTATGATGTTTTCCGTCTTGAATTGGATTATGATTTAAGAAACAGAATCAAGACCCAAAAAGTTCTTATTGGAAGAGCATCCTCTACAGATCGTATGACATATAATAATGATGGTCATGTAATGGAAGTAGTTGGAAGTAATGACTGGAAATATGTATACGATGAGAATGGTAATGTCATTGGTGTAATTCAGCAAGGTGAAAAGGTATCCTTAGGTTATGACAGTGGGGATCGTGTGGTGCAATATGGTGATGTAGAATTTAACAGCTATGATGGACGTGGATTTGTTGTAAGACGTGGGGAGCACAGGTATCGTTACAATTCTCGTGGACAACTTATACATGCTTTTGAAAGAGAAAAATTCCAATCATGGTATTTCTATGATGATAGAGGTAGATTGGTCTCATGGAAAGATGATAAAGAAAATATTACACAATACTTCTATTCAAACCCAACCACACCTGGATTACCGACACACGTTCACTATCCCAAAACTGGTAAAACATTCAGATTCCTGTACGATCAAAGAAATATCCTCATAACAGTTGAAACTAGCGAGCAAAGATTTTATGTTGCTTGTGACCAGAATGGTTCACCGATGGCATTGTTTGACACAAATGGAAATGTTATAAAAGAAATAAAACGATCACCTTTTGGAAAAATAATAAGTGATTCTAATCCAGATTTCTATTTGCCAATAGATTTCCATGGCGGTATTATTGACCCACACACCAAACTTGTACATATAAATCAAAGATTATATGATCCTGCTGTTGGACAATGGATGACACCATCTTGGGAACATTTAGCTACCAAACTTAGCACTCCTACAGATATATTCATATACAGATTCCAGAACAACGATCCTATTAATAAACAACAAAACTTCACATACATGACAGATCTAGCCAGTTGGTTGAAATTATATGGTTATGATTTAGAGAAAATGATTGGAGCTAAATACACAGAAAGCATGATCTATCAACCAATGGCCACAGTAACGTCTCCACAGTTAGCCCCAGATTTTGGTGTCATGTCAGGATTGCAATGTATTAATGATAAGGTATGTATTATTTATATTATACTTAAAAATAATGTAGGTACATTTCATTTTTACCAAATTACTTATATAATGTCTATTAATATTAATAAATTTGGTAATAAAATTGTCCCCTGTATGAAACGAGTTAACAGTAATGATACAAATATTGGGTACCTACAGTGGCGTGCAAGCCATACATGCCTATATGCCTGGCATGACTATCAAAATCCAAAAAAAATCAAAAATTAAAAAAAATAATAAAAAAAAAAAATAAAAAAAAAATTAAAAATCTTGTACGATATTTTTAATATATCAACGAGTTGTAGGGCGTATAACGAATCATAAAACAGTTTTTATTTTTTTTCTAGCGCAAATATTAACGGAGATATGAATTTCTTAAAATTTGAATAATTGTCCTTTGTAGGTTCAATTTGCCTGTAATTATTTTCGTCTGTTGCAACACTGAATTTAAAACGTTTGCAACATTGCTTCCAAGGAAGAAACATTGACAGTTTTGATAACAGTAGCTAAAATGTCAGAACACATATATGGTTCACGATTTATTTTGCGACAAATTATAAATCTCTTTTTACTTTTGTCGTTAATATTCATTGCAGTATGCCCGATACATTTGAGCATACAATACACATGACTAAAGGAACAAAGGTTGTTTGTTTGTGTTAGTGTATCTGTGTATTTTTAAGGTAAGATTTATGCTGGGCATGTATGAAGCTTCTTCAACAGTTTGTATGTATGGGTGAAGAATATTCAGATGGTTTGGTTCAACATGGTACATTTTTACATCAACGACAGTTAGATTATTGTATGTTACGCCAAGATTTTGGCGCTAATATAAATATATTGAATTGTTTTGATTTGAATCATACCGAATAGATCGTTTATCTTTTAAATGACTGGAAATAAAAAGGAGAGTGATAATAATTGTTTCTAATTAAATTTCAAAAAATATTTAAAATATTACTATTATTATGCATTTGCCGCGTAATTCAAAGCAGTTTAAAAATTCGATTTCATTGTAAAAAACCAAGTAAAGATTATATTTTAAATAAACGTTTTGTAAAATATGTAAGAAATTTCAAAAAATAATGTATGTACAATTTGTAAGGAATTCATAAATATTATTAAAATATAAGAAAAAGAACCTTTGCGTGAATATGAGTAATATATCACGACATCTATGAATAAAAACTAATGGACGAAAAATAAAATAATGGATGAAAACATTTACTGTTAGTAAATTTGTTGTGATAATGGTTGGAAAAATACTTCATAGATGTCTCTGAATATTTTAACTAACATTCATGATATGTTTTCAATATTTGATATGTTAATTTTAGTTCATGATATGTATTTACAGTTAATTATTAAAAAACTTTTAGTTATTAAAGGGCTGCATTTAAAATATTTATCAATAGAATTGAAATATTCATAATATTAAGCAATTTTGATTATTTGCTCCTACCTTTACGCAATGCGTGTAAATGCGTGTAAATGCGTGCAATGGTGCTATGTGCATAGTACAAAACAGGAGTTAAAGAAAAAATATAAGGTGAAAAGATATTATGGAGGTTGACTAAACAGAGGATGCAGTTTTTTTTGGGCAGAACCAGCTGAAGGACCCCTCGCACGCCACTGGGTACCTACCTACATGATCTATAATAAATACTTATAATTCATTTTTATTTTACAGATCAATGACAAGTTTTCAGACTTGAGCTTTGTACCAGTACCTCTATTGAAAATGGAACCCAAAACTCGTAATTTATTGCCGAGAGTTGCCTACCGAAGAGCTGTATTTGGTGAAGGACTACTCATATCTAGATTAGATGGAAGAGCTTTAGTAAGTGTTGTGGAGGGTGTCAATAGTGTTGTACAAGATGTAGTTACATCTGTATTCAACAATTCCTTCTTCCTGGATCTTCATTTCAGTATACACGATCAAGATGTGTTTTATTTTGTAAAAGACAATCCTTTGAAGGTTAGAGATGACATGGAAGAACTACGAAGATTAGGAGGAATGTTTAATGTATCACAACATGAAGGAGGTGAGCAGGGTGTAGAAGTAAGATTACATGGCACAGAAGCTGCAGTCGTATTGAAATATGGTGTAGACCCTGCTCAAGAAAGAGCGAGATTAATAAAACATGCCCATAAGAGGGCAGTAGAAAGAGCTTGGGAGCATGAAAAAGCGCTAGTTGCAGCTGGTTGGGAAGGTCGTGCTCCTTGGACAGAAGAAGAGAAAGAAGAGCTGATAGCTCATGGCGTTGTGGATGGGTGGACGGCTCAAGACATCCATTCCACAGCTCTCTTCCCACAGTTGGCCGATGATCCAGGCAATGTAGCCTTTATAAGAGACAGCAGACGCAAAAGAAGGAAGAGCAGTAGGACTCACAGACGTAGATCTTGATCATCCGGCCCCCAATTTTATCAATATTCAGCAGTTATTTCAATACCTTAGAATGCTATCAAAATACTTTCCTGGGTATAAAGTACACCCCAAAAGCATTTAGGGATTTAACAAATTTGAAAAGCAATGAAGAGACAAAATTACAAGATGTGTAAATAAAGCATGTGACTTACAATCAAGTGCACAAAACTTAAGTGTTGCTTCAAAAATCCAATTTAGTGATTTATGTATAAGATGTGAAATTATATAAATTATATATGATATTTAAAAGACTATTTTTTTCACATGTGTAACTCTTAGGACTTAAAATTGATATTTTATGAGGAGTTTGAATAATGGAGATATGAGGTGTAGAGGGCGTTTGTAACAAATGTATTTGTGACATATTTTTTATGTGGATGAGCTAAATCACAGGGTATCAAATGAAATTACCATCAGCATGAGGCCTATTGGTTTTTTTATTAATGTATCACTTGAGAAATTTAAATAATATGATATTATTATTAAAAATATTACACATTTGTTGCATAAGAGTTCATCAATCTTTTCTATGAAATATTATTTAAATAGTTAACATTGATTAAAAACATTCTTCCATTTGACACACAAGTATCATTTAATATAAATTACCTAATTTATTTATAAAATTGTACAATTTATATCTATTTTCTTTCTTAAAACCATCATTTTAGCTTGTATTTGACATTTATTTATTTTAAATTAAATTATTTAAATGGTAAATATTATTTAAAATTTTCAAGAACATTTATAATAACCGTATTATAAAGGCTACAATTGGAGTGCCATAATATTGTTTTTAATCACCTAGTGTGTACATAGTTATTGGCCCAAACTAATGTCATCCTTACGTCAGATATTTTTGAAAAAATCAGTTGTTAAAGGAAAACCACGCATCATCTCACTCAACGCTTATAAAATTCATATATTAGAGAACTAGTCAGTGTTAAGAATGAGAGAATAAAATATAGTTTATTTATATCCTATGTTTTTAAATATGTTATTACTCCTATACATTATAACGTAATATTTTTATTTGAATAGATTTTACAAGATTTTTATATTATTATTATTATTGCTATTATAAAATAATATATCGCTATAATTTTATATTTTTACACATTTTTTATATTTTGTGAAATACTTTTTATATTGGTAGACCAACTTGATATGTATTCGGGTCTTTTTACACATTAGTTTTTTATGTATTCACATTATACTTGCAATGATTGCAGTGTATAACATAGAGCTAATAATAAAATACATACATAATATGATGGCATATACCTATATATTTTGGATTAGCCACATTTACTCATACAGACTGCTGATATTATATATTAAGAAATCAAGTGTTTGTTCATCACACTCAGTATCACAACTTAATCTCATAATAATTACATAGCCAAATGTAACTTCTAGTGAAATATTTTAAAATTTATATTATTATTATTATTGCTGTAAATAATTTATAATCAATCTTTTGTAGATTTTTTTTTTATTTAAGTTGATTTTTATTCCATCATTCTAGTAGTATAGGGTCAAATTAGATCAATACAGTTTTCAAATTTTTAATTTGAGATGAGATTTAAATAGTTTTCACAAGTTTTTGTAACCAAATTAAAATATAATCCATTATTGTAACAAAATTTATGGTAAATTAGCTTCTAATTCAATACAAAAGAATTAAATACCCATTGTTAATACAATATTATTTGAAATGAAAAGAGATCAGTATAGAGCTTAAAATAATCAAACTATAGTATCAAATGAATGATCTATTGTGATCTTATATTACTAAGTATAAATAAAATGCATATACATATTTTGTTTCATACTCTATATGCATATGAAATGTGCAATAAAAGTCTAGTAGTCTAGATTTGAAACTAGAAATAAATGTAGAGCATCTAAAATGTTACGGTGTTCGTCTGAAGAATAAATGTTTTTAATTTGAAAATGTGGTGTCTGAATATAATTTAGATGATATAATAATTATATTATATTGTACGCTTGTCCATCATAAAATAATTTTTCTACCGCAATGAATCACCTCTAGGGAGGCAGAGTAAAACTGTCTTTTACGGTTAAGTGATATTTTTGGAAATGTGACTAAACAAAGCAATACTTGGTAACTTTTACGTCTTACTCATTACGTAATCTAAGTGGTGTCTATGTCGTTTGTAAGAAGTTGCTTTAGAATCTCAGTCAGGGATAGTGATGCAGCTTTCCATGACAAATTCCAAATTTTGGACTAGATACATTTATTTACATGTTGTATAAAATCTATTGTAAATAGGTACTTAACCTTAATTGTATAAATTAATTACCATTACTTCTTTTGTACATATCTTTGTGTTGAAGATTATTTAAAAAAAGATATTGAATAATATAGGAATGATGTAGAGAATGGAGAGATGGCCTGGAAAACTACGCTATAGTCCTCCCCTCAACCCCTCCCTCTTCCTTTCCCTTTGTAGATAGTCGGGGTCAGTGTTGCCCCTTCGGATGTATAGTTAGGATACTCAACCACAAGCTCCGTTTAGTGTACAATACCAATTGATCCATAGACAATGACTACAGCTGATTGGCAATACAGTAACCATGAATGAAATGTACGAATGGCGACGAATGAAAGTATATAGGCATTATTCTACTGGAATATGTAATAAAAACAATAAATTTACTTACTTATAACACTAAATTGTTTTATTTCACCTTAATAAAAATTCAAAGTTTATACTTCGGTAATACATAAAAAATCATACACTTTATACAATAATAATATTTAAAATGACGAGATAAGTTCATTGTTCATACTAAATACAATAGAAATACTATCATTAATAGAGCGAATCATTGGTAATCAATCAATACAAGCCCTATAAATACAATATAACATTAATTTATTTGCATAACAAATAAGTACATGGGAACAATATAACATTAATATAGGTAAAAAAAAATTGCCAGAAAAAATAACATTGGCAATAATGGTACAAAATATTTAATATAAAAATTTAAGTGCAAACTGATAAAACAATTGCAAATTGGAATAATATAATGATAATATTCTACTTCGAGCTAAGAATATGCAATATTGAAAAACTCTCCTAACAAATAATGAGCACTACTCTTTACATTAACAATGCAAAATCACAACGGTTATATTTCATAATTGAACAATCTCAAATATACATTCATTTGAATATAACATCTTTACTTAACTATGTTATGTAAATATATCACATATAATATGCGATTTACCTTCATAAATTTGTTCCAATATAAAAGAATGAAAATAAAAAAATTAATGTAGGTACTCAAAAATATCTCCATATATAACTTTCTATCTTAGAAATGAAGGATTCTAATGTCACTAGATACCAGCAAAAATAAATAATAATAAAAACTTCTTGCTCCCTGCGAAAGGGGCGAGTTTATTGCCGCATGGCAATTTCTTCCAACTAACCAGTGTTTCCAGCCCAGAGAAGCAATATTTGCATGAGAAATGAATTTAAATAAATTTCTCCAATGCTGGGGATCGAACCCCCGGACGCCTGCACAGAAGCCAAATGGCTTACCAACTGTGCCACGGCGGTCAGCACAATTCTATGTATTCTGAGAAATTGTATGGAAAGTGATGTTTAAAATGTATTGGGGCTATTTTATAATGCAACAAATTTTTACACAGGTAAGTCATTAAAAATTATAAATTCAAAAATAGTTTTTTTTTTTCATAGTCTTTCTGAAAATTATGGGCCAAATGCATTTTTATCTACTCTTTTCTATACAACTTCTCATGATACACAATTAATCTTGTTTGTGCATATCTTGCCGTCACAGATAAATTTATGGTATTTATTTAATTTAAGAGATATAATAATACAAAAAATATTTGTATGTCATCAACCATATGGACTATCAATATAAACCATGAAGGTATAGTACTTATATAAACAGAAAAATATATATTTCACTCTTTCATTTAACCAATGCATAATTTGATCAATATTTTAAAAGTCACATTAACAAATCATGGAATCCACATTTGTATAATTCACTTTGATGTATACTTTTGAAGTGTACTCTTCAATCAATTCTAGACAGTTAAAAAATATATGGTTTCTTTTGAAAAACACATGTTTTCTCCTCATATTTTTAAGCTAACAAACATAATTTTTTGTAGTTTTTAATCTTGTCCAATTCACCATACACGTTAGATCTACGTCAAATTAAATATAATCTTTAGTAAATAATTTGAAAATGTAAATTGAACTGAAATGTAAATTTTCAGATTGTTCAAACTAACAAGCTCCGTCTAAAAACTAATGTGTCATTTTTGTCTTCAGTTAATCAAATTTACTCAAATAAATAGATTTAGTACATAATATAATGTAACACATTAAATGGTAAAAATAAGCCAAAGAGCGGTTCAAGTCTGTCAGACACTATATTACAAAATACATACTTCCAATGTATTACATAATACTAAATACATAACAAGTTACACATGTAGTGCATCAACTTTAAAACTAAGCATTAATTACTCAACTTGAATAATAATAGTACAATATAAATACTGCAACCACTATTTCGTATGTGAAAAAAAAACAATTAGTCACATAAAAATCCTGCACATCTATGAAATCAATTTTATGCAGAATAAAGAAAAACATTTAAAAATCTACAATCACGCTAACCGCAGTCATACAACCAAATAACATAATATCTTAATCAACCATACAAGCATTCGTAAATAGAAAAAAAGATATTGGTCCTTTGTTAAAAATATTCCTCTTACGTTTTAAAATGCAATTTGATACATAGTACAAAGATAACAAAGTTAAAAAAACATACTATACACAACAAATAACTTTTATCACAGTTCAGTATTATGTATTCAATAAAATCAACTTGAAAAGTGAGACATGAAATCATTTTTTTTTAAATAAAATAAATAAGGTGGATTATTCAACTATAACACAGCAATCGAATAAAACAATAAATCAGATCATCTAAATGATTTCATAAATGTGCAAACAATACACAAAAAGTAAAGATTACATTTTATTTGTGCCTATATATAAATACATAACGGATCGCTGCACTCACAAGCACAAGAATATTCAGCATCTAATGTATATAGTAAAACTGTTATTAAAAACACATCTAAAAACGAGTAAATGACTGCAAATGCTAAATTGTTTACATAATACACATGAGAGTATAATGTCATAGACTAGAAATTGTATAACTGTTTATTCACCACAAATGTGTCTCACGTATTTCACTTATTATCTGACCAGCTCTTTGTAATGCCTGAAATATTAAAAAAGTTAAATTATAACACTTGACCTCATTATAAAAATTAAAATAAATCACAATCGTTATTTCAAGTACCTTTCAATCAGTTACTACAATTGATTAACTAACTTACAATTCACAACAATTGCTTACATCGAGCCTAATTTGAAAATTTGCCGAAATAGACCACATTCAAATTAGCATTGTTACTTTATCACAGTTCAATTTAACTAACTTTTATAAAGAATCAAAATTTTTATATAAGAGAGGTGAGAAAACAATTGAATTGAATCAATAAACAAAAATCCAATATTAAAAATACAAGATATTAAATGTGAACTCACCTTGAGCATATCAGCAGCTTCTTTACGTCGTTGTGCGATGTGCTCAGATTCATTCAAAAGAGTAGCTACTTGTTCAGATTTGTACAAGTGCGTAACCAACTCAGATTGTAAATTATCCTTTACATAGTTCACCAGGAAATGCATTACTGCTTTGGGAACTGAGTCTTGAATCGACTTTCGTACTATATAAAAGTATGATTTTATCAAACGTTCTGAAACAATTTGAAAAACATTATTTCATACCATTACAACAATTTTAACAAGACAATAAAATTTCATGAAAAGTTTCATTATGATATTGTTTTATTCATGTTACAACATTTGCCAAAACTCACAAATCCAGACTGAAAACACAATTAAAAACTGAATCTCCACCGGGAATCAAACCCGGGACCTTTGATCGGCAATCAGATACCTAACCAACTGAGCCACGAAGGCTGACAAAATAGAATAAAAATGAAATAACTGACCTATAACATCACAATCATGTTCTTCTCTATCAGAAAGTTTTCGAGAAGTTATAGTCATGTCTTCTGGTAAAAGATTGACAGGTTTGATTGGACTTAATAACTGTTTCGGATCCTGTAAACCATTTGACATAACTTCATTCACTGGACCTTTACCATTAGTTATACTGACAGACTTTCCACCAGGAAAGCCAAAAGAATTGCTTGAATTTGGCTGAGATCCAAATTGTAACTGAAATAAAAAAAATCATTGTTAGATTATCACCAAAAAACAAAATATTTTTACTTTGAATAATATATAAAAAAAAATTAAGTTTATCATAAATACTAAGGAAAATAATTGACATAAAAACTACAGGAAAATGTTGAAAAATGCTCTTACTGAATTAGGTGTCGGTTGTTGTCTATGACCAGTAAACATTGGACTGCCCTCTCCACTACCCTTCATAAGACTAGAAACAAGTGCAGCATCTCTATGGAAATCTGGATGCTTTGTGTTTATATACGCTAACTCAATGGCAACCAAATTCTCCACCTGAAATCAAAGATTGATTAATACACTATACATAAACTATTATACATCTAAATTGGTTCTCAAAGGGGTTGATCAAATAATCTTTATTTATGTAAGTCTATTAGAAATAATATTTGTAAAATTGAAAAGAAAAATTAAACAATTTCTCAAATTGAATTAAATCAACAGTTGGACTTGGATAAGCAATGTGATCTACCTCTATTCTTCCTTTCACATCGCATATAGCAGAAGTATATTTTGCTTAATCGAAAAAAAAAACACATTAATTTAAGATTCATTAAATGAGTGAAATTTATTGAAAAAAAATATATGAATATTTAATCATATCGTTCAAAAAATAATACCATGCTATTTGTTGTTGGAAGCCGCGTCCTCAACAGTTGTGTGACGACATCGACAATCTTCTGATGGAGACGAGGGAACCTCAACATTTCTTGCTGAACCTCTGTACCACAGTGTTGAACTATGCGTTGCATCTCTTCGTGAACCTGACAATTTAACAATGTATAAAAACATAAAGAATTTGATATTCCCAACATGATATAAGGAACACAAGAAAAAGGAACTAAAATAATCGGTACATTCAATTGAAAGTTAATCCATTTTTCTATTAAAAACAATACACAATTAAAATCTGAGATTGACTAAAAATCTATAACAAGATTAATTATTTTATTTTTAAAAAGAATATGTTCTTGTAACAAAACATATACATCTTATTTGTAAAATGAACAATTCACTGTTTGAATATAAATACATTTAATTTACCAGCTCTTCGACTTTGCTTACAATGGCAGATTTTGAGTTTAATGGTACTTTTTATTTTATATAGGTGGATGAACTGTGAATTGCGATTTTAGGGGTCTAGCAAGCTCCCTAGATAGCTTATTAAGTGTTCCCACAAAATATAAGTTTCTTAAGCTCCAGATTTATAGGGGATTCAATGAGGGTAATGGAACTGAACTAAAGAATGCGATGAAAATCTGTTTTACCAATATTTCAATAAAATGATCTAAAAAACTTACCAATTCAACACATCTCAAAGATGGATCTTCAAGACGCCTAATTTGTCTTTTGACCAGTAGCTCAAAAGAAACTTCTGGAACAAATAGTGCAGGGCGAGGTCCAGTCGCATTTCTGATGGCAGTTAAAATATCCATTTTTGTTAAACCTGTAAGAAATGAATCATGAACTTGTCCATAGTAAAAAAATATTTATAGAGAAATTGAATGAGTATTAAAATTTGTAAGATTGTGAAACAAATGCTATATGAAAAATTATATATTCCTATATGGGATAGGCAAAAGAACCAATAGCCACGTTTACAGTACTCGCCATCGATTTGATATTATATAAAGGAAATAATAGGTCACAAATGTTAATGAATTATAAAATAAACAAATTGCAAGATGGCATTGTGCTGAAATGTATTGATAAGTTATCTTATCTATAATAGACAACTGCCATCAATGCACTGTAACTAAGCAAAGGTAAGAAGACTTCTTCGGTGGCGCTGCAGCCCAAATCAATCCTTGGCCTCCCTCAGCAAGCATCTCTAACGTCCCCTGTCACCAGTTGTCGTCCTCAAGTTGGAAACATGGAGAAGCTGTTTCACGACCCTCTTCACACCATCCCCCCACCTCAGCCTTGGTTTTCCAACCCTAATTTTTCCACCCGGAAAGTAAGATGACAGTTTGGTGAAAATTTACCAAAGTAAGAGGTCAGTTTGGTGAAATTAAGTTTTACAATGAGTGCATAAATATTTGATTATTGCATTAAAGATTGGTGAAATTGGCATTAGGAGAATTATACACTATGATTGGTTAATTTAACAATGATATGTATATACATCTAAAACATACCAACTAAAGGATGAATAGAATCAAGTGTTCTCCCAAATGTCTCATGGAATATGTAGCATATTCTGGCTCCTCCACATAATTCTGTAGTTTCAATGTTCCTGGCTGTTCCTTCTATAGTAGCACAATAGGCACTGGCGAATTTGGTTATGATCTGTAGAAGCGTCTGTGACTTATCTGATACATCCTCACCATATGAATTTAACAAGGATTGGAACTGTGACACCATTACATTGACTCTAACCTAAAAATTGTTAATATCATTAAACATCATTTAAATTGTCTTATTTTTAAGTGTGGACAACAACAACTGCCAATGAATCCAATAGGCGTGATGACAGTAAGAAAAAATCATTGAAATTATGATTTTAAAAAATAAAATAAGTTACAAAGATTTAAAAAAATGCATTTGTTTAATTTTAAAGTGAATAATATTAATATTATTACAATAAAAATACAAAATATGTTAGTCCGCCATTTTATGAGAAACACCAATCAGAGCGAATCAGAGCATATGACGTCAAGGTATGCTTGCATCACATCTTCTGATTTCCTTCAAAACAATATACGCATTCACTGTCGGTCTGGACTGTGTTTATTTTGGTGTTATCTATATATTTAATATTTTATGGGATTTTAAATAGGTAGTTAAAACTAAAACAATAAAATAGCAATGGAACAAGGATTCTTCAAAGCAAATAGTTCCAATTTACCTAGAATGGATCTTTTGATGGTCAGAACTTTATTTGCGTCGAAAAAAGACGCTCATCAGAATTTCATAAAAGTAAAAACTTCCATGAAAGTACTTTATTTAACTATAATTTAAATACAACTTACATCTCGAAAATTGATAATATATGCACCTTTTTCTCTCTACATTAAGTGCTCATAAGTTAAAAGCATACGCAGGAAACGTACGATGGCCTATTTTGACGTTAGGACATTCATGAAGTTCTCTACATGCGTATTACCTAATTAATGAAAAATATTTTGTAAATGAAGTATAGTATTGATAGCCAAGCGTGGGGGATCAAATACTGTTCTTCATTGTAAACAAACGCATACTTAATAAAATACATAGAGAAATATAGTAGAGAATTTTTAGACACACTTGCTGTCTCGCCATACGAGATTTAACCACTTATTTCTCATTATTTTTTCACATGGGACGAAAACAAATACCTTAGTAGGTGTTTTTTTCAATGTGTTTGTACATTGAGGGACCGCACAGCACTTACGCATTTTTTAATTCATTTTAAATTCACAAATCGTCTTAAAATATTCGTTTACATGAAGAATAATATTGGTTTACATGCATTAGAATCTTAGTTTACACATAGTTGATATGCAGTCTATCATACTGTGGCGTCACAGGAAGACACCGTGACACTGTGAGTGTTTTTTGGCGTAAATGTCAAATTTGATTTGGAAATGGCAATTTTTGCTACGAAACCTTTATTTTATGAAAACAATGGATGCATAAAAACATTGTGAGATAGTTTTTAAAATTGGTTATACCTATTATGTAACTTTCCAAACTAAAATCGGAATGTACTAAAATTTTAGAACTCAGGCTGTTTTGACTAAATTTTGTATACTGTAAATGACATTGTTCCTAAAACTTATGTCTACAAAATTCACTGTAATGATACGAACTCCAAACCATGTATGCGTTCTGCGCTACGCTCAGCCATGTTTGTTTATGACATATCTCCATGCAAATTTTGTAAAAAGAAAATTCATTCTTCAAAAAAATTCATAGGGGAAAATTTTTAAAAGAATTGATAAAATATTTAACATTTTCATGTTGTAGTAAAATTTGTTTATAATATATATAATATTTACAAAAATAGATTCTATAACGGTTATCACTGCTTTATTTTGAAAACATTTGGAGAGTCATTTGAAATGATGCCAAATATATACCTAGTTAGTATAGCGAAAAACAAAACATATAAATGTGACAAATATAGATAGATAATTTATTTTAAACTTGTAAATAAAATAGCAGTGCAACAGATAAAAATCTAATTGTGATGGACAAAATTCCTTATCTTTGATAAACTGAATTTCATGCATTTCAACACGTCACTTAAAATGACCTTGTTAACACAACATTCAATTGATTTTTATCAAAATAGTTTTTACATTTTTTATAAGCAATATATCCAACAAATAAAATAAATATTTTCTATTTCATTTTGTTATTAAAAGGAATTCAAGTATGTTTGTGGAAGAAGGCCTTACAAAAATTAATTATCGAGGAGATATTAAGGCCAATACTACTGTGGATTCAATATGAAATATTAAACATATTAGTTTCAGGATCACCGGTTGCTGACATCAGTCATTGATAACAAGTTAAAGGAATCTTAATGATCTCACATCTCAATATGTTATCATTTAAACTAATTGCATGAATTGTGGATATAATGAAGTATAATAAAAATAATAATACAAACATACCTTGAGATCTGGTAGACAGTCACGGATGTGATGCATTAATAACCTATTCAATGTTTTTGCTAAATAAGGAGTACCATTTCTGGATGCTATTGTAGGATATTTTCTTTGTAAAAATGTTGCTTCATCCTTGAGAGCGTCCTGAAAATTTAATATAAACGACACATAAACAATGGTTTCCCAAAATAATTAAATAAAAAGTATTTGTTCAAACAAGAAATAGTTGAATATACAAACCACAATTGATTTATTATCTATAATATCTTGTTGAGATCTGTTAACTACTCCGACTATTCCTAATTTTACCGGTATGACTTTCCCACATAATATATCAATGGCATCCGTACCTGTAAAAGAAATCTTTTTATAAATTTGGCTTTTTTTGGGAAAAACTCATACAGGATTAATATTTATATTTAAAGACTAAACTATTCATGATACACTATGTCCAATTCTGATTTGTTTCACAGTACGAAAACGTCTATAACCAACGGGCGACTTGTGTAAAAGGATTTAATCCGCTCGGTGTGACGAAATAGAGTCCCGTATAAATGCATTCAACTTTTTGACACTTCTCATATACTAAAATTCCGTATAAAATTTTTAGTCGAATCTGAATAGGGCCTAATGTGTCCTATTCTGATTCGTCTAAATTTATCCGTGTGAATTTAATTAAAAATTTCATATAAAATTTTTAGTCGAATCTGAATAGGGCCTAATGTGTCCTATTCTGATTCGTCTAAATTTATCCGTCTGAATTATAGTATATGAGAAATGTCAAAAAGTTGACTGCATTTATAACAGGGACTCATTACGTCACACCGCGCGGATGAAATCCTTTTACACAAGTCGCCCATTGGTTATAGACGTTTTCGTACTCTGAAACAAATCAGAATAGGACATTATGATGAATATTTACTCCATGCGGACAAACTAACATAAGACTTTTCCTTCCACTCCACTTTATCATTGGATATAATAATGTGGATTTTTAAATCCATTTTATTATATCCAATGATTTTCACTGTTTCATCTATTGGATATGTAAAAAATTATTGCTATACGACAAACAACTAACAATACTTAATGTTACCCCCTATTCAGTAACTATTGTAACTAAAATAGAAACATACTAAAATTGTAGATTTTAGATTTACAGTCTTATTTTAGCGTTATAAAATATCAACTTGAACTAAATGGAATAGGAACGTACCTATATTGGCCGGAACGATCTTAAAATGTTACTGAATTAGACGTATATTGAATAATTGTGAAAATGATGACAATTTCATAATTTTCATAATTTTTCAAAATATGTCAAATTCAGTAACTTTTTAAGAATGTTCCGGCCAATATAGGTACGTTCCTATTCCATTTAGTCCAAGTTGATATTTTATAGCGCTGAAATAAAACCGTAAATCTAAAATCTACAATTTTAAAACGTTTCTATTTTAGATACAATAGTTACTGAATAGGGGGTATTTTCAAGATATTAATGATTTTATAGCAAACCATGGGGGTATAATAGGATGGAGACGCCTTTGTACATGAAAAGTGCAATCAAATTCATAGCTTATTTTTTATCTGTTAAGTTGTCAGCAACGAATGACGTATGCTGTGCAAACTGGCGCGAACTTCAGTCACATTCTCTTACGATACAGCACGATATCGTTTCGTAAACAAAACACACAAAAATTTCGCAACCATCTTTTTTATTTGTGACCATTTTTGATCCCAAAAATATACTAATTTTTGATTTATCGAAATTAAAATGTCGAACAGGCATTGTTGTGTGGCAAAATGTAGGAGTAGAGGTGGAATATCTTTTCACAAGTAAGTATCGAAACTAACCTAAAAAATTAAAACGTAATATACCTATTATTATAAGTTGCGTAGTTATTATTTGTTTACATGAATCATTCTTAATGATTTAATATTACGAACAGTATAATTGTTTGTGATAGTTTAATAAAATAGTAAAATGGTTTTATTTATTTGGTTTTGTAAATGGTCGCGGCAGCCATTACTTTTTATAATAATGTTAAGACACAATTTGAGAAAAAAATATAATTTCCATTCACTGTTAATGCTTTTCAATCTTATGTCTCATATTTATAACGTTTTATATAATCCCCAAATATTTTATTTATGATTTAAGAAGATAGAGCACAAAAATCACATCATATGTCACTAGATTCCGCCATATTTTTTTTGAAGGCCGTAGTGATGTGCATAACATTTCCAATCTAAATTTATTTTTACTATATCTTTTAATAGTTTTTTATAAATTCAGTCAACTTGCGGTATCTATTAGTTCCTGGCGTTATTTGTTTATATTTCTTATGAAACGCGATTTTATATGATTTAAATACAATACTTATATGCAATTTATTAATTTAACAAACATACAGAATACTGTATATAATATTTCATTTATTTATTTCATATTTCTTTTGTGATATAAATAGACATATTTTTTTTACAGATTTTCAAAAAATCCCGCTTTAAGAGCTTTATGGATTGCCGCCGTCAATCGTGGACCAAATGGGCAACCATCTTCAGGCTGTGCCCTTTGTTCGAAGCATTTCAGAGATGATGGAATTGAATGTAGTGGTTATCGAAGAAGAATAAAACCAAATGCTGTTCCTTCAATTTTCTCCCAATTAAATACTGTTTGTCCTGAAGTACGTTGATAGTACTATATTATATCTCATATATTTTGTGTTTATTTATATTAATTATTTATTATATTTTGTACTTTTTTTGTAAATTTTATATATTATACTTACCTACATTATATTAGAAATCCTTACCAATATTACTTGTTTAAATATTATTTTTAGATGCGTAAATAAAAATATTTTTGTGGACGTTATGTTAAACACTCTCTTTTTTTCAAACAACTTTGCCCATCTTTAGTGAACCTTCGGTGCCTAGTTTTTCGTCATCAAATCCAGTTCATATTTCTGAAAATGATGTTCCTATTCAGGACTCCCCAAGAAAAATTTATATTTTTCATATAGTTATTAAAACAAACTAATAATTTTTGAAAAAAAGATGTTTAAAAAAACTACAGTTATATATATAAATATATATACTATAGTCAAATCTTGCAAGTGACCCGTCTCAGAACAGGTTTTCTTAGTGAGACGGGGAACGAATAATTTTATTGTTATAATGTTTTTGTTTTTGAACAATAAACGTCGGATTGCCGGCACTGAAACTAAATAAACTATTTATGAATTAAGCATTTTTTAATTCAATCCCTTTCCTGTAAATTATTTAAACTCCTGAACTCCTCCACGAAGCACAAGGTATCATTATTTTTAGGGAGAATCTCCAATTTTGTAATGATCTTTGTAAATATTTTTCTAATATTTTTTTACGGCGCTGGCCGATTTAATAATGATATTAATAAAAATTAAGCCCTTGAGGTGAGTTTTCACGAAAACGGCGCTATATAAATTATCCAACCATATATATAAGCACTACAAATAATAACACTTATTTTTTTTGTTTTTAATGAGTGATCCTTATTTTTTCATAACCAAAGTAAAATATATATGACATTTTTGCAGAAAATAATATTTTATTATAAAATGCTTTTGTTCAATTATCGTAATTATAAATTGAAAAATATTCAATTTTAAAATAATATTTGACCATCTCTAATTCGTGGATCATTTTCTAACTTCAACGTTGCCATTAAAATAATATTGCCACGAGATAAAAAAAAAAGTACTTATTTTTGTCTTTATTATGTCATAACTGTCACTTGTGACTAACTTCCATAGGCTAAGAAGTTGATTGCATTTAGGTATTTGGTTTTTGTATAGAATTTTACGTAAGGGCGGCCCCTTGTAGCAAACCCTGTTTCTGCAACATTTTGAGTATTTGTGTTATGCGGGATTTAATACAAAATTAAATACTATTATACTAAATTTTGTTAAAAACTGAGAAACATTGGCATTTTTACTACAGTAAATACTATTTATTATAGACATTGACAGAAAATAATATATAGACTTAATATTATGTATTCAAATATTGTTATGGATCATTCACAACAGATTCTATGTCTCTTTCTAAAAATATAGACCTGGCATACAAATATCGTGTATCTTGGCTTGATACTTTGTCGATATGTTAAGAGAAATAAATTCCCTTGAACAAATCGACAGTTAGATTACTCCATAACTTTAAATCTGTTTAGTGGAGAAATAAATATTTTATGTGCTTAAAGACTGCATAAAATCAAAGTGATAGTGATAGGTGCATTAGGCGGTTTTAATATATCATATTTTCAGTCAATATATTTAGCGTTACATGCCCTCTTAAACAAAATTCAAATTTCTACTAGAGAAAATCTCTTTCTTTTGAATCTTTTGGATCTTCCAATGCAATAGTTAACAATACATACCCGCATCCATTAAATCTAGCTTAGTTACAACAGCCAGTGTTCTTCTTCCATCAGGATCCACTTCTTTGGACATCTTGATGCTTTCACTAGTGGCCATATCAGTGTTGGCAGATGTAACAGCCAATATAATCGAGTTGGGGTTTGAGATGTACTTTATAATGAGGTCACGAATCTGTAATTCTATGTCTTCTGGTTGATCACCAACTGGAACCTACAACAGTAAATATCATGCTGAACATTTTAATATTTAATTTTGAATCATACATTTTTTTGACAATAGGCCTTAATTTTGTAATTATTAAAATGACTTTATTATGTAGGCACAAAAGTAATATAAAAGAGTCAAACAACAAAATCAACAAAAACTTCATAATTTGTTTATACTTACATAATGTACAATGAATTCACATTTTTTTATAGAATGAATGCGTATTTGAAACAAATACATACATACATCCTCATACATTTCCTAAACTAAGCAAATGCTTGTTCTAAAGCTGAACAAAATACGTCGAGGCAGAAATCGAACCCTTGCCCATTGTATTAAATTTTTGATTTCATAATATATTTTACAACTTTAACACGATGTTTAAATTTATTTCAAAGAACTTTGGAAAATTTCATTTTATTTTTTATTTGCAATAAGATGATTGAGTATATAGTTAGCTGCAAACTTCTTGAGCCAATCACGTGGTCGCGCAGAGCGTTAATTTGTGTTTATTTTCTTGGTTGGCCTGTGCGCATAGCGCTCCACTCCACGACAAATAGGCTAAAAAAGATGACCAGCATCATTACCTTAGTTATTCCAGGTAAATCAACCAGTGTCAAGTTGACAACTTTGGTAGAATATATTTTAAGATTGATTGGTTCAGGACAGATGCCCTTATTGCTTCCAGCCATTCTGTCAGTTTCCCTGTCAATTTCATTGCGAATGGCGGTGAAGTCTGTGAATATTTTGTCTTTGGTGTGTAAAAATTTACCCCATTCTTCCACATCAATAGTTCCTGAAAAGAGTCATGTATTGAATTATTAGCATGATGAAAATATAATAGTAGTTCAGCTATGACTTAACTAATCCAACGTATCATCAACATATAAAGAATATGTGCAGGTACAACAAACAAAAAAATGAAAGGATACATTAATTATTTGAAAAATTATATAAGAATAGTTATCTCCAAATATCTCGACTTGTTTCAGAGGAGAGGGGGATGGTTTGCACAAATACCAAACAAACAAAAACCCAAAATCACACTCTGCACAGCCCACTTGATCTTACAATTTCCGATAACTATACAACATATAAAAAAAATGTTATAATGTTACAAGTCTTACTTATTAGATTTCGTTAATAGCTTACGTAACACGTAACTAGATAAGCACGACTAAAATAGGTTAAGATCGGTATTAAAAAATCTTACTTATACACGTATACTAAGATATTACTAAATAGTTCAATGAATTGTTTTCAAACACCCTCATTTATTTTTTTCATATGGCCGCATTGGCTTCACAGATGTCAAAAGAAAGATAAATGCGTGTAATCTTTGGATAACTGACGAAAAATGAAAACATACACCGTGTTGTGCCGTATTGAGTCAATTTAAACACGATTGCGATGAAGAATAACAAGGAAAAACGTTATGAGTATTAAATTTTTCTGTCAATCTCAAATATTCATCAAATATAAAAAGATCTGCCATTTTGAAATATTTGGTATGACGCGTTAGTCAAGCGTTCAACAACCTCTCGACTTGTCCTAACTTGACGTCTATGAAATAAAGGTATAATAAAGATAGCCACGGTTTATAATTAAAAATTTTCGTTAATCACGCTCTATTACCAGGTACTATAGATAGTTCAAGTTTATAAGTAAGACGGTTAATATTTAAAATTAATTTAAACTATTGATTATTCATACATAGATTAATAATAGTACTATTATCATGATAAATTTTCGATGGTGAGTAATATAAGTACACTGATATCAAAATGATTTTGATGAAAACAACTGATAATGATAGTGAAACATGGATTTAGAATAAATAATGCTGTGGACAAGAGATCCTCAAAGTAAATGTTAACTAAATCATAGAAAAAATGAAGTAACGAGTATCTAACAAAAATTATATGAGAAACTGAAACGAAAAAGCAGAGCATGTATAGAAGAGGCAGTATACATAATTTGTAAATAAAACCAATAATACATATCTAGAAAGCATGACAAAAAACAATGAAAATGAAACCAAGATTGCATGTCAAGAACAAATAATATTATTTTCTCTGCCTACTTCAAAGGTAGGACATGGTGTGATTGGATGAATATAAACTTTAATAGTAATTATTTGCATTGGATTATAAAAAAAATAAATTATTATGACATGTATGACATGTATGAATATTTTGATGTAAAATACATTAATGGTGACTTTCACCAATGTTACCTAAACTGTCACATAGCTGAGTATCACCTAAGCTTAGGTAGCCCCTAACGTACCGTTTGGTTTTCACCAGTCTATTTTATCTGTTCCCTAGCTAGGAATTCAAAACGATTATTTTTGTTTATACAGTGGCAACATTTGTATTTGGAATGCATCATATTGCATCATGTTTTTTCTATGACTGTCACTTTCTGTCAATTACGTTGTGATTTCGTTCAACATTTCCAAATAATTCAGTTTTCGTTTAGTTGATTTTAGTTATTTTCTCGTTAATAAGTAACTATTACTTGTGCTATTACTAATAATATGTACATATATTCAATGCCTAAAAATGCAATAATGTTATACATAAATATTGAGGACATCATTTAGCAATTTTGTCTTGTATTTTAGGAAATGCCAATCGAAAGAAAACGGCAACCAAATTTTACCGTCGATGAGAGTTTGAAACATTACGGCATTTATAATCCTATTCATTTTAATTTTCAAAATGCGTGTAAATCGACGAAAAATTAAAATTATAAACACAATTGACAATATTATGCTACTAAATCGCTATATACTGACTGTCATTTTGACAGTTGTTTCTTAAGTATTCGTTTAGGTGGCGGAAATTGGCTCCCCAGAATTAGGGGGCTCTTAGCGTCTTAGGTAACTCTTATGTAGGTGGTGAAACGAAAATTCACGTTAGGTGCTACACAAGAATTCTTAGGTAGCACCTAAGAGTTAGGGGACGTTGGTGAAAGTGACCATAAGAGGCCATATAAACCGAAACACCCCAATTTGAATTTCTCAAATATGTTAGTTTTTCAAAAACAAAATACCGCTAGAGAAATATTTAAGGGGCCGCATAAACCTAAACACTCCCCTGGGGGAACCAGGCGAAACCCCCCGGTAATTAGCCTTCTGCACACATGAGGCTCTGTGTGCAGTGACATTTTTTCCTCACTACTCGTGGGAACTCTATGGAAGAACACCAAAATAATTTTTTAGACGAAATGGAGGAGGCCGACATGGCTTCGGAAGGTTCTTCAGAGCCTTTTGATTCCATGGAGGTGGAACAGTTAGTGGCTAATTCACCAACTGTATATGAAGAAGAGGCAGAAAAACCTCCTTCACCTCAGCTCCAGGATGAGACTGATAAGCCTCAACTGGAAACTGAAACAAGTAAGCCGAAGAGGCTTGGTGGGGCAGCCAAGAAAAGGCTTAGCAACCTTCTAAAACAAGGTATGCCCTATGAAGAGGCACGTAATCAGTGCCTCATTCCACTCCAGTCAGATGCGGCCTTGAAAAGGCCAAGAGCAAACGACAGCAGTGAAATTTCCAACCCAGCCAAAAGGGAAAGATCGGAAAAGAGAACTTTCCGCGATGCTGCTGTTGGAATCAGAATTGGCGTATGTAACAAAGAAGATAACGCCATTCTAACAGACAATCAGTTGCTGCAAATTGAAAGCGCACTGGTAAAAGCTGTGGTAGAATCTATTGGCAAAGGATTCCAACCTCGGTTCGAAACGTTTACCAGGAAAAAAGGCATCCTGGCACTCACATGCACCGATCAAGGGACTCATGACTGGGCATGGCCATTGATTCCGACCTTGAAACCTTTCAAAGGAGCGGATTTGAGGGTCGTGCAAGGTCATGAGATACCTAAAAATATTATTGCAGTAGCCTGGATTCCCAGTGAATTGAAATGGCTACCAAAAGATGTGATGCATATCTTAGGCATCTCCAACAAAGGTTTGAATGTTAAAATGTGGAAGGCATTAAACACCAAACAAATGCCGAATGGGCAAATCATGACGTTTTCGATAGACAAAGATTCCGTCAAAGCATTAGAGGCCTGTAATTTCAGACCCTACATGGGCATCTGCAGGATAACCTTCAAGCTCAAAGGCCAGAAGCAGGCGCAGGTGGGGGGGACCCCAACTACAGCTTCCAAACTCAATTCGGGGGCCTCGTCTGGCGCTGGGACCTCGAAAGTGCTGTCTAAGCCTGTCGAGGTTGCGGTGTCGACGAGGATGCCTGAAGGTTCTGAACCCGTTTCGGAAGCTTCGTCTAGTGCTAGGACCCCAGCAGTGCTGTCTAGGCCTGATGGGGTTGCGGCGCTGGCGAGGTTGCCTGAGGACTCGGAGCCTGTTCCGGGGACTTCATCTGGCGCTAGAACCTCATCAGTGCCTCTTGGGCCTGAGGGGATTGTGGCGCCGGTGAGGTTGCCGATGAGAATGGAAGTTGTGCCTGTTCCGGGGACTTCATCTGGCGCTAGAACCTCAGCAGTGCCTCTTGGGCCTGAGGAGATTGTGGCGCCGGTGAGACTGCCGATGAGAGTGGAAGTTATGCCTGTTCCGGGGACTTCGACTGGCACTGAGACCACGACGGTGCTTCATAGACCCGTTGAGTCTGCGGTGCGGGCGAGGTTGCCGGAGAAAGCCAAACCCACTCCGGGAACTTCATCCTTCACATCAGCCAGTAGACCAGTCCGTGGAAAGGGTCTACGCAGGAGTAAGGGTGAACCCAAAGGGGTGTCACACTGGCTAAAAACCACCCCTAAATAATCTCCTAGTCAGTAGAGAAGTAGAGATACTGTGTCCTGACAATGGAGAAACATAAAATTCTCCAAATAAACCTTCACCACGCCAGGGCAGCCACTGCCCTGGCAGGGAGAACACTAGCCAAGGAAAACATAACTGCAATACTAGTACAGGAACCTTGGATATATGACAATAACATTTGTGGGTTCAACTCGGTAGGAACAGTCATTTCCTGTAACAACGGAGGTAAACCCAGAGCAGGTATCGTATTAAACAAATCCATACGTTACTTAAATATTTTAGAGTTTTGTAAAGAGGACCTTGTAGCAATAACTATCCCTTGTAACTCTAATGGCAGAGGATTAATACTCTGCTCAGCTTATTTCGCAGGAGATGAACCATTACCCTTGACACTCCTCGAAGACCTGATCAGGTATGCCAAGAAAAACAATGCGCAGCTGATCATAGGTTGCGATGCAAACTCACATCACAAAATTTGGGGAAGTACTGACTGCAACCAAAGAGGTGAGTTACTTTTAGAATTTATTCTAACACATAATTTCATGAATAAGGTGAGATCTGAAGTTCTCGATCTTACTCTATGTACTGAAAATGCCAGTGACGATTTAACAGACTGGAAAGTAGTATCAGAGGAATCTGCCTCTGATCATAAACAAATAACTTTCAATATAAAAAATATTGAAAGAAAAACTGCAGAGTACAGGAACAAAAGACTAACCAACTGGGCTATGCTTGAGGAGATTACCAAAAATACTTTGGGGACCTCCTACAAATCAATCAAAGATTGGAAAAGCATAGATCTTGCAACAGACTTTCTATCAGAAAGCCTTAACTCAGCCTACGAACAAAGCTGCCCTAAGAAAATTAAAAGTCAAGCCAGAGAAGTACCATGGTGGAACTCTCACCTGGCAAAACTCAGGGCAAACATAAGAAAGCTTTTCAACAAGGCAAAATCGCATGGAACGTGGGATAGCTATAGGAAAGCACTCACGGAATACCATAAAGAAATCAGGAAAGCTAAAGCTACATCCTGGAAAAACTTCTGTAATTCAATAAATGACACAACAGAAACAGCAAGAATAAACAAAGTACTTGCTAAACAGAAAACACCAGATATTGGCCTTCTCATGAGGCAAGACGGCAGCTATGCTGCAACAGGAAAAGAAACACTCACCCTACTTGCAGATACTCACTTTCCGGGATGTCAGGTTGTCACCAACAACCACATTCCTCAACAAGTTATCTGCAGGCCAAATCTAGAAGACTGGAGATTAGCGTCAGAAATCTTCAAACCTTCTAAAATTAAATGGGCTATAAACACCTTCAAACCCTACAAAAGTAGCGGAGAGGATAATATCTTCCCTGCCCTTATTCAAAATAGCATTGAGGTAACAATGCCTCTCCTGCTAAAGATCTACAGAGCCAGTTTGGCATGGGGTTATATTCCAAGGAAGTGGAAAACTGTAAAAGTAACATTCATACCCAAACCTAACAAAGAATGTTACAATACACCTAAAGCATATAGACCAATAAGTCTAACATCCTTTCTGCTTAAAACTATGGAGAAAATTATACATAGACACTTAATTGAAACAACATTAAGCAAACACACAATACATGCCAAACAACACGCATATCAAGAAGGGAAATCTACAGAGACTGCCCTCATTGAACTAGTGAATACTATCCAAAACTCACTAAACAACGGAGAAATAGCACTCTGCGTTTTCTTAGACATAGAAGGAGCCTTTGATGGTGCTCCAACTAATGTCCTGCTAAATGGATTAAGGCGCAAAAAGGTTAACGCCACCATCATAAAATGGATCGAAGACATGCTGTCAAACAGATTTATTACAACAAATTTGCTGGGAGAGAACTTAACAGCTAAAACCTGCAAAGGATGTCCTCAGGGAGGAGTTCTTTCTCCTCTACTATGGACACTTACAGTAGATAGCTTAATATGCCTACTCAATGACAATGGCTATAATGCACAAAGCTATGCTGATGACATAGTAATTATAATCAGAGGGAAAGAATGTGACATTATTTCCGAACTGATGCAAAATGCACTTAAAAATGTAGAAAATTGGTGCATAAAAAATGGACTAAAAGTCAACGTAAACAAAACTACACTTATTCCATTTACAAATAAGAGGAAACTTGACAAACTCTTTGCACCCATTCTTTTTGGGAGAAAACTAACTATCTCAAAAGAAACTAAATATCTTGGAATAACACTAGATAACAAACTCACATGGAACAAACATGTAGACAATATAACGCAGAAAGCAACAAAAGCTCTGTGGTCATGCCGAAGACTAGTGGGCAAGAACTGGGGTTTAAAACCCTCGCAAACACTATGGATGTATAAATCCATAGTAAGGCCCACAATCTCATATGCAATACCAGTTTGGAGCAACAAACTAGAACAGAAAGGCTGCAGAGACAAGCTCTCAAAGCTACAAAGAATGGCCTGCCTGCTGATAACGGGAGCACTACATACAACTCCCACAGCTTCCTTAGAAGCTTTCCTTAATCTTCCACCACTCTACCTTCATCTACAGAAAGTAGCGAAGGAAGGTATAATAAGATTAATTGATGCAAACAAAAGACACAGTTTTTCAAGCAAATCTAACCTAATAAAGGAACTTGATGAAGTAAACCTAATTAGCTTACCAAAAGACAAAATCAAGACAGTCTACAATTTCGATAAACCTTATAAAATCGAAATTCAAACCAGAAATGAAATATCTGAAATCTGGTATCAGGAATCAAATGGTGCCCTTATCTGGTACACTGATGGTTCCAAAAAAGAAAAAGGAGTGGGCTCAGGAGTGTATGGACTCACACCGAAAGTGAAAATATACAAACACCTGGGACACACCACAACAATTTTCCAGGCAGAATTATGCGCCATAACAATTTGTGCCTATGAAAATCTCATAAGAAACTATAGACACAAAACTATTTATATTTACTCCGACAGTCAAGCAGCTCTCAAAGCTCTAAACTCATGTAAAATAAATTCATCTACAGTCCAAGACTGTAATTTAGCATTAAACAAACTAACAATAGAACACAACAACAAGGTGGTTCTAAGATGGGTGCCGGGACACTCAAGCTACAAAGGCAATGAAGAGGCAGACAAACTTGCAAATATGGGGGCTGACTCAGTTACCTATGGACCAGAACCTTACTGCTTCTTAACCAATAGTGTCATCAAAACAATATTATACAACAACATGCTAGAAAAAGCTAAACAAAACTGGCTTAACCTATCAGGACAAAAGCATGCAAAATCAATGATCCCAGGCTTCTCAGCTAAAAGATCTAAACAAATTCTTACTCTTAACAGAGAAAATATAAGAATTCTAATCAGAACACTGACTGGACATTGTAGATTGAATAAACACCTATGCACAATGAACTTAGCAGACATGTATCTATGCAGATTTTGCCTAGACGAACATGAAACTCCGCTACACCTGCTCAAGGACTGTGAACCACTGATGCAAACAAGAGCCAGAATATTTGGCTCTCACATCGCTGATGAAACACAAATCAGAGAAGCCAGCCCACTGAAGATCTTAAGATTCATTCGAGAGATTGGACTATGGGAAGACCTCTAGAAGCCAATCATTCACAATGAGCTACATATCGAGCTGACGTGAAGAAACCTCTAGAAGGATTTAAAAAAAAAAAAAAAAAACCTAAACACCTCAATTTCAAATCAAATATGTTAAACAGTGTGTATCTAGAAAAAATAGTATAAGTCTTTTCAACATTTCTCTAGTGAATGTTCAACACACAATTTAAAAATTCGGCCTTAAATTCTCATATTTTTTTTTTTAAAAATCCTTTTTTACGGATTTTTTTTTAATTTACTCCATAACTATGTGTCGTTGAGAAATAAATATTTCATATGCTTATTAACCCTTTGAACGTGTTAAGCAAAAAATGAAATTTGATCTGAAAAATGCAAATCTAAAGTAATAAAGCAATCAAAATGTTAGTGTCTGTGTGTGTGTGTGTTTGTCTCACGCCTTCTGAAAACCCAAGAGCATCTAAAAATCTAATTTAAGTGCGAACATGTACCAGTATACCTGATGCAGTGTCACGCTAAAAAGAATGCGATAAAAATGCTGAATTTTAAAAATATTTAAATAATTATTTTTTTCATACAAAATTTTCCAAGTCATATCTGTCAAAAAAGTGTACATTTTGCACGCAAATATCTGTTAGTTTAAAAGTTAGAAGTACGTATTTACACGAAAAAAATATATTTTCAAGTATAACTTAGCTTTTAAGTGAAAAACATGGTGAATATTTTGTCTAATTATAATGTTTAACTTATTTTTAAAGTAAGCGTTTTGTACAAATGTACATACATATAACCCCGCCATTTTAATATCTTTTCATACGATATTTAATTTTCCTACCGAATGAATATGTTCTTTAAAATAATATACCTTTGAAATAAATGTGATTATGAAATAATAAAATGAAACACAAGACATTACAGCAAGTTTTTAGACATACATTGTAAAAGTCTGTTAATTATTAGTAAAGATATAGGCGTAATAAAATTGCATAATTTGTTTAAAATATTTGATTTTTCTGACAATTTTCATTTTTATGGCATCGAACAAACCAATGTAGGTACCTACATATTCAAAAAATGTCTCCATAACATTTGATATTTTTCACATGTTGGAACATGGTTACTATGGTAACGGACACATTCTGATATTCAAATAAAATTTGTTATAAATCGAATTCGAATTAATTTAGAACATCATTGTAGGTAGGTACCTACATACCTAATACTTACTACTTAAAAACCAAGAATATACTGATTTTGTATAGGAAAATTATTAAACTATTTTAGGTTAACTACAATACACATTCAATATACCTACAAACTATTTCCTATAGTGAAATTCTTCTTTTTTCTATGTAGACCTTTGGGTGATTTTTTCTACAAACTATTTCTTGGGGTTTAAATCTTCTTCCTCTTCTTTTGTGAAGTCATTTGGGACAGTTCATAAATAAACTATTTCCTATAGTCTAATTTTTCTTTTTCTTAATTTATGTAGACCTTGGGTGAGTTTTTATACAAACTATTTCCTATAGTCTAATTCGTCTTCTTCTTCCTTCATGTAGACCTTTTGGTTAGTTTTTAAACAAACTATTTTTAAACAAACTATCCTTTAGTCTAATTCTTTGTTTTCTTATTTTATGTAGATGTTGGGTGAATTTTATATAAAATATTTCCTATAGTTCAATTCATCTTCTTCTTCTTTTATGAAGACATTTTGGTCAGTTTTTTATATAATACATTTCCTAATGTGTAATTCTTCTATTTCATCTTCTATGTAGACCATTGGGTCAGTTTTTATTACAAACTATTTGTTATAGTTTTATACTTCTACTTCTTTTTTAAATTAGTCTTTTGGATTAGTTTTATGTCTAATAGTCTATTGTAACGAAATATTATAAACAACATGCATACTTGATGAAAATACATAAAAACGAATGGGATGTGACCAACACTAGAATCTTCTCATTACTTTTGTTCAATCAAATTTACACCATTTATTATATCATCATATATTGCTTAATTTTCAATAACTACACATTTCATTTTGATGACAATATATAAAAAATCGGGGTTGTGGCCATTGCTGGATCTTCACAACGTTTATATTCATATTAAAAACTATTTAACATAGCTTAAGTCTTCTTCTTCTGTAATGTAGACTTATGTGTCAGTTTTAAGTCTATCAGTTTTATTGTGCAAAACTATAATAAACTACATATATGCACACTTGACGAAAAATATAAAAACGAATGGGATGGGACCAACACTAGAATATTTTCAGTACTTTTGTTTAATCAATTTTTAAACCATTTCCCATCATCCAAAATTACTAAATATTTAAAACACATTATTTGCGTTCGATGACAATATATAAAAATAGGGGTTGTGGCCAAATCCAAACTCTTTACGACGTTGTCTTTTTATAATAAGTCATATTTAAAATCATTTCCCATAGTCCATGCGTGCAGAAATTGTATGTGCTTATATATAAAAGCAAATGGATTGTGGCCATCACTTTAAGATTTTACACCGCTTAAACTCAATTAAATTTCAAACTACTTTTCATACTACGGTTAAAAAAAATTATGTGTGACAATATTATGTAGGTATATAAACGATTGCTTATTCCTTCACTAATTTACATTCTTGGCCAACGGCGGGACATAAAAGCTAGTTTTCAATAAAAAAATAAAGTATTCTCTAATATTCCTTATAATTTTTTTAATCAATATCTTAATTTTTTATACCAAAAAATAGTTGCCACGTTATATTTTGGGGGAGGGGGGGCTCAAATAATTTATTTGAAATTTTTTTTTTCTATTTTTTTTGCATCCAAAGGTAACGTTTTTTACAAGCCATGGACTATAGTCAATTTACGCGTCGAAAGGGGAAAAAAATTCGGGCGACTTTAGTCGGTTTACGCGTTCAATGGGTTAAAGAGTGCATAAAATCAAATTGAATGACCCATAAAGTTTTTTCATTTCAAATAAGCTATGTTCTTAAATTTGGGGTTTCCGATCATTTAAATCACGTATAAACCTTTTTTAACGCACGCCATAGTTACCCTTACTAACGCATAACTTCATAGTGCATTGGGCGGTTTTAATATATCATGTTTTCAGTCACTAAGTTTAGCGTTATATGTCCTCTTAAGAATGTTCATCGCACAATTCTAAAATTCAGCATAGTTTCCCATAAAAAGAGATATTAGAAATATCATTTTTTTGCAATTACTGCATAACTATGTCATAGAAGAATAAATATTTTGTTCGCTTAAAGAGTGCATAAAATCAATGTAAATGACCGATTTTTTTCATTTCAAGTGAAGGGGGCAAGTTTGGTCAAACGGTGGAATCAAAGCCCTCATGATAACCCATATCATGGATATAATTATCTTATGGAGTTCTATAATATATTATATTACAGAACTCCATAAGATAAATATATCCACGATATGTTATCATGAGGGTTTTGATTTCACCGTTTGACCAGACTAGCCCCCAGATTTGTTCTTAAAATGCAACATATCAACAAATTTTGGTGTTCTGACAATTTAAAACACGTATAAACCAGTTAAAACGCACGCGATGGTACCCTTACTAACACGGTACTTCATAGTATATTAGACAAAAATATATCTTCATTTAATAAATCATGTTTTCAGTCATTAGATTTAGCAGTATCTATATTTAGCATTATATGCCCTCTTAAGCAATAAAAAATCATTGTTTTCTAAACTGGGATTCAACAAGGCAAAACACAAAACTGGAATAGTGAATATCAGTAAATCTAGATAAAGTTGAATGAATTTATCTTGAATTAATAATCTTGATAATGCTTGTTATGACACATATGAATAAGTGCACAAATCAGTCAATAAACTGTAAGTATAATAAGTCCATAACAATTGTTAAATAAAATTCTTTGTTAGATAGATGTAATAAATAAACAAAATGAATTTAAAAACTTGAGGTAAATTGTAACAAGGAAAATCAAATCCATTAAAATAAATTGTCTTTGATCTAAATTTTAAGGATATCATTTTTTTGCCATAAAAATATTGGCAAATTGCTAATCAAAGCAACTTGTGTCTAAAATTATATCAAACACTCTAATTTCAAATAGCAATGCCTATTTTTGTATAGTTATCGAAAAACAACTTGGGCCAGTCACATGGGTGCGCAGATCGCAAATATCAAGAAAATTTTCTTTGATCATAAACATGCATACACAGTCGTGATATTTAAGGAGTTCGCAGAGGTTTGGCCGAACCCGTTGTTAAAATTTTCCAAACCCTTTATTAAACATGCTTAACATTTCTTAGTGGTTTTGTTTCTTTTAAAAAATATATTAAGATAATATATTATACTCTGAAACACTACTAAACTAAAGCCTTATGCGCCAGACCAACAATCAAATTTGTTTGTCAAATTTAGGGGTTGTTCGGATGTTACTGGGAATGTTCCGATATGCACTCGGTATATTGAATTAATCTTGCATCGAGTATGTTATCAAGTGCGTTTCGGAACATCCCTGACCATTCATAGTTTACGGGAAAACTGTTCGGAGCATGACTCTTGCTTAGCTGCTGTCCCTATGACTTTTTTATTTTATTTATTTATTTTATATTCCTTCTCAGGTAACTAACAGGTACTATGTGAAATATTAATTTCACACGCACCCAATAACAAGTTACCACATTCTGGAGACTTACGATATTAATCGTCTCCAGTATAGAAAAAAAAACAATTTTTCAAGTTATAAAATGTTTCAAATGAAAAAATTAAAATATGTACAAAATAAACCATTTTGTACACTTTTTTTACTATTTGTCAAAAAAAAAGTTCTGGCATAAAATATGTTAAATTTTAACTGAGTCAGACCCGAATGCACAGTCCTAGGTAACTAATACTAACTCCTAACCTCACTGGAGTATTTATTATTCTTAAGTTAGCAATTGTATTGCAAAGACGTCACTAAATAAATATTAAATAGGTTCTACGCCAAACTTAAGGTCGATGGCGTATAATTTTACATATAATTGTGTACGAAGAAAAGAGTTTATACTGTAGTTTAAAATATTTTTTGTCATAACAACACAATCGCATGTAACTAAGCTAACACTGTCAGCTCGATGTTATGATTCTTCTGAAATTCCAGTGAATTTTCAGCATCTCGTATAGACAAAATTACTAAATACATATATGACGAAGTCGCTAAAATCATCATCCATCGAAAACAACATGTATTTTAGTATTGAACCACTCGTAAGGTTCCTCACAATCAATCTTACTTTTTGACAGTTCGCAGATGTTATTTTATGCCACTGAGCATGCACTAAGTATTTAGATATGTCTCTGCAATGCGATTCTCATACAAAAACTTTGTAACATCCTTCATTTAGGAAGCTATGTGATCTCCTAACTTAAGTGAGCGACTGTGTAATGAAAACATGGTTAGTATTTAGAATTAAGTATTTTGGTCGGACTCTGCATTGGGGTCATAATTTTGCCAATACATCTTTTTACTTATATTGGGATGGACGGTTTTTGGGCTAATGTTTCTAATGCACCATTTGAGCGAAAAAATTATTATGGGAAAATTCTCTGTTAGCGAACCCTTTGTTAAATATTTTGAATATCACCACTGCGCATATGTATTATGAGAAAAGCATAATATTTTAAAAATAATATATTAAGTGAAAATAGGAAACATTAAAAAATTATTTTATTTTATATTACTTCTCGGGCAAATAACAGGTTGTACTAAGTATGTCAAATATAAATTTAACACTCAGCCAATAACAAGTTGCCACATTCTGGAGACCTATGATAATAATTGTCTCACAGATCCAGACTGAAAACACAATTAAAAACTGTATCTTCAATGGGAATCGAACCCAGGACCTATGGATTAGCAGTCAGTTACATAAAATAACATTTGAAGGAATACAAAATGTGTACATGCTTATAACATGAAACGTAAGTTGCAAGTCACTTACACGAGTCACAAGCATACAATCTAAACCTTACTAAAAAAAAATAGCTATAATAAAAACAAATAATATGTAGCACTTGTGTGGCTCTTAGCTTTAAATCAACCTTATAGATGATACAGAAGGAACAAACATTATAAAAGGTATAATGAAGATTAAAATGTTTGTTTTATTTTGATACTCAAAGAAAATAAAGAAGAGCAGTCAATAAAAAAAAAAGTTGTCAGGTAAGTTTTATTATACCAGTTATATTATTTTACCGACAATATTATAGGTATCTTTTTATTTCCAAGAGCATTGGTAAAATTTAGTATTACTTAGTTACAAAACATATTCGACTAGTGTTAATAATGTCATTAGTTCAAATAAAAAAGAAATTACTAGTATAGATACCTTTCAGAATCCCAGAAAGTAATGAGGAACCTAAAATTAGTTTTATAAAGAAATTATAAAAAAAAATTTGGAGGAATATTGATTTGGACGCATGTCAATATAATTATTTCAAATTAGAGGGATACATGCAGATAAAACTAACCTTCTTCAGCTGAACGATGTTCTTTACTTTCTTTTGGAGCATATATTAATTGAAGCACTAGAGGTCTTCTAGTAACGATGCCAGTTCCACGGGGTAGAAATGATCGTCCCACTAAGCTTTCTATCACAGAACTTTTTCCAGAGCTCTGTAATATATTAAATTAATTTTAAATTTCAGTGTCAGGGCTTCCTCATGGCTATGACAAGAAACTAAAGACAACGACTGACGATAGCACAATAATGAAGCAATAAGATAATGAAGATATTCCTGAGGATCTAGGACGTGTATTTCTTATTTAAATGTGTAATAAATCTGTTATGCAATCTATTGTCAAATAAAAAAATTACTTGAGTCCCGAGAACGACAATTTGAGGAAGTTGTATGGCATCAGCTCCAACAGTGTTAAAAACATCTTGTAGTTTGTTTATCACAGGAATGAGTGCTTCCATTATACACCCAATCAACAGTACAATCTAAACAAAAAATAATTCAAATGGATATGCAAAAAATATTGTACAATGAATAAGAAAAACACTTCAAAAGAATACTTCTGTCGCGCAACTAACGGCCATCTTAGATTTAGTGTTGTAAGCATAAAAATTAAAAAGGATAGAAACTAGAAACCAGAAATTATTCATAGGTACCTACCTTCAGCGCCTTCTTAAAAAAATAGTTTGACGTTTTAAAAGCCGGCAGGTTGAATTCAAGATGGTGTTTATTGTTTATCAAGTGGAACTATTTTGTACCTATATACCTATCAAAATTGTCAATAAGTTGATAATGTTAAAATATCAAAATTGATTTCTAGAAAATAATAAATATTTTATAACATACTCACACCATGTCCTTGAGCAGAAAAGGCTTTATATCTTTTGACATAGGTACAAAATTACTAAAACTTCAAACAAGTTGATAGGTTAAACATTATAATATATCATAAATCATTTTCACATTTTAAGCGCCAATACTCAAAAAATAAAAACCCTTGAAATGGATGTCCTTTCATTGAATACTATGTGTATTTCATATTTAATTTATTTTGTAAATACATTATTGGAGATCTACTATGTTGTAATGCTTTGTTTGACCATAATCTTAGTAGACTGTAATAAACTGTTTTTGTGCCACCCACCACCAGGAAACCCACATTTAAGATGTCCTTTATTATAGGTTATGTAGGTATAGTTTCCTATATTAATTTGTTAAATTGTAATATTTTTTTTCAGAACAAAATGCATTGTGCTTATAGACCTAAAATGAAGGATGTAATTATCGAAATATTTATTCCCTCAACACGATGACATCTTTTTAGATGCAAATACAAAATTAACCTTAATTTTGGAGGAGTAATATTTGTTTTGTTTAATATGTCTGTATACAATTATTTTGCATGCAATCAAGAATAAATACACAGTGAAGTACCTACACAATAGTTTTATATTATGCAATAATCAATCCCTTTTTATAATAATGTAGAATACAAATATATATCCCTCCGGATAACATTTTGTCATGACGGTTTCATATTAATAAATGATTTTTAAAATATATTTTAAGGCAAAGAATTTTTTAATTAAAATTATAAATAAACGGGTCGTAAAATTCAAGACAGTTTTTATCCAAAATAGCATTATATTGTACTTTATTACATAAGAAAAAATATTCACGAATGACTTCGCATTTGAAGTTTATGTTCTTCATCGGATTAGCGAGTTTGTCTGAAAGTATAGCAAAAAAAAGAATTTTATAAAAACTTATGTGTCTTCTATATCTTAGATACAGTGGGGGCTCAAAAAATTAGAGCCACTCATAATTTATCACAAAAATTGTGTTTCAGGTTCATAATCAGTATTAAAAACTTTAGATATGCTATTTATTGTTGTTTCAGTTTATCACGCCATTCCTTGTGAATATTTTTTTGGAATAACAACACTGTTTTACTGTTTGTTATGAAGTTAGCTGCGTTACAATGAGAAATGTCACAGTTTTACACCACGTGTGATATTGAACAATAGCAATTTATTCTGAAGTTTGGTTTATAATTTTTATTTTATAAGAATATTCGTACTTCTTTCTTTTTTTATATGCAAGTAAGTTATTTTTACCATATTCCATTATTTATTTCATTTATCAAGGTGATACCGGCCGGTCAGTCGTCACGAGTGACGTGAGCGAGAGAAATCCGACGCCCCTATATGACGTGCGAGTATTTTCTGGTACCTACCCAAAATACCGCGGGGACCACCATTAATTTTTGGGGAAATAATGATAATGATTTTATTACTTGGGATAATTTTTTTTATGAAATGGCAACATTTTGTCTTGTCAGTCGAGATACGAAAACGGAAAAAAAGAGTTTTTGCCGCGTGTGGGAATTTAAATTAAAAAAAAAAGAGGAACGATTCTTTTAGCATCAATTTTATTTTTTTCAAAAAGGAAAATTTTTTTTAAAGTCTGGCCGAGCCGCCAGCAGACGATATTAATAAATAACTTCTCGTCTCAAGTCCGGTGCCCCAGAGCCGGCAATAATTTTTATTGTATTTTTTCTACCCAACGAAAGTAAGAAACTCTAACTTGAGCCAAGCCTGGTGCAGCTGGCTGGGTTTTTCCTGAGACTGTTGCCTTGGCTGAACCGTAGAGGCCTTTGCGCGTTTCGGCGAGTCGCCTGCCAGGGTTTCGTCCGACGGATTCCCTCGGCCAGGTTGTGCCACCTAGGTGTTTCCATCGGCTCTAAGCCAACTATAAGTTTTAAATCTTCTTTGCATACGTTGGGCTGAACACGGACCTTCCCAGTGGCCGAGGACGTCCACCGACCCGTAGGTCAACGCAGACTACGCCTGGTGGGCTGTCGATCCACCATCATCGACAGGGGTCCAAGCTGGGAGACCACGTCCTCACGGTGAGTGGCCTTTAATGTTCTCTTACCTTGGTCCAGTTAGTATTAATAGTTTATCCGAGGGGAGTGACACCTTGAGACGACGCTTCACGTCGTCCCTAGCGCTCCACCTAAACTGCACACGTCTACGCTGAGTGCTGTTCGGAGCTGGTCAGCGGCCTTGCCATCTGAGTCTCCGGACAGCGTGAAGCGAAGGAGTGTCTCTTAAGGTTTCCAGAGCAACTGTTGATAGAATTAAGAGAAAAATGGACAATAATGAGCCCATACAATCAGTTAAGAGGAAAAATTGTGGGCGAAAGCGTATTACAACACCACGAACTGAAAGAAAAATAAGGGATATTGTTCTTGAAAATAGAAGAAAGTCAAGAAAAACGCTTAAAGAAATAATAAATGAAGAAGGAATTGCAATATCTCTTGGTACGCTTCGCAGAAGACTGGCAGAACAGGGATTCAAAGCTTGTAGACCAGCAAGAAAACCGAGACTTACGCAAGCAATGAGGGAAAAACGTCTCCAATGGGCCAAAGATCATCGCCATTTTACTATTGAGGATTGGAAAAATGTAAGTTGATGATGTAGTCATCATACCATTACAATTTAAAAGGATAAAGGCTCATTTTTCAGTAAATTAGAATGTTTTACCAACTCTATGTGAATATTTTCTCTATTTCTAGGTTTGTTTCTCCGATGAGTCCTGTATTGAAATTTTGATGGATAAATCAAATTTTGTACGACGAATAGAGGGTGAAAAATTTAAGGAAGAATGTCTCGTGCAAAGGGTGAAGCACCCATTAAAGATTATGGTCTGGTCTGTCATCAGTGGTCAGGGTACTGGAAGACTGTACATTGTTAAAAATACCATGCGTCAGGACCAATACATTGATGTCCTCAAAGATAAACTGATTCCTCAGGCAATGGAATGGTTTCCAAATGGAAAATTTATATTCCAACATGACTCTGCACCATACCATAAGGCAAAAAGAGTCACATTGTTTTTACAGGCACAAAAAATAGATGTCCTACCCTGGCCAGGAAACTCTCCAGACCTAAATCCCATTGAAAATTTATGGGAACTACTAAAACGAGGGATTTCGACCATATTGGTCACAAATAAAAGGGATTTGATAGAGAGATTAATAAATATTTGGCATCATAATGATAATTTAAAAAAACAGTGTGAAAATTTAATAAACAGCATGCCTAGAAGAGTAGAAGCAGTGATTGCTGCAAAAGGTGGACATACAAAATATTGACACGCATTTGGTTTTCATATGTTTTTTTCAATTCTAATAAATAAATTCCTTTTTTATATACATTTTTCAATTCTATATACCCATATTTTTAAAATACAATTGATATATAATGGTCCGTAAAAATGAAATTAGAGAATTATATCAAAAAAGTCTAAAAATAGTAAAAATGTTGGGTGGCTCTAATTTTTTGAGCCCCCACTGTAGTATAGGTACATTCCATCTTACAATTGGTGAAAAAGGAATGATCTTTAATTTTGTTTATAAACCGTTTATAAACGATCCCTTATTACGCCAGGAATATGAACACTTTCACAGTCACTTTTGTTTTCTTATATTTCAGACAATCATCATCATCAGCCATTATTCGTCCAGTGCTGGACATAGGCCTCCCCTTTCAACCTCCATGCTTCCCTATCCCTCGCCACCCTGTGCCATTGACCTCCTGCCACTCGTTTGATGTCGTCAGACCATCTCGTTTGTGGTCTGCCCGGGTTTCTGCGTCCAGTTCTCGGTCGCCACTCCAGGGTGCGTTTAGTCCATCGATCATCTGCTGTCCTTACTACATGGCCAGCCCAATTCCATTTTAAGAAAGCTACCTTGTATGCAACATCGGTAACTTTTGTCCTTTCTCTGATCCATTCGTTGCGTTTTCGATCACAAAGACTAATGTTTAGCATCCTCCTCTCCATTGCTCTTTGCGTTACTCGGAGTTTCTGTACTGTACGTTTTGTAAAAATAACAGTTTCAAAACCATATGTCAGTACTGGGAGGATGCACATATCAAATACTTTTTTCTTCAAGTGGTTTGCAAATCGTTTGGATCTGAGAATATACGACAGTTTACCGAATGCAGCCCATGCAAGGCCCCGCCTGCGTTCGATCTCTGCTTCCTGATTGTCTCCACCTAGCTTTACCTTATGTCCGAGGTAAATGTATGAATCTACTCTTTCGATGTTCCTTCCCTCTATCATCACTGGTCGAGGTTGTTCTGCAGTGCACATAATTTTTGTTTTAGAGTAATTCATTTTTAGGCCCACATGACGCGAAAGATTATTGACATCGTTGAGCATCAATTCAAGTTCTTCTTCATTGTTTGCAAAGAGAACGATATCATCTGCAAATCTCAAGTTGGTCAAGGATTCGCCGTCTATATTTATTCCTCGGTTCTCCCATTTAAGTTTCTTAAAGACATCTTCAAGTGCGGCAGTGAATAGTTTGGGGGAAATTGTGTCTCCTTGTCTGACTCCCCTTTTAATGGCTATCTTTCGGGTTGTTACATGCAGATTTATTGTAGAGGTCGCGTTGGAATATATATTTTTAAGAAGCTGTGAATATCGGTGGTCTATCCTGCAGTTATTTAGACATTCTATAACCGCCCATATCTCTACTGAATCAAAAGCCTTTTCGAAATCAATAAAGGCTAGGGCCAATGGCAAGTTGTATTCACTGTGCTTCTGTATAATATTTTTCAGCGTTTGCAGATGATCGTTGGTTCCATATCCTGTACGGAATCCTGCCTGTTCTCTAGGTTGGTATCTATCTAATTTAGTGGTTAAGCGGTTACAGATAATTCTTGTGAGTAGTTTATATAGATGTGAGAGGAGGCTTATTGGTCTGTAGTTTTCTAATTTTTTATCATCTCCCTTTTTATGCAATAATACAATGTTTGCATTGTTCCACTCTGGTGGAATGTTTTCATCTTCTAAACATTTATTAAGCAAGATGACAATTCTATGTAACAGGTTGTCGCCTCCTAGTTTTAGAGCTTCTATTATTATTCCGTCTTCACCTGGTGCTTTACTATTCTTCATGTTGTCCATTGCATGTAAAACTTCGTCTTTGGTAACATCTGGGATTTCCTCTGATCCTACGTTGACAATTTTAGTTTTTGGGATGTTCGTTTCAACTTGTGGCTGTTGTGATGCATATAGCTTTTGGTAGAAATCTGTCGTTATTTCAGACAATACATATGCAAAATAAGAAAAAAAGTATATACAATAAGTAGCAAATAAGTTTTCGTTAAACGTAGCAAGGCAATTATTGATTGAAAACGAAATAGTCATTTAGTTTAAAGAATAATAGTCCATTAAAATGAATAAATAAAGTCAATTATGGTCATCACAAATTAGAAAATAATGTCAATAATAAATAAATAAAAAAACACAGCTGAAATATCACAAAAAATAGGTATTGTTACAAAAAAGAAAAAAATGTCTCATATATAGTTGGTCTCTGTATAGTTATAATATAGTTCTTTTTCTTCACGGCTATGAGGGTGCTGATGAACCTTCAATGCCGGAATGGACCATCGTCGATGGGCGAAGGGGATAGGCTATCGGCGAAAGCAACCTCGGATCCCAGACACCGGCAGATGCTGGTTGGGTAACTGCTGGGAGCGAACGGCGGCGGGGCGAGTCTCAAGGAGATGCAGGCCGTTGCCGTTTTATCAAACTTTTGTAGGTTAGGTTTTAAAAAGTGGTGTGAAGACTAGGCTATCCGAAATAACAACTGCGTTTAATAAAATACAAATCACTTTCGTTCGTTTATGGCAACACTTAGATTTTGATTGTTATGTTAGGGGACTCTTGTGGCGGGAAATTGAATGTAAAAACTAAAAACGTATAACCAGCACCACAACCAGCACAATAACTAAGGTATGTACATTGAATGTAAATTTGATATTAAAAAACTTTTGAAATTTTACTGAACGTAACATTCAGACAACTATGTCACACATTCACCGATATTAATTTTTCCGTCTGTCATTATTCTTAAAAACAGATTGCAGGGCCGGATTCCGACAACTGACTATGGATCTGTGTTATTTACTTGTAGGTACGATCCCATATTACTTCAAAGTCCTCATGTTAAAATACATAAAAATATGCACCTGATCTAATAAACTACTAGAAAATGCTTTTTAAAATGAAAATATTATTTTACCAATGATCAATTAAATTGATTTATCTGCCGTACATAAAAACTGACAAATATTTTAGCCTGGATTTGTTATTATATTAATATAGTACACTCACCTACTATATAGGTGAGTGTTGAATTATTAATAGTTGAAATAAAAGTAGTATCTGCGTTAGTTGCTTCAAAAAGAATATAATATGTAAAATAAATAATTATTATTGGTTTTCTTACATTCAATTGAATGGCAGGTATATATTTATCAAAGACAAAGAAAGAGGCCCCAATTAAGCTGTGAATCATTATAGTGAGACAGAGATGAGAAATGTTGCACCGGAGTCATCTACATAATATAAATAAATATTAATATTTATTAAGAAGGAGGCCTATGTCCAAGAATGGATGAAAACAGGCTGAAGAAGAAGAAGTTGTCGGACGTATTGTATTGAATTCATCATATTATATTGAATGCATTTCAAATGACAGTGCTATCTGCTCGTGACTCGGATGAATTTACAGCAGCTATCAACAACAAGTACCAAATGCAGCAATTGAATAATGCGTTTGCGTGTTGAAATCCGGTTTTAACAAAATAATATACCAGAAGTTTACAATATATGAATAATATAACTAGAAACCTTTATTAGTTTGTTATTATTTGATTTTCTAATGTCACTCACCATAGGTACCTATAGGTACTTAGTAGAATACTGAAAATATACTTAGAAGAAAATCTAATCTGTGGAAAAAAATATGCTCTATTTTATTTGTTAAGTTTAAAATAGTACACGTACTGTATATTTACATTCACTCTGGTTGGTTGGAAGAAATTTCTGTTTGGCAATCAACTTGCCAGTGTACAAATGATATGTACAAGAAGTTACAAAATAAAATAAATAAATAAAATGGATTTCCACTACCTATGTTAGCACAAAAACTATTGAATGTTATTAAAAACATAGAACTAGGTATACCAACTCTACCGTCTACCAGAGATCAAGAGATCTGTGACTCGTATACGGTCTACGACTGAGTACCTAGGTATAAATACAAAAGAACGAGACCAAGACCACACCGTCCTGTGAATGCGAGGCCATGACCAAGACCAAGTCTTAGTTTGATCATTAAGTACTACATACAAGTTGGGATCAATTTTCGTAAAAGACTTAAAGGATTCTGCAAATCTCACTTAGATTCAATAAATAAGTGGTTAAAAAAGACTATCGTTTTAATTATCTGTGCTGTTGCGCAGTGGTAAGTCATTTGACTGTTATGCTGGCGTCCTGGGTTCAATTCTCAATGTGGCATTTCTCACGTAATAACTGTTTCCCTGGGCTGAAAGCAATGGTTAATTGGAAGAAATTGCCATTTTGGCATTAAGGCATCACTTGGCCTGGATACAATAAAGTGTTCATTATTATCATATATTATAATAATAATAATGAACACTTCCGTGCACCCTACGCAAGTGGCGAGTTAATTGCCGTATGGCAATTTCTTCCAACTAACCAGTGTTTCCAGCCCAAAGAAGCAATATTTGCGTGAGAAAAGAATTTAAATAAATTTCTCCTCTGCTGGGAATCGAACCCAGGACGCTCGCACAGAAACCGAACGGCTTACCAACTGTGCCACGGCAGTCGGCATATTATATATTATGTGGATACTTTGTATAAAACGGATTGGTTTAAATTTAAAGTATAAAGATTTCTATGTATTGTAGCCATTTTTTTAATTTAATTTTAAAATAATGAATATATCCCTGTTACAATTACATATAATATAACATCCTCATACATTCCCTAAATTAAGCATATATGCTTGTGATAGGTGAACGAAATCGGTTGTGGCAGGATTCGAGCTCGCGACTACTGGACCACTGGACCCAGCGCGCTAACCGCTCTGCCACCACCAATCTTAGTTCTATTTTATTATATTTTATAATAAGATAGTGTAGAATAGTGTTTCTACTATTTTATACTATCATCGTTATCAGTTGTCCCGTAAGAGCAGGGTAATCGAAAATAGCATTCTGAATGTAGTGGCTTTTTAGGTGAGACGAGACAGGTTCGTGGGAATACACGCAAGTTTCGTGATACCTTTTATTAGGTTATGGAAACCCGCACACCCGTCCCTGGTTACCCACACTGTGGATATAGGCACTGTGATGATATAAATGAATAAATAAAATAATATGGGAAGGTTCTTTCCTTCGAAGAATTATTATTTAAAAAGCAAGTACAATAAGTACCTGCCTACCTATTTTATTATAATTCTGTTTGTAATAAAAATATGGGAGGGTAATTTGTTATTTTCTTCGAAGCGTTATTATTTTGAACACAAGGAAGTACCTATTACTAGTATTTTATTATAATTTATTATAATAAAAATATGGGAGGGTAATTTGTTATTTTCTTCGAAGCGTTATTATTTTGAACACAAGGAAGTACCTATTACTAGTATTTTATTATAATTTATTATAATAAAAATATGGGAGGGTAATTTGTTATTTTCTTCGAAGCGTTATTATTTTGAACACAAGGAAGTACCTATTACTAGTATTTTATTATAATTTATTATAATAAAAATATGGAAAGGTTCTTTTTCCTTCGAAGCATTATTATTTAGAACACAACTTAGTAGAACTAGTATTTTATTATAATAAAAATATAAGAAGATTCATTCCTTCGCAATCAATATTATTCATAACATACATTAGTATTTTATTGAAAACAAAGTTGCAGCCAAATCGCGCTACTAACCTACAATATTATAATGTGATGAAATTTTTTGTAACACTTTAAAACGAAATAAGGATTATATAATAAATTTCGATACAAGGTATTTTGTTAGGCAGACGCCGATGTTTGTGACAATCAATAAAAATCTTTAATAGGTGGGTTCATTATTATGCCTTCTACATAGATGTTGTACTGATATGAACAGACGAACGCTATAGATCCTAACAAATAATTATAGTTACGTGTATTTTATAACCTTTTTTATATGTATCAAACAACAAATCATGTTTTTTTTTCAATTATATTCTTTGGATTGAAGGATGACTGGAAAAAATAAGCTCGTTCATTCTTATTAATATACATACATACTTATACTTACCTAGTATGTCCCTATTTTTTTAAGAGGACATATAACGCTAAACCGGTTAAACCTAGTGAGTGAAAGCATGACATATTAAAACCGCCTAATGCATTATGAAGTTGCGCGTTAGTAGGGGTAACTGTCGCTTGCGTTAAAAATGGTTTATATTTGATTTAAAATATCGTTAACCCCAAATTTGTTGATTTATTGCATTTTAAGAACAATCCTGACTTGAATTGTAAAAAAATATCGGTTATTCACTTCGATTTTATGCAATATTTAAGCATTTAAAAAATTTATTTCTCCACGACACATAGTTATGGAGTAATTTAAAATGATGTCGTAAAAAGGGGTATTTTAAATAATTATTTTAGGAGAATTTATTCTGAATTTAATAATTATTTGACGTACATTTACTAGAGAAATGTTGAAAATGGTATTTTTTTAGAAACACACTGTTACACATATTTTAGAAATTTGGTATGAAATTTGGGTGTTTAGGTTTATATGCCCCCTTAAGAAAGTATATTTTATTCATCCTGGCACTGCAAACGAATTCAATCCCGAGATTTTCTGCAGCTTTTCTCCGTGGGCTCCCATCACTGTAAAATTGTATATGTGGACTCTTTTCCATTTCATAATTCCAAGGAGATCATCATCCGAGATTTTCTGCAGCTTTTCTCCGTAGGCTCCCATCAATGTAAGATTGTATATGTGGACTCTTTTCCATTTCATAATTCCAAGGAGATTATCATCCGAGATTTTCTGCAGCTTTTCTCCGTAGGCTCCCATCAGTGTAAGATTGTATATGTGGACTCTTTTCCATTTCACAATTCCAAGGAGATTATCATCCATTTGCACTTCTTTATCCGGTAATTTTATTTGTTTTTTAATGCTTTTATTATTTTGTTGTGGTACATACATAATTATGTCATACTTTGTAATCTGGTTTGTTGAATGAAATTGCCTAATAGTAAAAGGCCCGCCAGTGTTCAATATATTTGTTTTTATTATGTACAGAAAGATAAATGAATAAATAATCGACAATGCAACAGGCAGATTGACATCTCACAAAGTTCAGCAATGAGGTTCACCACCCATTCTGAATGTTTATTTTTTAGGTGAGACGAGACTAGTGGGGGCATACACGCATGTGTCGTTTCCTTTATAAAGTAATGTATACCCACACCTGTCGTTGGTTACCCCACATTGTGGGATATGCCGTGAAGGTATTGTATATATTACTTACTTCCTTATGGACTATTTCTATTAGTTCCTCATTTAGCTGAACGGTGGTACCATTGTGCAAAATATAATAAATTCGAAAAAAAATAATTTTTTAGTATAATAAAAAATGTCTTAGAAATACGTGTATGTTTTATATTCTTACAATTATTGTGGTTGCTAGTAATAAGTTTGGTGTAGAGAGCAAATGGCTTGAACAAGTCAACGAGTATGTCTATCTGGGTAGTACCTATGTTCCAACAGAATGGACGGCCTGATAAGGATATTGAAAGAAGAGTTATGGCAGGAAACAGAGTGAATGGAGCACTTAGACCAGTTATGAATGATCGCAACATATTAAAAGATGCCAAAGTTGCCATTCATAACGCCCTGACGTAGGTATGCAAGTGAGACCTGGACATGGCAGAAGTCGCACGAAAGCAGAATAAATAAAATGCGATCGCTTAGAAGAATTTGTAACAGAACGATATATGACAGTGTTCGAAATGAAGATACAAGGAAAGAATGTAAGATGAAGAAAGATGTAGGTAATTAACAGAATGAAACTTAACATATTGAGATGGTTTGACTACTTGGGGAGAATGAATGAAGAACGCCTGACGAAGAAAATATACAAAGCTGACAGGAACGGAATAAGAGGTCGGGGGCGCCTGAGAAAAGAATGGTACGATCATATAAACGATATTCTGAAAGATGGAAATGTAAGAAGCGTGACGAACATGTATAAGACGATGTATGAATGTTGATGAGGCGATGAATGTGTGTCAAGATAGAAAAATGTGGCGTTCGGTTCTCTCTGCCTACACCGTGATGGACATGGCGTGATGGTATGTATGTATGAATCAAATGAAGTAGTTATTAAATTTACTTATTTTACTTTTTCCATTTATTATATTTTTAATGAATTTTAATAATTATGTTATTTATGTCTTTTTCCAATTTTCTTCTGTTTTCTTTATAATCTATTTTGATATGTCAATAACTTTTTGTCATTGCCTTGTACATTAACATTCACTCTGGTTTTTTGGTTGAAATTTTCGTTTGGCAACAAGTCCGCCTGTGTACAAGTTATGTATAGGTACAATAAGTAACAAAAATAAATAAAATGAATTTCTGTAATCGATGTAGGTGCCATGTACCTGTAGTAAATGTGTTATATTTTTTAAAGTATCTTGTGCAAATAGCTTCCCTCACCCTTAAATAAAAATTAGTCAATTATTATTATCCCGTCTTCAACCATCAGTCTACACGGTCACCGATACCTAAATAGGTAAATACTCACGTTCAGTTCACACTACCTACCACATAATCTGTGAGTTCAGTTCAGTTGATTGTGCAGTTGATATCGGACAACCGAGTTATTGCGACGTTAAGTTGGTATACCTGCCCGGTTGTCATACCATCAGCTGTCAACTACACGTGAATATAACCGTTTGTTTTTGATTTGAAAATTGACATTAAATAATAACCTGTTGAGTGTTGTAAAGTGCATTTTTTGTCGTAATGTTAATCCAAAATTGTGAAATTAGCGTAATTTTAAGTGAAATTAATTTTATATTGAAGTTTTAAGTGATCTTATGTGATATAAACAAAAAATATTTTGTTTGAACATCGAAATGTTCGATCCGAAGTTTAGCAATAAAATAGAGGTGAAAATGACAAGCAAAATGGGTTTATTAAAATAATTTAAACCGTCGCTTGGAAAATTATGTCGTTATATGTAAGAAAATATACAAATTACCCGTAATACGTAAGAAAAGTTTCTAAAATGGGGATGAAATGGAAAAATATTCATAGTATTCATAAATAACTTTTTATTTTTATGTGATGGCTGTCCTTTTCATTTTATTATTGACAGGACTAAGCAATGGGGCTGTGGTAGCCCCTCCATGGGCTAATCCACTTCTTAACCCTTGCGCATCTATGCCCAGAGGTTGGCAAATGCTCTTTTGGCCCGGTGACGGAATGTGCTATAAAATTTTCAAAGTAAGTCCATATTTTTTTTTCTTTATAAATCCAGTTATAGGTTTAAAATATTACCAAGTTCTATTACTATGAAACTTGCTGTTTTGTTTGTATTTAATGTTTTTTAAAGAAACCTACGTACTTAAGTAAAAATACGTGGATGAACAGAATGTCATATAAACCATTCTTGGCATTTTTTTTGCTTCATCCCTTCATTCACATTCATGCATTTCTTCTCTTTAGCTTACATGAAATTCCCGAGACATGACATAAAATTTCATTGGGATGATTTCTGCCAGTATTAAAATATTATTAAATTATTTTGAGAGTTGTGGTTATTGCATTATAGATCGAATCCATAAAGACGAAGAAATTTTGCTATGTGAACACAGAAGCTGCGACATATTGATTGGTAGAGTACAAATCATGTTTGCTGTGGACTGAGAATTCAAAAAACACATGGTCCATGGTCTCGACTTCCTCTCTTGTAGGTATATATACCTACTTGCTTCATCAGACATTTGTCATTTTTGTTATCTTTCTCACAACATAAGCTCTTAATTTCACATTTTTCACATGTTTTCATTTATCCTACAGTCCTATAGTATTTCTAAAACATGGTTTGGCGGTATGTATGGTGGTTGTAAAGTTGTCTAAACTCTGCATGAAATTATCACCAAAATATTGGAATCGGAAGATTAAGAAAATATTGTGAAACTGGCTTGATCTGTCCACTTCATAAAAATGGAGAACCACTACAACTACACCAACTATAGGGGCATCGCGCTTTTAAGAACGGCATATAAGGTCTTCGCAGGAGTTTTGTTTATGCGACTCCTACCGTTCGCGGAAGATGTCGTCGGGCAATATCAAAGCATATTGACCAAATATTCACCTTTCGACAGATCCTTGAAAATAATCGTCAATGTCAAGACTCAACATCTATTCGTGGACTACGAGGCTGCTTATGATAGTGTAAACAGAGGAACATTGTACGAAGCATTGTTGGAGATCACATTGTACCCCTCCAAAGTTCAAACGTCTGGTTAGAGCGACAATGTCCAGAACCTACTGCTGTACTGCCGCATAAAAATACAGTCCAGCACATCGGAACAATTCCGAACATACAATGGATTACGCCAGGACGATGTATTTGGCGTGCCTGCTGTTCAATTTACTGCTAAAAAAAACATAAGGGACTCAAACATAGAGAGAACCAGTACCATCTTTAGAAAGTCAAGTGAAGTACTGGCATATGCAGATGACATTGACATAATGGGTCAATGTCATATGCATATGCCAGAACCTCGTCTTGTATGAAGGACAATTTCGTTAGAATTGAGCATACGGCAAATTGTAATTGGCCTTAAGATAAATAACTTCTAGACTAAATAAATGTCAGCGAGGAAAGTTTCTCAAAATTATACCCCGACGAGAGAAAATGATGAGATATTATAATGGGTCGATATCGGGTGGAATCGGTTGGATTGTTAACCTTTCTGGGTAAACTATCATTGGTCACCTCGGACAATAATATCAATAAATCATATAAATAAAAGCGAGGCTTCCAGTAGCAAATTAATGTTACTATGGGCTACTTTTACACCCCAAGTCAAGGCTGATTTTGCGAAATACTAAGGTTCTTATATACAAAACTCTTTTAAGACGATTTCTGGGGGAGGCCTGGGTCTGGAGCGCGAGTGATGATGATTTCTAATTGCACGTTGTTTTGCTTTTCTTTTTTATTCCTTAAGAAATTGTTTTAACAATACGAGTTATGATGAATCCAATATTAAAGTAGAAATTCTTCTTAATGTCATGGTCAAGTGTAAGCGAACACGTGACATTATGTAGTGTTAACAAAAAAGTTCAAAGAATTAGGCAACTTCATATATAATGAAGTATTATTTGTTCAAACAATAATTCACTTTTACTGTTTACTTTGTGTGCTCTTTGAACAACGTAACCGAGAACTGGTTTCAATGTCATTCAATGAATACTCACCGGTCGGTACAAAAAAGCAGACAGTTCAGCCTATAGATTGTTTTGGGTGCTGATCCTAACGGTAATATTTATGGCTGAATATATTTTATACAGATACATACATAAATTTTTAAGGTAAATCGACGAAATTTGTTTTATTTTGTCATCGTTTACGAATTGAAATGAAATTATTTTTTTCGTCTTAAAAAGCCTAGCACTCAGGCCAGGAGACAGGTTTTCCGGTAGATCGTTGGAATGATAACTTTATTCAACTGCAAAACTTTCAAGCGTTTGATATTTCGTGAGCCCATAAGTTAGATAGGTATTTAAACTTCCGGCCTCTCTTGTGGTTGAAATAGTTGATGGTCTCAATTAAGAAATTATCATTTATTATATATATTTTATATTCTTTTTGGGTGAATCTCAGTATTAACTACAAATAAAAGCTTGTAGTCAGTCAATTTCGATAAACTGTATTATGCAGAGTGCTGTCTTCCATATTATGTAAAATCTGAGACACCTAATGTACCTTAGAAAGAAAATTTCTTGCTCGTGTATTTTCAAAAACTTTTGATTTTTTGTCATGCTTTTTTCGTAATTATTCATTGTCTATCACCTTTTAATAGATTTTACATACGAAAAACAACAACCTGTATAATATACTAAAATATGTATAATTTGACTAGTTTGATATACCTTTCAGAATTTGTGTATTCCCGACGACAATGCATCTTAAAACCCATTTTTACAGCTTGATTCATTTGATATTTTGATTAAATTTAATAATTTTGTATTTCAAACAAAGATATGCGTTTCCGGCTGATCATTAATCAAATTTATATTTTATTCGGTTAGATGCAACAATCATATTTTACTGTCTTTACATGTTTCAACGTAATATCACAATAATATTTAAGAAACTGTTTTCTATATACATACATTTCTTAACAAGATTTATCTTATCAAGGAAAATTTATTCATTGAATTAAATTGATTACCTATTTAAATAATTATATTTATTAGGTAATTTAATGGATGCTAGTGAAAAATCAATTGGAATTTAATATGTGAAGACAACTTTGAGAAGGGGCTCTTAAATTTTCTTGTTAATTTTAAATATTGTCCCAATACAAACCTTGTTGTGTTTTTAAAATTGGTTAATACATAGCGAAAATTCTTGAAGAAGTTTTGATGATAGGGATCTTTAAATAACGATCGGAGGTACTATTACTATTACTTAATGGCTCTTGTAATCTTAAATTGAGGAACATTGGCCGGAGTCAAGTTGGTTATAAAATCGTGCATTTGTTAATTACATTATAATGAACAACAAATTATATAATGTGTGGAATACAAAAAAATGAAAATAATCAATACTTAATTTAGAATTCAAAATGTTGGGAAAATATGTTTTTTTTTTAAACGGGAAGTAGAAAATGAAATTACAATTTGATGTTATTCTGTCTAATAAATTTTGTGAGATCATAAAGTACCTACTTGAAATTTATTAAGGCTGAGCATAAAGCAGGCGATATTATGTGGAGGAAAAGGGGAATTCGTATATAAAAAAAAATAACCAAAACGGATTTCGTTCAAATGAATAGAAATAATTTATGTTAAATTGTTTGAGATTTTTGTTCGTCACCTGATTACTTCACGAGATAGATTTTGTAATAATTACCGAGAGCTAATTCGTCGATCTCATGCCTACCTATTTGTTATATTATGATACAGGAAGTATTATTCTGTTATATCACTTCTAACAACTATTTTATCGAATATTATTTGTCTTAATACACAACATATTCTTGGTAAAATTATGTTAATTTATTTTTACAATGTACGTATTGAATTACTTGTAGTACCTATTGTGGCGTATTGAGTTGCATACCACGAGATTAAACTGGAACAGTAGAAAAATGATTTGTCATTTTTAATATTATTATGGAATCTATAACTTGTGCAATGCGTAATCACGAAGCAAGGAAATTATTAAGCAACTCTCACTCTCAATACACTTAGTATTGTCGTGTTTGTAATATTAGGTACTTCTTTATGACACTATTTCCTGATGTATTAAAACGATGATGCATTCATTATGGCGAAATAAAGAATACACACGGTTGAATAATGAATAGCCTGTATAGGTGCTTCAGATATAGGATCAGGAATCAGATCAAAATAATTTAATGGCATTAAATTAATTGGATTCAGAGTAAATACGTACCTAAGTTATAACTGTTAAAAAATAAGCGATGTACCTAAGAGTTAGTGTAAATTAAATAAGATAATATTTTACGAGGTTTATTCTCCTCATTCAGAACAATCGTTACGGCTGCTTATCAACTCTCAAACTAGCCTTTCCTATTGTTTATTGAGGTTCTACACTCTTACCATTACCTTATTGGCTAAAAAATATCGTTGAAACGATAAGTGATTTTTTTGTTACGTTTTGTTTTATTGCGAAATTATTTTACGTACTTATACTGTTAAACTGATCATTTTATCAGCCAAAGATAAGTCGCAAGCATTGGATTAGTCTGAAAATACTATGGTCGAATCTCGTTGCCACATAATATATGTAGTGTCCGACCGAAGCTTCGGCTTCGGCTTCGGCCACCTTCGGCCAAAAAAACACCTTCGGCTTCGGCCAAAAATAACCCGAATTTTCGGCCGAAGCCGAAGCTTTTTGTCATGACATGTGTAGCGGGTGTATAGATTCGGCTGGCCCAGTGTCGCGTGGCGACTGTTATTATTTATTATTTTAATCGATTTTTTATTTATTATTTTAATTGAAGCAGATTATTTATTATTTTAATCGATTTTTTTTAGTAAAATCAAACCTTCGGCTTCGACTTCGGCCGAAGGTTACGGCTAAGGCCGAACAATTGGCTTCGGCTTCGGCCAAAATCTGACCTTCGGTCGGACACTAAATATATGACTTCTTTTTGTCATTTCAAAGAGTTACGTATAAATTTCATCAAGTAAACTTAATTTACGTAATAGAATTTGTATCAAGTTTACCAACATTTCATATAGTTCGTGTGATGGTTTCTCAATATATTTTGCTAGTAATTCGTCATTAGAATATTTAAACAAAATACTTAAATGCAAATTGCATTAGGTAGGTACCTGTCTATTATTATACACCTAAATCGACTGTCTTAACTTTGTTGGAATACGCAATAAGTTATGTTATTTGATTATATTCACCGCAATTCCTACGAGCCCCAAGGTTAATCTCATGAGTAATTTTGCAACATTTCTTCTCTGGGATATGTGACTAGTAGGTACTATAAACGAATTGTTATTATAACGTTGATCACTGATTACTGTTTTAAATAATTAATATGTGCACACGTAGAAACGTTAATGTATTTAACTTGTTGACATTGGAAGAAAACATTTTTATACAAGCACAAAGAAAGCTAAAATAGATTATCAATAAAGATAATTTACTTGTCGTACGAGTGAATATAGAATAATTACTAGTACATGCTGAATCTAGATTAATGACAACTGTAAAAATATTAAATCTATCGTTTTTATTTTATATTAACACGTACGAACACTGATTACGGCCTCTTTCAGAACTATCAAAGAACACACGAAGAATGAAAAAGAGACATACCTACAATAAAAATAGTTAGACTATCAAAGAGATAAGCTCAATGTAAGGAACCAGTAGAACTGTAGAACTGGAACAACTACTGCAAAGGTTGCATTTTGTAAATGTAAATAACGAGCCATTGATGAGTTAAATAAGTCGACAAAATGCTCGCTGTAAAATAAAAATGCATCATATTTACATCAAAAAGTCTTAAAGATTCTTATGTTTTTTTCCGTAATCATAACGTTGGCCTTTCCAATGGATCCAAAGAAATTCATTCTCTATTAGAAACACAGAATAGGGAATCTATTCTAGATAGTCTCTTCTGTGATTAGAAATCACCCCTCAACTAAAACTGTTTTTTTTCCTGGAAATAGTTATTATATTTTCATAAACTTGTATACATTGTATCGCAGCTTGGCTACCCGTGTCCATCAACCATGGAACTGACCCACGGCAGGTCAGGGATGGCAGAGTGTCGTTGTCCACCCAAGACTCTTCGACTACGGAACGCCACTGAATGTTATCCTATTTTTACCAGAGGACCGTGTCTTCCCGGTGAATATTTCGCCCCTGAAACATCGAAACAAGCTTTAGAGTAAGTCTTTTGAATTGTATATTTTGTATTTCTAAACATTTACTGTTGAAAAATACATATTTTGTGATCGATATGATAAATTGTGTTTTTTAAAACTGTGGTGGGCTTAAAATCCAAGCAATTATATGAAGAGTATGCGGATCGATCCAAGAACGTTGGAGATAAAGATACTTTAATACTATTGTCCATAGACAAATTAATTCTAGAAGGAATTACCGTTTCTAGTTTCAATTTGTTTTAAATACATAATTAAGGTGGAAATTTTTGTGTCAACATTATTAAATGATGTACCTATGATACAGTTAAGTATTTAAGTTCTCCGAAATAATATTGAGAAGATCTCTGATATAATTTATGGCTGTGCTCAACCGAGCTGAGAAACCGCCAACCTGTGATAAATATATGATACAAAAAGAAAAAAATACTTCGTTATCTAAACCGTGAATATTAATGGCAAATATGTTTTCATGCTTTTCCAGATACCGTGTAGGTGTCTGTCGCCAACCAGTGGTTTGTCCAGACCCAACTCAGCTAATGTGGCCCACTGATGGCCGCTGCTACAGGGCATTCTCTAGAGGGCCATGTGCTCCAGGATTACTGTTTATTAGAGGAGATGATGGCGTTGCCAACTGCACGGTATTTTTTTCATTTTTTTCTACCATATTACATGTTCTCATATTACTGAATACAACCATTGATCAAACATAATGGGCTGCGCAGTGAGCATAGATAAATTAATACGACGTAGGTAATACCAGTTCTTTCCACCTCAATAGCAATCCGAAAAGCTTTGTGTGTACTTGTATTGTAGTAGACAATTTAATAGATTCTGTTTTTAAGTTTCTCCATGACAGTCTTCGTGTGTGGATCTTAAAATTTCACGTGCAGATAATTATTTTGCTCTCTGGTGCCGAGATTGCGAATCTAGAGAGCTTAGTGAGATAATTTTCGTTTCATGCATTTTTTATGTTCGTGCTAAGGTTCTGCGTGGGGCCGATATGCGAAACGGGTGGCGGTGGTGGTTGGGCTTGCATTTCATGCAAGATCAAGCTTGCAAGACGCGAAATATTTGCTCATCACTCTGCACTTATTTTCTTTGCGTTAATCTTCATTATACATACATAACTAACTCATTAACTCTTCTTAGATCGGTCATGACATACGCATCAGAATGATGTACATTGACAAAGAAGGATGAAAATGCATTGTTAGTGTTCGAAAGGAAAATACTTCGCAAAATATTTGGCCCTACCTGTGAAGGAGGATCTTGGAGGATCCGGTTTAACCATGAGCTAGAAATAATGTATGGCGAACCAAGCGTTGTCGAAAACATCAAAATACAACGTCTACGTTGGCTCGGACACGTTTGTAGAATGGAGGATAGCCGGATCCCAAAGAAAGTATTGTCCTGAAGGAAGAAGATGCAGAGGGAGACCTAGGATGAGATGGCTGGACGACATCGGGGCGATGTAAGAGCGATCGGACAGAAAAATTGGAGGAGACTTGCTGTCGACAGGGCGGGATGGAGGCAGTTTCTTGAGGAGGCCATGGCCCACATCGGAATGTAGCGCCATTGCTGATGATGCTGATGAATCTTCATTACAAATGCTGACTGAAATGGTTATTGGCATTTTTGTGGGATATTTCATATTACATTTCAAACGGAAACTTTGAAGTAATTTTCATGATACTTGAAAGCTTTATTCAAAACACGTTGAGATTTTATATTCAAAAAATCGTTTTGTAATTGAAAATACATGACCCTCTGAATAAAAAGACACAACTATTACGACACAAGGAAAATAAATACATACCCTTGCGAAACTCTAAAAAACAGTCATTGTGTTTCGTTACAAAAAACCCAATTGCAAGTCATCCAAACGAAATCGTCAGTCAAGATATGGCCGAGTTAAATATTCTCGGTCACACACAATGCAGGCAATGCTCTACAGTCACTCTTCTGGGAATATTGACTAACAGAACTAACGAACTAACAGAACTCAACTAACAGCTAGCAACGTGTTTGATTCAGCGGTTAATGCCTATATATAATAGAGTTACGCAACTCCAAAGTGATTGCTTGTTGTTCCTTGCGTCATGTTAAGTCGTCCCCAGACAATGCACTCTCACCTCGACATTTTAATTCGATTTATTATTATGTAGTAGTATGTACATAGGTTCGAACCTAATTGTGTTTCCCAAATAAATGTTGTTGCAGTGGAAACTTCCCATGGAATATCAAGATTCACCTTTTTCGAATTATGTATTTTTTATATGCGCAATATATTAGTTGTAGGTTTATGCGAATGTGTCATTTTAAAGATTTATTGATTAGAGATTGCTTTTTATTTGAGGTAAGAAAAACGAATAGGTGATTTCGTAAATATTTAGGAGTTATTTCCTAAATATTTTACAAAAACGTAAGTTTCCACTGAGCATTTAATTATTTTTAGAATAAGTCTAATCGATCGTTAGATATTAAATGTAAGTTGTTTATACTTTTTGCTGATAATCTAGCGGCAGCATTATTGTACCTGACATTGAGACAACTAATACAACGTAAAAATGTCTTTGATGAGATTTTATGTTGAGATTCATGTACCATGTTAAATGATCCTCAAATATCAACATGTAAATTAAATTAAGGTACAAGGCACATTATGTATGTAAGGCACATCGTAAGGCGCGTTTCGTGCAAGGCACATCGTCAGAATAAGATTCGTCATTATTCTGCGTCGATAATCAAATAAATAAAATAGAACTATTACAAAGTATTTTTTTTATTAGGCAATTCACACAATATTGTATGATTTGTAACATATTTGTATTCACAAAACACTCAAACTTAAATATAAACAAGACATACACTATGAACAATATCAAATAAAAGAAAGTCACTTAACACTAAAAATAAACATAAAATATCAAAAAGTACATTACAGAAGGATATTATTTTTAACAATATATTTTATTAGCTTACGATACACATTATTGTTTTTGAGAGCTAGGAGGTGAGCAACATTAAAAGGTCTAGAAATTTCACTAAATTCGTTGTAAAGATTACCAGAAGACTGGATTGGGCACGAAAAGAACAGATGATCCAACGTTTCTATGTCGGTATTACATTCACATACATCACTATCGACTATTTTAATTTTATTTAAATGACTTGCAATTAGACAGTGACCAATTCTCATGCGACAAATGATTGAATTTTCTTTTTTTGAAAATTTAACATCGTTATACCAAGGTCTTCTTGGAATGATATTGTTTTGAATAGATTTGTAAAATGATCCTTTGGTTTCAGACAGCCAATCAGAGTTCCATTGATTCCATATTGAGTTGTTAAAGAGCGAATCAGATCAGAATTAGGTAAAGAAAATGATTTTGCTACAACGCCTGAAGAAACTGCAGACTTAGCATCAGTATCAGCAATTTCGTTACCAATAATACCTACATGAGCAGGGATCCAAGCAATCGAAATATTTTTGTCATTTTTCAAGGATGATAATAAAGACTTAATTGAGCATATTAAATCGTTATCTGGAACTTTGGAGACATTATTTTTAATGAGTTTAATAGCACTGAGTGAATCTGTTAGTATTAAAATATCAGGAGAATATAAGTTTTGGGAGATAACATGGGCTTCTTTTATAGCAAAGCATTCTACGGTAAAGACGGACGTTTCTGGTAGCAATTTAAATTTATAAGATTTATTGAGTGAAGGAATAGAAATGGCAGCTCCAGAATATACATTTGATTCGAGTTTGGAAACGTCTGTGTATAAGCAAATAGCTGATGGCCAATGTGAGGAAATTATGTTTTTAAACATTTTATTAATATTATTTGAATCACAATGTGACGATTTGTCTAAACCTATGTTTGTATATTTATAACATATCTACATAAATAACTAGGTTTTATAATTTTCGCCTAAAATTTGTGTCTTTTTGCTTCGTTGGTTTACGTGCAAATCGCCCCCCTTCTGGGCTAAAAGTTCAAAATATTTGGCTACAACTCTATATTTACTGACATTTTTATGAGTATGTTTTGTTGAGTGTTTGCTATGATCTCTATTTTCGATCTATTATTATTTGGATTAAAATATAATTCACCGATTTAGTTATATTTCTCAGTCTTCCGATAATTTGAATAAAAATAATTAAACTATAAAAAGTTGTGATGAGTGTAATTGCAGATGGGCGCCTCCATCATATTAATACCTTCATGGCCATAACAAATTTTTTGATCAAGAATTGTATTTGCGTCAAGTCTTAGGTATATGTATAATATGAAATTCAAAATTCATATTATAATTTTTACAATGTTAGATAGGTAGGTACTATTACATAATATTAATATCGTACGGCATGTAGATCACATTAGACAGTCTTTTAAAGTGGTGTCAGTCACAAGCAATATAATTACTTAATTGATTCAAGCACGTACTCGCCTTTTTTACTCCTCACTAATTCAAGGGGATATAGTGGGCAGTTATGAATTAACAATTTTTAAGGTATTTTTTATTGCAGATTATCAACTAGTATCATGATAAGATTGTATTCTGAAAGGTTCATCACAGTGTATCTATGTGTGTGTGCTGTGTGCTATGTAAGATGTGTTTATTCTACTTTATCGATTGTAAAGTACATTTCTCATTCAATTCTTTTCAAATTTTGCAAATTCGTAGGTATATCTAATACTCGCTTAGACTCCGTTTGATTTTGAAGGATATCTGTATAGTGCTACCTACTCGTTTATTTCAACCGTCAAATATTTCCATGTGACCCCAAGCTCAGGGAAATCAAAATGTGTAAATTTTATTTTCAAATTGGTCAAAAGGCACATCACTTTCGTAAACTGGCATTGAAGTAATATCAAGTTTGTATAATAAAATATTTACATCAAAAATAATTTTACAAACTCATTTCATGAAAATGCTGAATATTTTCCATAAAATTTTTGAAAACTTTGTGGAGTCACTTGTTAGTGAGGAGTTAAGCGTTGGCCACAACCCACTCGTTTTTTTTTCTTGCAAAACGTAACCGCTTTACAAAAAGGATTCAGTGTTTTTTATCAACTGCCATGAAATTAGACGATGTTATTCACAATAGGTTTATGCTGTGTTCAATACTTGCATTATGATGTCTTTGATCACGACCAGAGAAAGTTGTGACGACGGATATTGCATGCAAATAATATAATTCGTGATACCCTGTGAAATATTTTACATTGTTTCTTATAAATGCATCGTTTAATGATGCGAGTGAATATGGTTAAGGTATTTATAATGGGTAAACGAAATGTGCGCAACGGATGACCTAACGATTTAAAGAAAATGAAACTTGAATATAAAATCTTGTTTACATTCCACAGCGTAATTCTGACCTTTGTGTATGTGAAGTTCAAAATTTTGTAAATATATGTTGACAGAAGGATAATTAGATGGGTCGGTGGCAGAGTGGCTAGCACACTGGATAAGTTCAATCTCGCTTCGACCGATTTCGTTCACCTATTTTTTTTTTCTCTCGAAAACCCGTAGCGCATCCATGTCCTTTTTAACTAGAGAACACTCCTATGTTATTACAGGTCGTGGAATAATTTTGTAGACTGAATTTTTAGAGAATGTTTCAGAAATTTCTTGACAGTACACGTTTGAAACAAAATTATACATGCATATGTATTATTATAACTCTAGAGGATCAGTGACCACGTAGTTTTTTATTATTTTTTATTGTAAAATGATATTGGGCCAGATGGAAGGACACACTCCCTAAGAAAAACAGTCTTTTTAAACCTATGACAAAAGTAATTATATTAACATTGAATTCAATTTTATACATCCAGATACAATGCCAAACAATTTATTCTTAAAACTAGTTTTATGTGCATGAGATCCACCTGTCGATAGCGATAGTATTTAGTATGTGTATTCTTTATTTTATTTTATTCGGAAACATAACAGTTTTTTTTACAAAATACATTATAACACTGTTACATAATTAACAAATAAATAAGCCAAGTATAATGCTTCACTAAATTATATAAACATTTTCCATATTATTCCATGAAGAGAACATTGATCAAGCGATCGAGATTTAGGATATGGTAAGGAAACTGGGAGGATGAAATAGGATAATTTCACTAACCAATGCTTGTAGTTGCATTGAGAAATCCACGTAGGTATGTATTGTTATTGTTAAAAAAAAACTGTTTTTCTCAGGGAGTGTGTGCTACCAGCTGGCCCAATAATAGATTTTTAAGAGAATTAAAGTCTCTTGAACAAATCAGCAAATAGACAAGAACGTAAAATATGTACTTCACTAGATTATGAGGCTATGAAAGGTTTTATTTTATACATTGTTAGTCCTGAACTTCTCTTCTCCGTCATTCCTGTTTTTATTATTTATTTATTTAACACTTCTTGCACACTCTGCAAGTGGCGAGTGTTTTTTGCTGAATATTTAGTGATTTCTTCAGTGTTTCCAGGCCAGCAATGCATACTAATTATCATCTTTAATCGATTTTTTGTGATTTAGTGTTCCAAGTCTGGACCAACACGAGGCCATATTTGGAAAGGAGATGGACGATGCTACGAACGTTACTCCCGAGGACCCTGTCCGCTCGGTCAAGTTGTACTTCCTGGAGGCTCGTGTGGCTGTGAACCTCATCTTCCGCAATTTCACATCGACTCTGGATCTTGCTTCCAAATTGGTAAGTGTTCTCTTTTGAGCCAATGAAATGACCCTATACATCGTGACGTGTCATCTTATTTTGTACCAAAAGAAAAAGAGAAAATGTGTTGCAAAAAACAGTTTTTAACCTTTTATTAATTTACCCTTCTTTTTCGTATCAAAACGTCGGCATTCATGGCTTAGTTGGTTGGGTATCTAACTGCTGATTCAAGGGTCCCGGGTTCGATTCTCAGTGAAAACACAGTTTTTAATTGTGTTTTGAGTCTGGGTCTGTGAGACGATAAATATCTTAAGTCTCCAGAATGCGGCAAATTGTTATTGGGTGCGTGTTAAATTAATATTTGACATAGTACTTGTTAGTTGCCCGATAAGAAATAAAAAAAACAAAGCAAAAATAACATTTAATAATAATATTGTGTAGGTATGTGGATGTACATTTTGAAGTAGTGTTTCTTAATTTTTTTTTCAATCTAGGTGATCTTTTTTAGGTAATTAATTTTTTGAAAGTCCTTGTTTGGTAACGTAATAGCATTATTTTCTTCCAAAAATTAAACAATAATGATACATTTTGAAACCCTGTTAATTTTTGAAATTTGAAATGTGTATGGGTTTCTTAGCTGCATTCTCTAAAGATTGTAACATTGTCGTTTTAAACTGTTTATTAAAAAAATATAATGATTTTTTTTTTAATATTTATGTTAATTTTCTTTATCCACGACTCGGACATTTTATGGCGAGTTGTAATGCGGGTCTGGTCAAACAACTTCATTTCTTGATAGTAATTTCTTGTTGATCATCTTCTGATATAGGCACCCATTACATTTATGTTATTACATACCTTATTATAGATTTTGAATCCTAACGGGATATTTTATACGCAGTTGATTTTGTCGACTTCGCCCTGTAGTAATATTTTTTACAGTTAAATTTAGAAAGTGATGGTCGATCATTTGAGATTTAGGCTTAAATACACATATATGAAATTAATCTGTTTCTTTCGCAGGTTATGCGAAGAGCCACATTTCTATATCCTGATGTATATTTATGTATTCATGCATCGTTTGTTTAAAACTTCAGATGAATCCTTTTTTTTTAATGTCGTTAGCATATTGTTTTAGTTTATTTATTTATTTCGGAAAACAAACAAGATACAATGGTAAAAGAATATACAATAGTTATAATAAATATGGATGATACATTGCATCTCAATTAAATGTTTTCACATATTAGGTAATGTATATTTAATCATATTTTTACAGAAAAAAATAGTAAAAAAAAATTTAGGGTGAAAAAAATTTATAATAAATTGTTACAGATAAAATAATAATAAATTAAAATTAAAGGTTGAAAGTGTAAGTATATTGTGTAAGCGAGACAAATTATGATGAAAGTAGGTAATAAATTTAGGTATAGGTATTATTTATTGAATAATTGTAAAATGTATGATTTGAGGTCTGCTTGTGATTTATGTATTATATCGAATTGTCTAAAGTATGTATTGTAATTGGAGCAACTCCGCATAATATAATTGTTTTGTGAATAATTTGTGAAACGACGGTCGACATAGAACAAAAACTGAGATCTGAAATTGCGTGATGGGCAATAAAAATTCAATTTAGATAGTAAGGTGAGTCTACACGGTTGTGGATAATTTTATGCAAGTAAATCATGTCTATAATTGTTCGTCTATTTTCTAAATCTAAAGTAATAAAGCAATCAAAATGTTAGTGTTTGTGTGTGTGTGTGTGTGTGTGTGTGTGTGTGTATGTGTGTGTGTGTGTGTTTGTCTCACGCCTTCTGAAAAACCAAGAGCATCTAAAAATCTAATTTATGTGCGAACGTGTACCTGTATACCTGATGCAGTGTCACGCTAAAGATAATGCGATAAAAATGCTGAATTTTAAAAATATTTCAATAATTATTTTTTTCATACAAAATTTTCCAAGTCGTATCTGTCAAAAAAGTGTACATTTTGCACGCAAATATCTGTTAGTTTAAAAGTTAGAAGTACGTATTTACACGAAGAAAATATATTTTCAAGTATAACTTAGCGTTTAAGTGAAAAACATGGTGAATATTTTGTATAATTATAATGTTTAACTTATTTTTAAAGTAAGCGTTTTGTACATAAATGCCGCCATTTTAATATCTTTTCATACAATATTTCATTTTCCTACCGAATGAATATGTTCTTGAAAATAATAAACCTTTGAAATAAATGTAATTATGAAATAATAAAATGAAACACAAGACATTACAGCAAGTTTTAAGACATATATTGTAAAAATGTGTTTATTATTAGTAAAGATATAGGCATAATAAAATTGCATAATTTGTAAATAATATTTGATTTTTCTGACAATTTTCATTTTTATGGCATCGAACAAACCAATGTAGGTACCTACCTACATATCCAAAAAAATGTATCGAGCCCATTTGATAGTAATATTTTATATGTTCGATGGTTACTATGGTTACGGAAGATTCTGATATTCAAATAAAATTTGTTATGAATCGAATTTATTTAGAACATTGTTGTAGGTAGGTACCTACCTAATACTATTTACTTACAAATCAACAATAATATACCTATACTGATTTCCTATAGGAAAATTATTTTATTTATTTATTAATCAACCGTTTGTCCGATTATAATGAAACTTTGGTGAATTGTCGAGCGTATGCCCAGGATGGTTTTTGGATTTAAACTTTTTTCTTCTTCTTCTTCTTCTTCATCGTGTATTTTTGCTCATTTTACCTATGAAGTTGGAGAATCCTGGGAGAAGAAGGTCCAACTGTCCTTCCATCTCTTCGCAGGTATCTGGGTTTAAACTTTTTTCTTCTTCTTCGTGTATTTAGTCATTTTACCTATTAAGTAGAGCATCCTGGGAAAAGAAGGTTCTTTCATCTCTTCGCGGTTCTTCCAGGATGGTTTCTGGATTTAAACTTTTCTTAACCGACTGATGGGACGGGATGTAATGAAGGGAAGGGAGGCACTAAAGGGCCTGAAGGGACGGGAGGTATAAAACTGCCTGAAGGGACGGAAGGTACTGAAGGGCCTGATGGGAAGGGACGTAATGAGGGATTAAAGGGACGGGAGGTACTGAAGGGCCTGAAGCGGCGGGTCCTGGAGTCTAATTCTTTTTCTTCTTAATTTTATGTAGACCTTTAGGGCAGTTTTTATACAAACTATTTCCTATTGTCTAAATCATCTTCTTCTTCTTTTATGTATACATTTGGGTCATTTTTTTATAAAAATTATTTCCTTTAGAGTTTTAATACAAACTATTTCCAATAGTCTTATTAATTTTCTTTTATGTAGACCTTTTGGTCAGTATTTATACAAACTATTTCCAATAGTCTAAATATTCTTCTTCTTCTTTTTTGTAGACCTTTGGGTGAGCTTTTATACAATCTATTTCCAATAGTCTAATTCTTCTATTAGGTATATGTATTTTTACTTATTTTATGTAGACCATTGGAATAGTTTTTTATACAAACTATTTCTTATAGTCTTATACTTATTTTTCTCTTTTTTATTTAGTCTTTTGGGTTAGTTTTAAGTCTAATAGTCTATTGTGCAGAAATATTAATAACGATATGCACACTTGATGAAAATACATATGAAATGAATGGGATATGGGATGTGACGATATAACCTGCACTAGAATCTTTTCAATACTTTTGTTTAATTAAATTTAAACCATTTATATCATCCTATTTTGAATAATTTTCAACACCTAATATTTAAAGAATGGGGGTTGTGGCCATTACTGAACTCTTCACAACATTTATATTCAAATTAAAAACTATTTACTATAGTTCAAGTCTTCTTCTTCTTCGTTAATGAAGACTTTCAGTCAAATTGAGCAAAAATATAATGCACACTTGATGAAAAAATATAAAAACGAATGGGATGTGACCAATACTAGATCTTTTCAGTACCTACGTTTGTTTAATCAAATTTTAACCACATCCCAACATCCAAAATTACTAAATTTTCAATAGGTACACATTACAATTTGTTTTCGATGATAATATTTAAAAATGGGGGTTGTGGCCAAACCAATCTCTTTACAACGTTGATAAACAGTCATATTTAAAACCATTCGCATAGTCCATGCGAGCAGAAATTGTATAAATATTATACTTCATTCACACTTTATAGCAATATATAAAAAAGAATGGGTTGTGGCCATCACTTGAACATTTTACAATACTTAAACTCAATCAAATTTCAAACCACTTTTCATAGTCTGATATTGCAAAATAATTGGGTGACAATATTATAAAAACGATTGCTTTTTCTTTCATAATTTTACATTCTTGGCCAACGGCGGGACATAAAAGCTAGTCTAAAGTAATAAAGCAATCAATATGTTAGTGTATGTGTGTGTGTGTGTGTGTGTGTGTGTGTTGTCTCACGCCTTTTGAAAAACCAAGAGCATCTAAAAATCTAATTTATGTGCGAACGTGTACCAGTATACCTGATGCAGTGTCACGCTAAAAATAATGCGATTAAAATGCTGAATTTTAAAGATATTTCAATAATTATTTTTTTCATACAAAATTTTCCAAGTCATATCTGTCAAAAAAGTGTACATTTTGCACGCAAATATCTGTTAGTTTAAAAGTTATAAGAACGTATTTACACGAAAAAAATATATTTTCAAGTATAACTTAGCTTTTAAGTGAAAAACATGGTGAATATTTTGTCTAATTATAATGTTTAACTTATTTTTAAAGTAAGCGTTTTGTACAAATGTACATATAACCCCGCCATTTTAATATCTTTTCATACGATATTTAATTTTCCTACCGAATGAATATGTTCTTTAAAATAATATACCTTTGAAATAAATGTGATTATGAAATAATAAAATGAAACACAAGACATTACAGCAAGTTTTAAGACATATATTGTAAAAGTCTGTTAATTATTAGTAAAGATATAGGCGTAATAAAATTGCATAATTTGTTAAAAATATTTGATTTTTCTGACAATTTTCATTTTTATGGCATCGAACAAACCAATGTAGGTACCTACATATTCAAAAAATGTCTCCATAACATTTGATATTTTTCACATGTTGGAACATGGTTACTATGGTAACGGACACATTCTGATATTCAAATAAAATTTGTTATAAATCGAATTCGAATTAATTTAGAACATCATTGTAGGTAGGTACCTACATACCTAATACTTACTACTTAAAAACCAAGAATATACTGATTTTGTATAGGAAAATTATTAAACTATTTTAGGTTAACTACAATACACATTCAATATACCTACAAACTATTTCCTATAGTGAAATTCTTCTTTTTTCTATGTAGACCTTTGGGTGATTTTTTTCTACAAACTATTTCTTGGGGTTTAAATCTTCTTCCTCTTCTTTTGTGAAGTCATTTGGGACAGTTCATAAATAAACTATTTCCTACAGTCTAATTTTTCTCTTTCTTAATTTATGTAGACCTTGGGTGAGTTTTTATACAAACTATTTCCTATAGTCTAATTCTTCTTCTTCTCCTTTATGTAGACCTTTTGGTTAGTTTTTAAACAAACTATTTTTAAACAAACTATCCTTTAGTCTAATTCTTCGTTTTCTCATTTTATGTAGATGTTGGGTGAATTTTATATAAAATATTTCCTATAGTTCAATTCATCTTCTTCTTCTTTTATGAAGACATTTTGGTCAGTTTTTTTTATATAATACATTTCCTAATGTGTAATTCTTCTATTTCATCTTCTATGTAGACCATTGGGTCAGTTTTTATTACAAACTATTTGTTATAGTTTTATACTTCTACTTCTTTTTTTATTTAGTCTGTAATGTATGAATTTAGTGGTAGGTACCTAAAGCATAATTTAATTATAGCGGTATCTACAAAAGAATATTGTGTGTTCCAATTTTAGATTTATATGATTTTGAATATGGGTATTGGGTATTGTCTTTTGTTTTTAGAAAAATTATGTAAGCTTCTGTCATAGAATATTGAAAACTGTTAACCTTGATAATATAAAGATTGTTTTATAAATATATTTATTGTGCAGAATAAAACTGTTTCTTTTATAAAAAGAATAAACATAATAGTCTTTTGGATTAGTTTTATGTCTAATAGTCTATTGTAACGAAATATTATAAACAACATGCATACTTGATGAAAATACATAAAAACGAATGGGATGTGACCAACACTAGAATATTCTCATTACTTTTGTTCAATCAAATTTACACCATTTATTATATCATCATATATTGCTTAATTTTCAATAACTACACATTTCATTTTGATGACAATATATAAAAAATCGGGGTTGTGGCCATTGCTGGATCTTCACAACGTTTATATTCATATTAAAAACTATTTAACATAGCTTTAGGCCCGAATTTATAAAACGTACTAAGAATTTTCTCAATGCTTAGCACGACAAATTCCATACATTTCTGTGTGCTAAGTATTGACTTAAGCACTGAGAATGGTTTATAAATTCGGCCCTAAGTCTTCTTCTTCTGTAATGTAGACTTATGTGTCAGTTTTAAGTCTATCAGTTTTATTGTGCAAAACTATAATAAACTATATGCACACTTGACGAAAAATATAAAAACGAATGGGATGGGACCAACACTAGAATATTTTCAGTACTTTTGTTTAATCAATTTTTAAACCATTTCCCATCATCCAAAATTACTAAATATTTAAAACACATTATTTGCGTTCGATGACAATATATAAAAATAGGGGTTGTGGCCAAATCCAAACTCTTTACGACGTTGTCTTTTTATAATAAGTCATATTTAAAATCATTTCCCATAGTCCATGCGTGCAGAAATTGTATGTGCTTATATATAAAAGCAAATGGATTGTGGCCATCACTTTAAGATTTTACACTGCTTAAACTCAATTAAATTTCAAACTACTTTTCATACTACGGTGAAAAAAAATTATGTGTGACAATATTATGTAGGTATATAAACGATTGCTTATTCCTTCACTAATTTACATTCTTGGCCAACGGCGGGACATAAAAGCTAGTCTAAAGTAATAAAGCAATCAAAATGTTAGTGTCTGTGTGTGTGTGTGTGTGTGTGTGTTTGTCTCACGCCTTCTGAAAAACCAAGAGCATCTAAAAATCTAATTTATGTGCGAACGTGTACCTGTATACCTGATGCAGTGTCACGCTAAAAATAATGCGATAAAAATGCTGAATTTTAAAAATATTTCAATAATTATTTTTTTCATACAAAATTTTCCAAGTCGTATCTGTCAAAAAAGTGTACATTTTGCACGCAAATATCTGTTAGTTTAAAAGTTAGAAGTACGTATTTACACGAAAAAAATTTACTTTCAAGTATATCTTAGCGTTTAAGTGAAAAACATGGTGAATATTTTGTATAATTATAATGTTTAACTTATTTTTAAAGTAAGCGTTTTGTACATAAATGCCGCCATTTTAATATCTTTTCATACAATATTTCATTTTCCTACCGAATGAATATGTTCTTGAAAATAATAAACCTTTGAAATAAATATAATTATGAAATAATAAAATGAAACACAAGACATTACAGCAAGTTTTAAGACGTATATTGTAAAAGTCTGTTAATTATTAGTAAAGATATAGGCATAATAAAATTGCATAATTTGTATATAATATTTGATATTTCGGACAATTTTCATTTTTATGGCATCGAACAAACCAATGCAGGTACCTACATATTATTCAAAAAATGTCTACAAACCATTTGATATTTTTTACATGTTCTATGGTTACTATGGTAACGGACACATTCTGATATTCAAATAAAATTTGTTATAAATCGAATTCGAATTTATTTAGAACATCATTGTAGGTAGGTACCTACATACCTAATACTACTTAAAAACCAACAATATACTAATTTCGTATAGGAAAATTATTAAACTATCTTAGGTTAACTACTATACACATGTCATTCAATCTACAAACTATTTCCTATAGTGAAATTCTTCTTTTATTTAAGTAGATCTTTGGGTGATTTTTTATACAAACTATTTCTTGGAGTTTAATTCTTCTTCCTCTTCTTTTGTGAAGTCATTTGGGACAGTTCATAAATAAACTATTTCCTATAGTCTAATTTTTCTTTTTCTTAATTTATGTAGACCTTGGGTGAGATTTTATACAAACTATTTCCTATAGTCTAATTCATCTTCTTCCTCTTCTTTTATGTAGCCCTTTGGGTGAGTTTTTATACAAACTTATTCCTTTTTTTTTCTTATTTTATGTAGACCTCTGGGCCAGTTTTGATACCAACTATTTCTTTTAACGTATTTCTTCTTTTTCTAATTTTATGTAGACCTTTGTTGAATTTTGTATAAACTAACTTCCTATAGTCTTATTTTTCCTCTTTTATGTAGACCAAGGGAGAGTTTTCATGCAAACTTTTCCTTTAGTCTAATTCTTCTTCGTCTTCTTTTATGTTGACCTTAGCGTTAGTTTTTATACAATCTATTTCCTGACGTATAATTATTCTTCTAATATGTAGACCTTTGGGTCAGTTTTTATATTAACTACTTTCTATAGTCTAATTCTTCTTTTTCTTATTTTTTGTAGATCTTTTGGTTAGTTTTTATACAAACTATTTCCTTTAGTCTAATTCTTCGTTTTCTTATTTAATGTAGACGTTGGGTGAATTTTATATAAAATATTTCCTATATTTCAATTCATCTTCTTCTTCTTTTATGAAGACCATTTGGTCAGTTTTTTATATAATACATTTACTATTGTGTAATTCTTCTATTGCATATTTTATGTAGACCATTGGGTCAGTTTTTATTACAAACTATTTGTTATAGTCTTATACTTATTCTTTTTTTTTCATTTAGTCTTTTGGGTTAGTTTTATGTCTTATAGTCTATTGTATAGAAATATTATAAACAACATGCACACTTGACGAAAATACATAAAACGAATGGGATGTGACCATCATTAGAATCTTCTCAATACTTTTTTTCAATCGAAATTTACACCATTTATTATATCATCATATATTGCTTAATTTTCAATAACTACATATTTGATTTTGATGACAATATAATAAAAAATCGGGGTTGTGGCCATTACTGGACTCTTCACAACGTTTATATTCAAATTAAAAACTATTTAAGTCTTCTTCTGTAATGTAGATCAGTTTTATTGTGCAAAAATATAATAATCTATAGGTATGCACACTTGACGAAAAATATAAAAACGAATGGGATGTGACCAACACTAGAATCTTTTCAGTAAGTACTTTTGTTTATTTAATTTTTAAGCCATTTCCCATCATCCAAAATTACTAAATATTTAAAACACATTTTCGTTCGATGACAATATATAAAAATAGGGGTTGTGGCCAAATCCAAACTATTTACAACGTTGTCTCTTTATAATCAGTCATATTTAAAACCATTTACCATAGTCCATGCGTGCAGAAATTGTATGTACCTACTTATATATAAAAACAAATGGGTTGTGGCCATCACTTGAACATTTTACATCGCTTAAACTCAATTAAATTTCAAACTACTTTTCATACTACGAATTAGCAAATATTTTTTGTGACAATATTATATAAACGATTGCTTATTCCTTCACTAATTTACATTCTTGGCCAACGGCGGGACATAAAAGCTAGTTACATTTGTGTTTTTTTTCATATTCCAGGATCGATTGGTCCTTGTAATAAAGGACAACGCTTCAGTCTTTCTCCTGACACTCCGGGCAGGGCCAAGTGTGTCTGCAAATCCAACAACGTTCTGTGGTCCGACGGAGTCTGTTACAGACTCTACACCAGGGGGCCTTGTTCACACAACGAACTGCTTGCGCCCCCGGCGAGGTGCGTCCCGCTCCCCTGCAGGAAGTCCAGACTCTACTTTCCGGAGCACAGACGCTGCTTCAAGATCGGCACCCAGGGACCTTGCAGCGTCGACCAAGTCGTCCTCTTTGACTTCGACGCTCGCCCCTCCATCGACGGGATCTCCTACAACGGAGTGTGCGGCTGTGCCGGTGCGCTCTCTCTGGATAATCCCAACGGTTGCACAAAGAAGAAGATGGCCGACGACGATTGTTCAGAGAGTCCGGGGATGGTGGCGATCGACGGAAAATGTCACATGCTGTACACCAAGGGACCGTGCGGCGACGGACAGTGGCTCGTCCCCAAGAAGAATACCACAACGGAAGGAAAAATGGCGGAGTGCGCTTGTAAGCCTGGATTTACCATATATTCAGGAAACGATACTAAAGATACCAACAATACGGATTTTTGTTCTCCGCCGACAGTTTCTTTAGCTCGCTATTTGAATATTGAATACAATATTTCTAACTCTTGACAAATGTGATTCTGTGATAACTTCAAAGTGTGTTTTTTAGTTTATTGTTATCTCTTAAATCAATGTTAATCGCATGCATTTCTCGTCACGCAATATGGCCAGTTGAATTTAACAACATGTGTTCAATGTATTTAATTTGATTTATGTTTAGAGATGGCTTATCTCATGATTATGTGGTAATATATTTAATTCGAATATATTCATATTACAAATCAGTTGCCACGGATGGCGTAATTAATCATGATGTGCCGTTATTTCAGTATTATATTATTTAAGAAAACAATTCGAGTGAATATAAATTGTGCAATTTTATTGATAGTTTTTAATTGAGATTATCTACCTTTTAATTGGACAACAGTGTGTTATCATCTATGTACAATAATAAATTTTACACATGAGGTTTTAAAGATCTGTTAATTTTAACAAAATAGGCCAACGAAACTATGATATTATGATACTAAGCCTTGTATTGTTTTAAATGACTGAATATCGATCCCGTATAAGGGTTAGCGTCCACTTAGCGTACGCATGTACTGCCTCAAATTACGCGTAGGAATGTTGCAATTATGTTACGAAAGCCTCGCCTTAAATACGTGTTTTGAAATATAATTCACGCTGCAAACCCGTGCACAATCGGAGGACGCCTTCCTTAAATTGAACACGAGTTTGTAAGTGAATAAGAGTAACAAACCCCTTGCGTAATTCGAGACAGTACTTGCCTTCTATTAAACACGGTCTTCTTTATATTCTTTGTATAAGAATTCATGCGCGCGCATCGTATTGTTGACGTTGCGCCTATGTGGACGAGAAGCTTTAGAACGAAACAAATAGGTACCTAAAATATTTTATATTTATGGTACATCTTTTACGAAACATTTTCATGGATTCTAAAAAAGAACACAAATGAAAGTAAAATTGTAAACAAATAATTGATTTGTCATTTCGTGGTCCTTTTTTTGACAGTTTATTTTTACCTAATTAATAATGGACGATGATGAGGACGGAGACGATGAGGACGAACGATATAACGTTTTTGAAGATGGTCATTGGATTTGGAATAGTGAAGAACATTGTTTACAATTCATAAGGTATCTTTGAAATACAGATTTTTTAACAACCATGTTACGAATTTAGAAAATATATCTCCACAATGAGTTGAAGAGAGTCGCTGAAGACCGAGCGGTGTGGAGGGAGAGATGTGTCGTTTTGCTGCCAACCAATATCCAAGATTGAACATGAAAAATGCATTTAAAGATCCTTTGAAACATTGAATTTCAATAAAATGTTTTAACAGTTTTCAATTAAGTACCTACATATGAATTTGTTACTCAAAAAAGTGTCAGCGTGTTGTCCCATGTTTGATAAAATTTTAACTAAATAAAACAGGGATGATTTTAACACATCAGTGATCGAATAAATCTTTTCAGTATACTAAATACACATCTTGATAATATGTCCGATACTATATATAACTTATTAAGAATGTTCCGGCTAATACAGGTGCGTTTCTATTCCACTAAGTCCAAGTTGATATTTTATAATGCTGAAATAGGAACATTCTTACTCCAAGTAAGTCACAAATAAGTTCAATTCCCTATTCTATAACCACAATTCTAGTCTTATCAACACTGTCAAAAGTCAAAACGTACCAAATTTAAGTTCACACCTAATATTGGAAGCGTACTAGTTATTTTCACAGCATTCCGGAATATTTTAGTTAAGATGAAAACACCAGTTGTGTACGGAAACAAATAAAAATGGATGAGTTACGCGTGTTACATTATGTTGTAAATAAAATCCAAAGAATATTAGTGCAGATCAATTGAAATGTTACATAGGTTAGGCGGCATCACGGTAACGTGACATATATAAACATGGCCGAACAGTGCGCATGCGTAGTCTGCGCCATTGACAATTTGAGTTCAAATTACTATCTACGGAACACTATTTTTGTAGATTTTAGATTTAGTTCCTATTTTAGTTTAAAAAGTTAGTGAATTGGACGTAATAATTGTTTCCAAATTGTAGGGAGATCTGCCTTTTTCGTACTTCGTCGCCATTCATATCTTGCCTGATCACTTCGTTCCAACTGAGATTTGGTCTGCTTCTGGACTTACTACAGAGGACATAAAGGGCTTGGCCCCAGATGTGTATATATTCAAGAGGTCTCCTGCTTACGTGCCCAAACCACCGCAGCCTGCTTTCTTGTATTTTGACAGTTTTCACACGTATATACACATCCCTGTCCAAATTCTCATGTCTAAATGAAATGATTAAAAATAATGCAAATAATAACAATTTGTTCAAACTTCTAGTGAGACCATAGAATTATGAATAAAACCATAGAATTTTTACTATAATATACTAGATGTCGTAGTCAAATGTTGTATGAATCGAAGTGAAACATTTTTCTGAGGGATTTTTGACGTTTTGGTGGGGAGAACACATCGTTTTACTATAGAGAATAACGACTAACGTGAATTGTTTTCGGATTTATTTGTCGAAAAAAAACATTTTGTTTATTAAGATTTAGAGAACAGTCTAGGATGTGTTGAAATATAAGGAAAACTGAAATATGTTGCCAACCAAAACGACAAACGCGCGATATTCCATGACTCACTTTTTGCACGGAGTGCTACATCTAGTATATTGTAATAAAAATCTATGGAATAAAACATACCTTTTTAAGATGTCATTTTACGTTTTTATTTTGTACACTTTTTCTATGGAGATTTTTTCCCGCCCTTTTCTATATTTATTGTCATGCTATATCTAATTTTGAAATAAACCGAGTTACGTAACTTTAAAAATATTTTTTGCAATAAAATTAACAGAATCGTACAATAAAGCAAGAATAAATGTGAAAATAAATAGATCTTTGGTTGATACATAAAACTTGGCTTATATTCATTGAATGTCTATCTTGAGAAACGACTGTGATGTAATGGAATCAAATAATACAAAGTTTACATACCTTGCAACAAAGTTTACACATTTGATACGGCTAAGGTTAGCTCTGTGATAGACAAGCCCGAGGCTATATAATTAACGCGAAAAAGATTACATGCATATTATACTATTGATTATAATAAATAACCTCTTTTGAAAATCTTAAATTATAGATGGGTAATGTACCAAATCCCAATTTATGGGAATAATTAATGATAATAACAGGGGTATTTAAATTAAATATATGTGTTTTTTAGCCACAGGATTTTTATAGACGATGAAGATGATACGCCTCCTCCGATATCTGATGATATTCAATTCAGAAATGAAGTTGATCTGTTAGAACAGGTAATTCATTTAATATGGTACTAAACCGCAGTCAATCTTAATGATATTGTATCTTACAGGAATGATATTTGTCGGCCTTCGTGGCCCAGTTGGTTAGGTATTTGATTGCTGATCCAAGGGTCCCGGGTTCGATTCCCGGTTTTAATTTGACATAGTTTTTAATTTTGTTTTCAGTATGGATCTGTGAGACGATAAATATCGTAAGTCTTCAGAATGTGGCAACTTGTTATTGCGGGCGCATGTTAAATAATTACTTGAGATAGCACCTGTTAGCTGCCCGAGAAACTACATTAAATAAAAAATAAAATAATAGTTGATGAGGGATTGGTCACAAATTATAATATCTCCACCCTACATTGTGTAAAAAAAAATATTTTACATAGGTATTTGGCAATCGACAAAAAAAATGTGAACACCCTTTTCAAAGTTTGCTTCACATATTAAACTTGTAATCGATTTTTCACAAGCATACCAACATTATTCTCATAATAATAGATTTATTTATTACATAGTCGGATAGTCCTTAATTTAAATTAAGTCAACACTTTAATCATGTTTAGAAATGTATATTATTGTGATTTTAACTGTTTTTAAACTGAAAACATGTAAAAACAGTAAAATATTATTGTTGTATTTAACCCAATAAATTTCAAATTTTGTTAACGCTCATCCGGAAACGCATAGCTTTGTTTACTTTGTATGAAATACAAGATTGTTCAATTGCATCAATATATCAAATTAACGTGCATGGCGATTCGGGAGTACACAAAGGTTTCAGAGCTCTAACTGGTCGCGTGAAGTTAAAGAAAAGGGTGTAATAAAATGACTAAAGCTCCGTCTTTGTAAATTTACCAAAATTTAATTTATCGAAATAAACCTTCACACTTTTGTAGTTTTGATACTGATGCGACGGTGTAAAATAAATATTATGTAGAGTCATGAACAAATTGTTTATTTATATATTTATTAAAAAAACGGATATAAAATAAACAATATTTACAGATTATACAATGATTACATGTTTATGTATGACTCAACTTCAAAAAGAGAATTATCTCGTGTTTTGAAGTGAGTCACATTTCACAAAAACATACCTACAAACTAACTAAAACTACACAAATCATCATATAAAGGAAACCATATAACCTAGGCATCATATAAAGGAAAATTTCTCTTCTTCTTCTGGGTCACAATCCTAGGATTGGTCCGCATCAAACACTCGATCTTTCCACTTAACTCTATCGTCCGCCAGTCTCTTCATCTCTTTGTAGCTGCTACAGCACACGTTACCTATTATCTGGTCTATATAGTTGTTTTTGGGGCGGCCTCTACAGTTACCCCCTTGCGATCATTCCTTCGACGATGGTAAAAATCAGGCCTGGGTGCCGGATGTTGTGGCCTATCCAAGTTGTTCTCTGTTGGGCAATTCAAGGAACATTTACATTGATATAAACTAAAAAGTAAGCTATAACTTGACAACCCAAGCAAAATATATATGAAATCATTAAAAAATATAAACAATAATGTAAAAATATATAAAATAATCACAAATCCTAACGATTAAAAAATAAAACAAAGCAAAAATTCAAATGTTATTTAAGATAATATTCTTTTAATTTTATCAAGAATTAATTAAAATTGTATTCTGCTAATTTTTAAACTGTACTGGTAAATCATTGTACCACTTTACCCCATACTATACTTTACCCTATAGTACCCCATAGTAGTTTCTCTCCATTTAATCCATTCCTAATGAATTTATCTTTATCACACACAAATGCTAACTAAATGATTTATGTATAAGTAGATATCTGTTTTTGGCATTTAAAATAAATACATATAAATAACTTATTTATTTTAATACTAAAGTATTTTTTTCCAATTTTGATATTATTTATTTTAGGTTCTTTTTAAAAAAAAGTTTTATCGGAAGTTAAAAGAAGGGGAAGCGGATGTTATTATAATCCAGGTATTTTTATTTTCTTTAACTGACTCCTGATTTATCTCAAGAATATTTTAAGTATGTGTTTTACATAAAACATTTGTCCCATTTATTATTTTAAATTATTTTTCGTTTAGGTAAAATTGATTAGTAAACATGTTACTTCTTATTCAAAATATTTTTTTATTTTATCTTTAGAAAGCAAATATCATTTTTTTGGCTATGTTTTCCTTCTCCATTTGTGTCGCGCCTTCGTGACTCAGTTGGTTAGATTCCTGGCACCTGGGCCAAAGGTCCCGGGTTCGATTACCGATGGAGACACAGTTTTTGATTGTGTTTTCAGTCTGGATCTGTGAGACGATAAATATCAAATCTCCAGAATGTGCCATCTTGTTGTTAATTTATTTAAAATTTTTTGAAAGACTAACAGCTATAGGTACATCAGTGTTACATTTGATATAATAATTTAACAGCCAATTAGAAGTCTCCGCTGATGGACGTTTTTTCTTCAAACGTTTTTTGCTATTGGGTTCGTGTTAAATTAATATTTGACATAGTACCTGTTAGTTGACCGAGAATCAATACTATAATAATAAGATATATAACACGTGTATCAAGAAAATCAGTTTAAATGTATTGTATGATCAGTTTTAGTTTATTTTTTCACTGTATTCATAAGCCATCGTAGTGCCAACCTTGACGTATGCAAGTGAAATCTGGATATGCCAGAAGACGCATGAAAGCAGAATAAATGAGATCGTTAAGAATGATTTGTAATAGAACGATACTTACTTTACTTTCCGTGTCCAAGATCATCTACCTATATTGTGTCCCTTTAGTAATTTGCAGCCATAATAGCATTCTCATTCGCTTGCCACAGATCCTCCTCAGAGCACCCTCTTTCCATAAGCGGGCAGTTCAGCAGGTGTGACATGTTATGCGTCTCGCCACATTGCATGCCACGTCCTGGTCACCTTCTAGCATTCTCCATCTGTCCAGATTTACCTTGCACCTTCCTACACCCGTCCTTAGTCTATTCAGGGATTTCCAGGTTGCATATGGTAGTCGGTGACCCGTTGGAAGCACCTCTGTTGGTTCATGGAAGTTTTCACTTCCTAACCCTTCCTTCCACAGTTCAACACTTCTCTTTTCCCTGGTTGAAGTTAGTGAGATTGTATTCCTGAGAAAACTGTTTCTAGACTTGAGTCTTGAGGGCGGGAGAATGTGACCATATAGCGGATGTTGAGAGCCATTCTGCTGTCTCATCTTGTCCTCTTCAGACATATGACAGGGTAAAATAATGAGGACATAAGGAAAGAATGTATCACATATTATTTTTTGGTCCTTTATCACTGTTTTCGCGTAATTATTTATTCGTTTAATTCAATACACTACTGGGATTAATACTCTGAATATTTTGATTGATTTTCAAGGATATCAAGGACGTTGTATTATTCACAGCACCAAAAGGCAACTTAAGTTTTAAATTGATTAATACACTGCATACTTGTGCCTATGAAAGATTCGCAAGAAGTCTTGTTGTTTACATCCAGTATTATTTACAGGTTTGTTTTTACGATGTATAAAATTATAAGTAGAGTTCGGTTCTCTCTGCCTACTCCAAATTGGGAAACGGCGTGATAGTAAAATGGTAAAAATAATACGAAAGCTATACGGCAGTTGTTGGTATTTTATACTTTCAAATGCACACCATATTTTTACTTTATTAATTTATATTGACATCACTAAAATAGTAATAAAAAACGACGCTACTTTAGAAATCTGACGTCTTAAATGTAATTAGGTAGGTACATTGCCATTACTTCATTTTTTCAGTCAATACTGACATTTACTTACTTACTTTACTTTTCGAATGTCTAGGCTCTTCTGTGCCCAGAAAAGGCAGCGTTTTTGGAGCTCGTTAGAGCCTTAAATTCGTGTTGAAGCTTAAAACAGTGATAAATTATAGAATTATCTACGGCTTGACAGTTCTATAATCATATTTCTCTCGTTAAAAATATTTGTTCATTCATTCATTCATACCATCACGGCATATCCCACAATGTGCGGTAACCAGCGAAAGGTGTGCATTGCCTTATAAAAGGGCAACACATCAGTGTATAACACATATATAACAAAAATATTTGATATAAAAAATCTATAATTTTCTAAAAATATTGTTAAATGTGATGTACTTAACCTTTTTACTGTTTTAGGTGTTTAAATTTGTGTATTTGTTGAAAAATAGTTCATATTGTGAAAATATTGTCGGCTTCAAAATTGTAACGATGATAAAAATTCATCTCAATACTCTCAATGACACAACCTTGGAAATATGAGACACAACACAGTCGATCACTGAGTGCACAGATCATAATAATATATTATTATTGTTAGTTACTATAGGCTTTAGATCGAAATACGATATGATCTATTGTTAATAGATGTATGTTTTTTTCTTATTTAAGATTTGTCAAATAATGAATAAGCGAAGACTAGATGGTGCTAAAAAGATCAGATTACCAGAGAGTGATATGAAGGAAAATATTTTAGAAAATAATTTAGCTGATTTCAGGAGTATTGTGGCTCGAGAATTTTTATATCTCCATCTGGGTATTTATTACACTAATGTTTTTACTTACTACTGAATGCGATCATGTTCATCATAATGAGTTTCAGTAACCATTAATAGATGTCGTACGTAATTTGTTCATATATCTCGTTATATTTTATTGATGTGATTATTTCAAATGTTTATGATTTTTTCAAAAAATACTAACATATTATTTCATTAATTTTTTTTATTTCGTCTCTCAGTATTAAATGAAAATTTTTCTTTTATTGTTATGTGATTAGTAAAGAACTTAAAGATTTGATTCACAGATGACTCTGTTAAGACGAAAAAACGACTAAACATGCTCAGTGTGGAGATGCGATATACTGAAATGCTGATTAGAATTAGCGTTCAAATCGTATGGATTGCTCTAATTAGACCCGATTTTGATACAATTGGTTAGTACCCAATAATTCCATTCAGCACTTGCATTATTTTTGTCGATTAATTGTTAAATTTCTTTTCTTTTCTTAGATATATTAACTGTATTAATAGTTCTTTAATTGTTAATAGAAGCTGAAATAAACCGTATTCTTCGATCTCAATTATTTAACTTGACGATACACAGACAAAGTACTGAACTGCCAGATCTATCAATTTACGAAAAGGCGGTCATCTACAGAGAAAAAGAGGAAGGTGAAGTTATCAGGAACAAGTTCAATATCATGTCCCCTGCTGCGAAAGATCTCTTTTTGTATCCTCAGGACTATAGACATCTTGGAATTGGATTTATTGGATATAAACGGTTTGTAAGAATATTTTTTCATAAAAAATCATCGACTCAAAAAAATCAGTTGTCGTAGTAAAGAATCATTCGAATCATTGATTTCTCATGAATTCCATAGTCAGATCTTGGCTATTTTTAATGAAAAAATTGCTATCGGACAATTTTGGAAAGAATTCAGTATAACTTACAGAACACTGACAAAAAAAAATCATGTCGAATTAATAACCTCCTCGTTTGTTGAAGTCGATTAAAAAATCATTATTTGATTACTTTTATCCAACTGTCAATTTTAAGCCTACAAAACTTTTTATTCTCGGAATTTCGATTTTTTGTTCAGACGATGGAAATGAGAACCCTGCGCTCCTGCTTAGGGGCCACTTCCATGGAAGATGGACTGTATACGGAACATAGAAATAAGAAAAACCTGGACATTGTCAGATGGTGAAGGAGCTGAAGACTATTCTGAGGGGGTTAAGTGCCAAATATATATAAGACAATACGTTACCCAAAATTATCTCACAATCATTTTAACAATCGACCACGAGCTAGGCAGACCACCTAAACGATGGAATGATATCTGGAGCTCGGCATCATAGGAGGGCCAGATGGAGTGGCACACTCCTTAAAAAAAGCAAGATGAATAGAATGCTGATAAATTATAACTATGAATTTAATTGAATATTTTTCAAATTGTAAATGCGAATGTGATTCGCTTGTGTAAATAGACAAAAAATCAAATATGTTAATTATTAACTAAATACGATTTAAGAACCTATTAGAAACTGGTTTCTGTCGTTAATTTATTTCACATTATATGGTTTCATGCAAAAATTTGATAAATTGATGTGACAACAAGTCGTCAAATTAGGTAGCACACATCGATGTAATTTCATTGACTATTGTACCCTGAACCTATCATAACTACCAAACCTATCTATCCAACATATATTATATATTTACTAAGTTACGTCTGAGTGTTGTGCTAGACTTGTAACCCCTCATTATTTATGTTTCATTTGAAACACACAACCCTAATCTAATCACAACCATTTATCTAATAATATTCAAATAAAAAAATTCGTTGTTATGTATAGAGACTCATGTGCCGAACGCATCGAATATCTTGACGACATATTTTTTGCTCCAGAGGAGAGTTTTGAGAACGAGATTATTCGTATGGGAATATTGGGAGAACCCAGAAGTAAATATGATATAATGTTGAAGGAAATCGCTGTTGTCTCTAAAGGCAGTTCTAGTAAATCCCAGTAAGTACATCCCCTTTTTTTTAACTTATTGCAGTTACTTTCCATGTCCGGAACACCATCGTTTTCATAGCCCTCAATATTCTGTCAGTGTTTGTCCAACTGTCGATTTGTTCAGGAGAACTTTGTTCTCTTAACATATCGACAATGTATCAAGCCAGAATACGCGAGAATTGTATGGAGAGGTCTACTTTTTTCACGGCTTTTCCAACTTTGAAGTTAAAAAACACCAACTTAGAGGCTTCGCAGCATATATGTTCCATACACGGATTTACTCAGAATTCGGAGTAGAACATTTCGTGTGTGTGTGTGTGTGTGTGTCTGTGTGTGTGTGTGTGTCTGTGTGTGTGTGTGTGTCTGTGTGTGTGTGTGTGTGTGTGTATGTCTGTGTGTGTGTGTGTGTGTCCCCTTATAACTTTTGATCCGCTCAATTTACAGAGCCTAAAATTTCAGAATATATAAACAGTTACAGGCCTACAAAACTTTTATACTCGGAATTTTGAATTTTTGTTTCAGTCAGGGGTTATCAACTTTTGAATTTTTATTTTATTTTTCCCTATATCTCAGAAACCATAAAAGATAGAACGCTGAAAATTGGTATAAACATAGACAAATACAAAATCTCAAATTAGTTTTTTCAAAAAAATTCCAAGGTTTCTCAAACATTTTTTATTAAGAAAAATATTTTTTTTATGATAAATTTATGAGTTTAACTGCCTATATTTCCAAAACTTTTACAATTATCGAAAAAAGCCGAAACACCCCAACTAGATAATTTAATTTTCTATAAAAAATATCAGCATTGTAGTAGAAGATCTCAATTTTTTTTAACAATTTTTTTAAAAATTGAATTTAGTGACGACATCGCTTCATACATTTTGTATGGCAGTCGCCTATACACAATATGTAAGAAGACTTAATAGTTTGATACTTCATCTCCAAACATACATACATACCATCATGCTATTTGCATATTCTGGGTAGGAAAAAGGATCTTCCTCCATACTATCCTATCTTGACATACATACCTACATATGTTGTATAGAAAACAAAATATCTGAAAATATTCAATAATTTGTATCTATGGGTTTATAGTTTGGTACATATTCTTCAACTATACATACTATCGCTATCGACAGTTGGATCTCATGTGTTACATGCAACTAGTTATATTCAGTGTTTGCTACCACTGTGTCTTGGGGAAACAGAAGGAGCCTCTGCGTAGATTGAGTTTCAAGATTCGTAAAAGCAATTGGGCATCCCTGGAAACGGTGGAAAGCTGACCAATCCAGAAATGAACCTCTTATTGCAGTTAAATCAGTATCTTGTTCATTTTAATCTAGAAATAATTTCTAATGAGTCTATGGTTGTAGGTATTCCATTATTTATCTCAATAATATTTTTATTTATTAAATAACAAATTGTAATTTCAAGGCTTGGTAGCAGTAGGAGTACGATGTCCAACAAAACGTCCACATCCAGGAAATCGAAAGCGATTGTTATAGGAACTTTTGATGTACCAATGATTTGTACCTCGTAAGTTTTTTTGCTATAACTGTCTTTTATTGAATCAGAGCTTTGATTAACCTTTCAACGCATTATTTTGTAGTGAGGTAAGTGCTTACTACTTAATTATGATTGTTTGAGAATAAGCGATTTGCTCTCCTAGACAACGTGTCATTTAGCTCAAGAACAGAAACAATAAAAAAAAACTAAATGCATGGAAATGACAGTTGTCACGTGACCGGCAACTTTCACTTCCATACATTGAGTTATCTTTTCTTGTTTCTTTTCTTGAGCTAAATGACACCCTTATATACATATTTATAGTCATATTATTTGCTTCGTCAATTTAAATATGCATTATATAATCATATTGTTCTCTTATTTTTATTTGGAAGTTCAAGGATATTTTTTACGTGATGATATAGTAATTGCGTTGGATAATGATGCAAGCCTACTAATTAATATCATCGTTTAATGCAAGTAAGCATTATTAATTTTGAAGTATATATTCCTAAATACATACCTAGCATGTTGTGTTTGATGTTATCCACAGATTTATACTACCAGAGAGTTTCCCCCAGATACCTGCAGCTAATACCTTCAGACCGGTCAACAAAAAACAGAAAATAAGATGGATGCTGTATATTTTGCCAAAGAAAGGAAGAGCCAGAAAAAGTTTACTAACTTAATGGCATTCAGAACTATACATTGGTCAGAAATGTTATAAAATTGTATATTGTAAAACTGTTTACTTACCTTAACTATCATTATAATAGATTACCTGAAATTATTAATTGTATAATAATAAATAATGGTTTATCACTTCACAATTGCAATGTCAATGTCTGTAAGGAAAAACTTCAGCATTTTATGTTTTTAGTAGGTAACTCTCGTTACTGACTGATTCTATAACGATGTAGGACTCGAATTTTTTTACTCTCCACACTATGGAATAGGGGAGAGTCATGATTTCGCAAAATTTAAGCGTATTTTTTTTACATCAATTTCTCAATGGGTATCATGTAGAGAATGCAGACTATGAGTTTCGTCGTGATGTGTTTGTGTGTATGGCGTATACGCCGTACGCCGTACGCCGTAGCATTTATCTTTTTTGTGTCCTCTCTACAGCCCAAACTGTAAGTCCGATCGACTTCATATTAACATCATATGTGTAAAGTGCAAAGACCTAGAGCTGATTAGTTTTCCATAGACAACTTTTGATTTCTTCTCTATGAATTCATCATTTACGTTGTTTTTTTTTGTGTCCTCTCTGCAGCCCAAACTATAAGTCCGATTGACTTTATATTGATATCACATGTGTTAAGTCCATAAACTTAGAGCTGATTAGTTTTCCATAGACAACGGTTCATTTTTTCCCAATGTTTCTTTATGATTTCATCTATTAAAACTGAAAAAATGCTCTCACGACCTGGAAATTAGAGAAATTTTAATTTGGTTTCAACTATTTATACAACACCAATAATCTTCATAAAATTGTATTCAAAGTTGGTCAATGTTAAAAGAAAAATATTCAACGGTTTCAAAAATTATATTTTATTTAATGGATATTTGTATGAAACTTATATGTAACAAGAGAATTTTTTTATATTTGGCAATGTTCAGTTCATTGATTTCATATTGATATAAGAATATTAATAGCTTGAACTTAGAACTGATTAGCTTTTCATAGATATCATAAAATTTCTTCATATGATATCACGTGTCAACATTGTCAAAATGCTCTAACGCTCTTTGAAACAAAATTTATCTGCTTTTTTTTAAATATTTCATACAACATAAGCATTCTTCACTATACTGCATTAATAGTTTGTCTATCTTAACATAAAAATATACTATCGGAAGAAAATTTATATTCCTGATAGTAACATTTAGTATGAATAAAAATGTAATTAGATAAATTTCTATGTATGGAAACGTTCAGTAATTTGATTTCATGTTATAATGTAAAGAGCTTGAACATAGAACTGATTAGCTTTCCATAAATAACAAAAAAAATCTTCATATGATATCACATGTCAAAATTTTGAAAATGCTCTCGCGTTCTTTAAAACAAAATTTATCTGATTTTTTTAAAATATTTCATACAACATAAGCATTCTTCACTATACTGCATTAATAGTTTGTTTATCTTAACATAAAAATATACTATCGGAAGAAAATTTATATTCCTGGTAGTAACATTTAGTATGAATAAAAATGTAATTAGATAAATTTCTATGTATCGAAACGTTCAGTAATTTGATTTCATGTTATAATGTAAAGAGCTTGAACATAGAACTGATTAGCTTTCCATAAATAACAAAAAAAAATCTTCATATGATATCACGTGTCAAAATTTTGAAAATGCTCTCGCGTTCTTTAAAACAAAATTTATCTGCTTTTTTTAAAATATTTCATACAACATTAGCATTCTTCACTATAAGTACTGCATTAATAGTTTGTTTATCTTAACATAAAAATATTCTATCGGAAGAAAATTTATATTCCTGGTAGTAACATTAAGTATGAATAAAAATGTAATTAGATAAATTTCTATGTATGGAAACGTTCAGTAATTTGATTTCATGTTATAATGTAAAGAGCTTGAACATAGAACTGATTAGCTTTCCATAAATAACAAAAAAAATCTTCATATGATATCACGTGTCAAAATTTTGAAAATGCTCTCGCGTTCTTTAAAACAAAATTTATCTGCTTTTTTTAAAATATTTCATACAACATAAGCATTCTTCACTATACTGCATTAATAGTTTGTTTATCTTAACATAAAAATATACTATCGGAAGAAAATTTATATTCCTGATAGTAACATTTAGTATGAATAAAAATGTAATTAGATAAATTTCTATGTATGGAAACGTTCAGTAATTTGATTTCATGTTATAATGTAAAGAGCTTGAACATAGAACTGATTAGCTTTCCATAAATAACAAAAAAAATCTTCATATGATATCACGTGTCAAAATTTTGAAAATGCTCTCGCGTTCTTTAAAACAAAATTTATCTGCTTTTTTAAAAATATTTCATACAACATAAGCATTCTTCACTATACTGCATTAATAGTTTGTCTATCTTAACATAAAAATATACTATCGGAAGAAAATTTATATTCCTGATAGTAACATTTAGTATGAATAAAAATGTAATTAGATAAATTTCTATGTATGGAAACGTTCAGTAATTTGATTTCATGTTATAATGTAAAGAGCTTGAACATAGAACTGATTAGCTTTCCATAAATAACAAAAAAAATCTTCATATGATATCACGTGTCAAAATTTTGAAAATGCTCTCGCGTTCTTTAAAACAAAATTTATCTGCTTTTTTAAAAATATTTCATACAACATAAGCATTCTTCACTATACTGCATTAATAGTTTGTCTATCTTAACATAAAAATATACTATCGGAAGAAAATTTATATTCCTGATAGTAACATTTAGTATGAATAAAAATGTAATTAGATAAATTTCTATGTATGGAAACGTTCAGTAATTTGATTTCATGTTATAATGTAAAGAGCTTGAACATAGAACTGATTAGCTTTCCATAAATAACAAAAAAAATCTTCATATGACATCACGTGTCAAAATTTTGAAAATGCTCTCGCGTTCTTTAAAACAAAATTTATCTGATTTTTTTTAAATATTTCATACAACATGAGCATTCTTCACTATACTGCATTAAAAGTTTGTTTATCTTAACATAAAAATATACTATCGGAAGAAAATTTATATTCCTGGTAGTAACATTTAGTATGAATAAAAATGTAATTAGATAAATTTCTATGTATCGAAACGTTCAGTAATTTGATTTCATGTTATAATGTAAAGAGCTTGAACATAGAACTGATTAGCTTTCCATAAATAACAAAAAAAATCTTCATATGATATCACGTGTCAAAATTTTGAAAATGCTCTCGCGTTCTTTAAAACAAAACTTATCTGCTTTTTTTAAAATATTTCATACAACATAAGCATTCTTCACTATACTGCATTAATAGTTTGTCTATCTTAACATAAAAATATACTATCGGAAGAAAATTTATATTCCTGGTAGTAACATTTAGTATGAATAAAAATGTAATTAGATAAATTTCTATGTATGGAAACGTTCAGTAATTTGATTTCATGTTATAATGTAAAGAGCTTGAACATAGAACTGATTAGCTTTCCATAAATAACAAAAAAAATCTTCATATGATACCACGTGTCAAAATTTTGAAAATGCTCTCGCGTTCTTTAAAACAAAATTTATCTGATTTTTTTAAAATATTTCATACAACATAAGCATTCTTCACTATACTGCATTAATAGTTTGTTTATCTTAACATAAAAATATACTATCGGAAGAAAATTTATATTCCTGGTAGTAACATTTAGTATGAATAAAAATGTAATTAGATAAATTTCTATGTATCGAAACGTTCAGTAATTTGATTTCATGTTATAATGTAAAGAGCTTGAACATAGAACTGATTAGCTTTCCATAAATAACAAAAAAAATCTTCATATGATATCACGTGTCAAAATTTTGAAAATGCTCTCGCGTTCTTTAAAACAAAATTTATCTGCTTTTTTTAAAATATTTCATACAACATTAGCATTCTTCACTATACTGCATTAATAGTTTGTTTATCTTAACATAAAAATATACTATCGGAAGAAAATTTATATTCCTGGTAGTAACATTTTTTTTTTTTTTAAGTAAGTAAGTAAGTAAATTTATTAATAAGAAAGTATAAAAAGGATACATTTTGACATATTATAAAAAAATATATATATACATCACAAATAAATTTGAAATTCTCCCCGAAAAGAAGGAAACCTTGTGCTTCGGGGAGGAGTTCACAACACTTAAATTTAACAAGATACATAAAATACATAGAAAGAGTTCATAAAAAAATATATATTATTTTAATTTACAAACGTGGAAAAAATAAACAAAAAAAAGCTAACAATCAATAAAGATATACTCGCACACACAATACAATACACCAAAATTAATACATTCATATGGCACAATGAGGAGGAAAATTATTTTAACTTTTTTTTAAAAGTTGACAAGTTGTCAGTATTATTTATTTTTATATTTTTATCCAGTGCATTGTACCATTTTACACCCATGAATGAATAATGGCTCTGCCCCAACTTCGTTAACCTCATGGGGAGTCTTATATAGCCCTCAAGTTGTAGTCTAGGAGTTACATACAATATGTCATTATTTGCCCCATTAACAATCAACTCTTTGACCACCTGACAGATAGCCACTTTCTTGTATATATTCTGTACCGAAGGGACAGGCAGTTCACTGTACAATTGGCTAGTACTGTAGTCACGTGGTTTTCTGAGGATTATTTTTAAGACACTTCTCTGGGCTATATATAAAGGACATAAGGTGGTCACATAAGCTCCTCCCCATGCTATTACTCCGTAGCGCAGGATTGAGTGTACGAACGCATAATAGACAGATGTTATTGTTTTTTTGTCTAACATGTCTCGTAAGTTATAAAATATATAATACATTTTTCTTATGCGTTCAGTAACACAACTTATGTGTTCCTTCCATTTAACGAGGCAGTCCACAATCACTCCTAGGTATTTAACCTGCTCAACCTTCAAAAGGGTATTACACGAGTCACAAGAGTCAGAAGATGCCGAACATTGACTATTGTGTATTGTAATTTTTATATCTGTTGGTAATGATTTATGTTGATGAACAAAAGGAACAAAGACAGTCTTATCAACATTGAGTGATAGCAAATTTTTATCAAACCACATTTTCAGTTGAGAAATATCAGAACTAGCTTTTTTAGATATCTGTGACCAGGATTCACCCTCCACAAGTAGGACAGTATCATCTGCATATGATAGTATCGTAGATGTAAGACCTATTTTAAATATTTGATTTACGTATAAAATAAATAGAATCGGTCCCAAAACCGTGCCTTGAGGCACCCCGAATGTGGGAGTTTGACTGTTGCTGAGATGGTTCCCGATCTTAACACGTTGCTGTCTATTTAAAAGATAACTTTCTAACCACTTTTTTGCAACTCCGTGAATACCGACGTCATTTATCTTTTGTATTATCTTAGTGTGACTCAGACTATCAAACGCCTTACGTAGGTCTACAAATACACCCAGACATTTCCTACCTGAGTCCAGTACTTTATATATGTCTGAAGTTAAATTTGCCAGAGCGTCCTCGGTGCCCATATTCTCTCTGAATCCAAATTGTCCATTGCTAATTATATTTTCCGAATTGAGGAAGCTTGTCAGTTGTGTCTTTATAACTTTTTCGTATATTTTTGCTATATTAGATGTCAGAGAGATTGGTCTGTAATTTCCTACCTGTCTTGGATCGCCTGATTTAAACAATGGTATCACCTGAGTGTTTTTATATACATCGGGAAAAACTCCACTATTCAAACTGATATTGATAATATGTGTCAGTGGAGACTTAATATTATCTACGTTTTGCTTAAGAATTTCTACCGTGACATTATCAAAACCAGGAGAAGATCCGCCTTTCATACCTTTAATGATTTTAATGATTGTTTCCTCATTTATACATTGGAAATTGCTAAGTTTAGTAACCATTGACAATTGATTTTCATGAGTTTCTCCTACTTGTTGCGGACCGATTGTTTTCGCTAGAAGCTCTCCGACTTTAGCAAAATAATTATTAAAAATATTAGCAACCTCCTTAGGAGACTCTTGCACGTTCAACACTGAATCGTTATGTTGGATTTCGCGGATATCAACTCGCCTACGTTTTTTATTTATAATTTCATTGATAGTACACCACACTTTTTTGGTGTTATTATTACTATTGTATTGCGATATTTTTTTTGAGTAATATGAAATTTTTGATTTTTTTACTAACAGCGTAAGAAGATTTTTGTACTCTCTAAATTTATGTTTACGGTTATGATCATTAGGGAATCTTTTCATCAATTTATATAATTTATCTTTCTGTCTTATTGAGACAATTATGCCAAAAGTAATCCACGGTTTAATTATTCTGTATTTAGATTTTCTCGGAGTAACCCCCTCCAAACATTCTGCCTGGGTAATGTGTAAGCTAAGTGTTTTATGAAAGTTTAGTGCACATTCGTCAGCGTTCCATGAATTAAAGGTTGTATTCCAGGCTTCATCAGCAAGAGTGGACTTGAGTTCATCAAAATTTATTCGTTTTTTAATTATTGGTATACTGTTTATATTTTTATGACATTGACTTTGTATATATATACCAGCGTGGTGATCAGTTATACCATTTCTCCATACTAATGTTTTAATGTTAGAAAGTTTACTAAGAGAGGTATTCGTCCAGAAATGGTCTAAACAAGAGGGAGTCTGTCTCTCTACCTCCCTAGTATATAATGTGGTACATAGTTTATAGTTAAGAGAACTAAGAGTGTCAATATATTCATCCTTTTCCCTGTGTATATAATTTTTAGATACGTTAATGTTAATATCTCCTGCTACCAAGATATTCCTGCATTTATTTCGCGACAGAACATTATGAAGGCTTTCACAAAAATCCGATATGTTTGATTTGTGTGTCCGATATATTGCATAGATATTATAGTTAATTTGTCCTATGTCAAATTGTATAAGTAGACAATTCGTTCGATTTATATTGGTCAATTCAAAAACACTCACCGAATATTTATTTGCTGCAAATACAACTACACCACTGCATTTGTTTATTGTATGTTCAGTGCAATAATAGTTATAATTCGGTATGTTGTATGCAGTGTTTTCATTTTTTAAATGTGCCTCAGTCAATATTATAACATCAGGTTTAACACGCAACAAATTTAAATGAACCAAAAATTGATCAAAATTCTTTCTCATGCTCCTAATATTCTGTTGTAAAACAACAAGCGCACCATTCGTATTATGTTCAATACTTAATTCATTATTACATTCGTTGACCGTATCACATTCGATCTCCTTTACACTATAGCTATTATCAATATCCGATAATAGATTATCGTCTAACATTTTGGTAATTTAAATAAAATATTTTCGATATTAAAATTTTAATGATTTTAAAAGATAAGAAAAAAAAGGAACTTCCTTGAAATGGTACGATAAATAAATTGTTCAACGCGATGTACTTAAAGGAGATCGGATTGTTATTGTTTAATCGAGGTTTGAGTGGTTTAAAAGTTACAACAGAGCCACGATTCACCTGAATATAGCAGAATATTATAGAAACAAATACAACTATCAATGTTACGCATACACTGACACATAAACAAACATTCACTCGATGACCACTCATACACACGTATATAATATTATTTTCGGGACGATTTGCTTTCAATATTATTATTATTATTATATAAATACAGGGTGTTTGCTGCGGCTTGAGCTTAACAAAAATAAAATAATATTTTTTAAATATATTGATGGGGTCACATATTAACACGAACTGATTGAGTCAATAGTCCACATTTTGTTTTGCTCTTTCAAGCATGAAACTTAAATACGAGCATGCTTCCTTGTCCATAGCATTATGAGCGCAGTTGTAATTTTTTTTATACTTATTATTTGCATCCACACAATTGTTGCAAGTGGGAGGCTTTCTCCCATTTTGGCATTCCTTGTATTTGTGTTCTCCACCGCAGTGGGAACAAATGGGCTCCTTGTTCCTGTTCATGCATTCTAGCGAAGAGTGACCTACTCTTAAGCAGTGGTAACATTGCACCAGAAGATTGGCGTCCCTGACCGGAACACGCTGGTATCCTAAGTTGACTCTGCGACTTTCCATGATTTTTTTCCTTATTTTGGATGTAGCCTCCACCAGTAATTCCACCGCGCTGCTGTCGTTTTTTCTTTTAATTACTTTTATTAGTTTAATTTTCTCACCAGCGTCAATGAGACACTGAAGAGTGGGGTTTTGGGCGCGGATGTCAGCATTAAATTTATTTTCCTCGTACTCATTATGCACTCCTCCGATAATTAATTTGGGATTTCTTTTTTTCAATTGTAAAGCGCTATAAACTCCATTAAATTTCTCGTTTATAACACTCGTCAGGAGGCTAGCATCCTGATTAGAGGGACACAATATTAATATTTTGCCATTTTTCGTCTTTCTCATTCTGTCTACAGCCACACCGATTGCCGCGGGATTTATTTTGTTCTTTATATCAGCTATAATCTGATCCGCGTCAACCCGATCTATTGCTTCTACAGAGATAGCAAACAGTTTGACTGTGTGAGAATGATTACTTAGTAGATTGCTCCCATCTTGAGTGCATTTTTCAGTTAGTAATTTAATCGATTGCTTAATATATCTTACTTCGCTGGTCAATGCAAAATTCGGCGGTTCTCTGGTTTTCAACTTGTAATTTTCCTCCGCCAGTGCCATAATTCTGTCACCAAGACCCTTTACCAAATCTTCAAGCTTCGTTCTACTAGTGGCGTTAATAACTTTCCCCTTCAGTATTTCATTCATGACTTCTACGCTCTGTTCTACCTCGCAAATTGTATTTTTTAGGACATCGAAGTTGGTGTCCAGTTGCGGTTCGTCATGCTTGCTATCACTTGAACGATTTTGCGGTGACCTAGGTGTTAGTTGTGATCTTGTAAAAGGAGCAGACATTGTGACGTGGTGCGTGAGACACACTTGTGTGTGAACACTCTGTATATAGCGCTGCTTTGCGTAGTGCACCTACTTATGCGAGACTGCGCAGCGCACAGGCGACACAAATTGACCGCACAAACACACACCACAATAACTTCAATCGACAATACGCGGCACTAACATAAAGTAGGTACACTTAGAAAACAAACACTTTTTAGTGTATCTTATAATTGCGAGTTTGTAGAGTATTTCTAAAGAAGATTAATACTGTAAACACGCCTGTAATAGATTATAGATATCACTTGTATAGATTCATGTACAGTATTTTCAATAATTTATATTTTAAATCAATATATAAGTGAGAGAGTTAGAGGCGATATGTCACACTTTACGAGAAATGGACTGAACTGAATTTAGTATGAATAAAAATGTAATTAGATAAATTTCTATGTATCGAAACGTTCAGTATTTTGATTTCATGTTATAATGTAAAGAGCTTGAACATAGAACTGATTAGCTTTCCATAAATAACAAAAAAAATCTTCATATGATATCACGTGTCAAAATTTTGAAAATGCTCTCGCGTTCTTTAAAACAAAATTTATCTGCTTTTTTTAAAATATTTCATACAACATAAGCATTCTTCACTATACTGCATTAATAGTTTGTTTATCTTAACATAAAAATATACTATCGGAAGAAAATTTATATTCCTGGTAGTAACATTTAGTATGAATAAAAATGTAATTAGATAAATTTCTATGTATGGAAACGTTCAGTAATTTGATTTCATGTTATAATGTAAAGAGCTTGAACATAGAACTGATTAGCTTTCCATAAATAACAAAAAAAATCTTCATATGATATCACGTGTCAAAATTTTGAAAATGCTCTCGCGTTCTTTAAAACAAAATTTATCTGCTTTTTTTAAAATATTTCATACAACATAAGCATTCTTCACTATACGGCATTAATAGTTTGTCTATCTTAACTTAAAAATATACTATCGGAAGAAAATTTATATTCCTGGTAGTAACATTAAGTATGAATAAAAATGTAATTAGATAAATTTCTATGTATGGAAACGTTCAGTAATTTGATTTCATGTTATAATGTAAAGAGCTTGAACATAGAACTGATAAGCTTTCCATAAATAACAAAAAAAATCTTCATATGATATCACGTGTCAAAATTTTGAAAATGCTCTCGCGTTCTTTAAAACAAAATTTATCTGCTTTTTTTAAAATATTTCATACAACATAAGCATTCTTCACTATACTGCATTAATAGTTTGTTTATCTTAACATAAAAATATACTATCGGAAGAAAATTTATATTCCTGGTAGTAACATTTAGTATGAATAAAAATGTAATTAGATAAATTTCTATGTATGGAAACGTTCAGTAATTTGATTTCATGTTATAATGTAAAGAGCTTGAACATAGAACTGATTAGCTTTCCATAAATAACAAAAAAAATCTTCATATGATATCACGTGTCAAAATTTTGAAAATGCTCTCGCGTTCTTTAAAACAAAATTTATCTGCTTTTTTAAAAATATTTTATACAACATAAGCATTCTTTACTATACTGCATTAATAGTTTGTTTATCTTAACATAAAAATATACTATCGGAAGAAAATTTATATTCCTGGTAGTAACATTTAGTATGAATAAAAATGTAATTAGATAAATTTCTATGTATGGAAACGTTCAGTAATTTGATTTCATGTTATAATATAAAGAGCTTGAACATAGAACTGATTAGCTTTCCATAAATAACAAAAAAATTCTTCATATGATATCACGTGTCAAAATTTTGAAAATGCTCTCGCGTTCTTTAAAACAAAATTTATCTGCTTTTTTTAAAATATTTCATACAACATAAGCATTCTTCACTATACTGCATTAATAGTTTGTCTATCATAACATAAAAATATACTATCGTTAGAAAATTTATATTCCTGGTAGTAAAATTTAGAATGAATAAAATATTTCATTGTCAATATTTGTGGTGTGGAGAGTTTAGTGTTGGCCACAACCCACTCGTTTAATTACATAGGTATACGCAAACATTGGATTTTGTTCCCTATCGGGAGTCAAATGATATTTATATTGACAAACTTTTAGTATCTCAATAGAGACGAAGTTGGGATATTATAGAAGAACCAGGAACTCAAGGCACCTACAGGGCTTACGACCAAAGTTTGTCAATAAAAAAAAGATCTAGGACTGATTATATAATGCAAATTTCGTTTACGCACCTGTGATAAGCGATGTTTACTATAGTTGTCTAAAAGGGAGGCGATTTACACGTAGGTATAGGTACCTACGAAGCAAAAAGACAACTTTCGCTCTGCGCACCCGCAAGCCAGCCCCCTTAGAAAAAGTGTCATTTAGCTCATGAAAAGTAACAAGAAAATATAACTCAATGTATGGAAGTGACAGTTGTCACGTGACTGGCAACTGTCACTTCCATACATTGAGTTATCTTTTCTTGTTTCTTTTCTTGACCTAAATGACACGTTGTCTAGGGGGGCTGGTTCAAGATATTTGGCGAAAACTATACTCGTGTGCATAAATTTGAAAGTGGAACAATATGGACAAGGCTATGAATGCCGAAAGCGCTTTGGAATAACTTTACTGTATACCTATAATATAATATAATTTGGATGATTTATATAGCGCCGTTTAATCAATTTTAGCACCTCAAGGGCGCTGAAAATTGATTAAGATGTATCATTATGGCTTTGATAAGATTTGTGAAAAAGGTGTGTTTTGAGATTTTTTCTGAAGGTAGATATATTTTCAGTTTGTCTGAGGGTATTTGGTAGCTTATTCCATGCATTTGGTCCTGCCACAGCAAACGCACGATCGCCGAAATTAGTGGTATGCACCCTGTTTATTTCAAATAATTTTCCAACCATGGATGAAGATGCAGAACGAAGTGATGATTGTCTGTCGTTAATTGAAAGAGGAATGCAAAGTTCGGAGAGGTAAGTAGGAGCCATACCGTGAAGTGCTTTGAAGATCGTGAGACAGAGTTTATATTCAATTCTTTCAGGAACTTTAAGCCAATGGAGATTGCGGAGATGGTGAGAGATGTGAGAAAACCTGGAGGCTCCGGTGATGAGCCTGGCAGCATTGAAAACTGACTGAATTTTATTAATTTCTTTTTTTGGTAGATTCGCATATATACCGTTGCAGTAATCCAAACGGGAGACAACAAAGGCGCTTACCAAAGATTTCATGGCTTCAGATGGGATACTCCTTCGGATTGACTTTAAACGTCTTAATTCAAAGAGAGCAGAGGATGAAACTGTGTTTATTTGGTTTGTAAAGCTTATATTAGAATCTATTTTGACTCCGAGAATTTTGACACAGGATTTGGGAATAATATCTGAGTCTTCGAAGGTTAGTGGGGAGGTGTCTATTAAGTGATGACGTTTTCGCGTTGCTGTCCAAAGTAGTTCTGTTTTATTTGGGTTAAGCTTAAGTTTGATTGCTGACATCCAAATATCGATATCTTCGATACATTTACGAATTACGGTTTTAAGGTGGTGTGAATTTTCTGGTGTGCAATAAAAGTAAAGTTACCAATCGTCCGCATAACAGTGTGCTAATAGTCCATGGGAGTCAATGATTGAAAATATGTCTTTTGTGTATAAAATAAAGAGTAACGGGCCTAGCACAGAACCCTGGGGAACACCGAAATTTATAAGAGCGGGAGATGATTTTAGATTATTGAATTTGATCGTTTGGTGCCGTCCTGTGAGATAAGATTGAAACCATTTATATGTGGTTTCTCGAATACCGTAAGTTGATTTGAGTCTTTCAGTAAGAATAGTGTGATCAATCGTATCAAAAGCAGCACTCATGTCGAGGAATGCTAGTAGAACATGGTTTCGTGTCAGATAGTATTCGAAGGAGTCCAGTCTCAGTTGAGTGATATTTTCTATATGCGAATTGAAATTTGGTGAACATCCCGTTTGTCTCTATGAAATTATTTAATCTTGCACTTATAATTTTCTCCAGTATTTTAGCGATAAACGGTAAGTTGGATATGGGTCTGTAGTTGTTTAAGTCATCGGGGTCAAGATTTGGCTTTTTTAGTAGCGGTTTTACTATTGCTTGTTTGAGACTTATCGGTACTTCACCAGAGTACAATGATAAGTTAAATAATTTGCAGAGATAGGGTGCTATTAAAACAATACATTTTTTAAGGAGCCATGTTGGAATGGGATCTAGAGTACAGTTTTTGTTGGGTGAGTTATTGATGAGTGTGATAATTTCTTTTTCATTTGTTTCGGTAAAGTAATCTAGATAATTATTGCTTAAGTTGGTTGAATAAGAAGGGGAAGATGACTTAGCTGTGGTAGAGCGAATTTTTATAATCTTTTTTTGCATAAAATCGGAGATGGCATCTGGAGAGATATCTGCAGTAGTGGGGTGTATATTTGTGGTTCCTAAGACTGTATTTATTGATTTCCACATTTGTCTCGGGTTATCACGTTCTTGTTGGATTTTATCTGTCCAATAACCATTCTTCTTATCCGTAACTGTTATTTTATAGTCTGTTTGTGCTGCAATCCAATCTGTACGTTGCAAAGTTGAATGTTGGTGTTTATAATGTAGAGTATAATAGATCAAGAGCCAGTAATTGCCAGACGAACATCATAGTATAAAGGCTGATTTTTTTTCTGCAAAAGGATACCTCAGCAGGTAACAATGAATAGATAATATTAAACCTCAGTAATGGTGGTTTTCGGAGATAACAGCCATCAAGTGTTGAAAATTGCTATTTTCAACATGTCAGTTTTAGTATGAAATGTGATAGTTTAAAGTGTGATTTTTTTATATTTATTACCTACGAAAGACTATTAGAAATCATGTCTTCCATTTACATATACTTTGGTTGGTGGAAACCCACCGACATTTCTATCAAATAAATTAATGGAAAAATAATCACGCTTTATTAAAATAAATAACTCAGGGTTCATAATTATTCAATCGTTGTTGCCTGCTGTGTATCCTTTAACAGAAAAAAAACAGCCTTAACCATGATGTAAATGTGGTAGTCGCAGGCTCTTGGTGTAAAATATAAGTATGTGATATATCCAGGAAAAGAGTAAGTATACAAAAATATGTTGAACCTACCTGCTAGATTTAGTGGCACCTAATAATAAATAGGTACGTCTAAGTTTTAAAACTTACATCGGGTAAACACGTAGCAGGCCATTTTTTTTATTGAATTAACCAGTTTAAAGCATACCTAATTATTATTCTGTAGTTATTTTGACCAATAAATAAAAATGTTCTTGTTGCGTATTGATTAATAAAAGTATTACGTCAAACTAACTAGTTGTCTCAAAAATCTGATTAATGATATTGATTAATGAAATTTGACGACTCAAAATGACGAAATTATTTTGCTAACTAAAATGTTGTTCATTATATGGTGCGGTGCTAATCATTTAGTTTTGCGTTATTTAGATCAAATAAATATTTAATTTGAATTTGAGGTTTTATAGTTCAGTAGATATAATAATCGCCAATTTCACCAAGATTTCTTAGCAAAAAATACATTTTGATGCACTCAGCGTAAAATGAAACAATCTAACATCTGCTAAGTGACAGCGCATCAACTCAAGTGGCGATGTATCATCATCATCATCATCATCAGCCATTATTCGTCCAGTGTTGGACATAGGCCTCCCCTTTCAACCTCCATGCTTCCCTATTCCTCGCCACCCTGTGCCATTGACCTCCTGCCACTCGTTTGATGTCGTCAGACCATCTTGTTTGCGGTGTGCCCGGGTTTCTGCGTCCAGTTCTCGGTCGCCACTCCAGGGTGCGTTTGGTCCATCGATCATCTGCTGTCCTTACTACATGGCCAGCCCGATTCCATTTTAAGGAAGCTACCTTGTATGCAACATCGGTAACTTTTGTCCTTTCTCTGATCCATTCGTTGCGTTTTCGATCACGAAGACTAATGTTTAGCATCCTCCTCTCCATTGCTCGTCGATGTATAGTAGATTTTAACCACGGGACATATAAAATATTCTGTGTTCCATGATTTAAACCAATCATCAATATATTTGACAAAAACAATCTCTCAGTTGGGCGTTTATTTTATATTTCTTTGAGATTTATAGACCGTGTATTATTCTTCAATTTATCTATAACTTCGGCCTTCATGGCTCAGTTGGTAAGATATCTGACTGCTGAGCCATAGGTCCCGGGTTCTATTCCCGGTGGAGACACATTTTACAATCGTATTTTCAGTCTGGATCTGTGAATGATAAATATTGTGTCTCCAGAATGTGGCTACTTATTATTGGGTGCGTGTTAAATTAATATTTGACATAGTACCTGTTATTTGCCCGAGAAACGATACAAAATAAAGAATAAATAAATAAATTTATCAATTGTCATTAAAAATAATGGCGGCTTTCGACGTTGCACTGCGCATGCTCCACTCAATGATTTGAATTCTGAATGTGTGCTTATTTGATATTTGATTTGATATACCTTGGTGAAATCGGCCGTTAGTCTCCGGAAAATAACTTGAAAATTTCAATTGTGGAGTGGGGGAACCAAGCGAAAACCACAAAAATTGCGCTCTGCGCACCCTATTGCACGTGATACGCAGATCTACTCATGAAGTTGATTAAAATAAGATTTAGATCAGCTTGAGATTTACGCAATCATTGAGATTAAAATTAATTTAATAGTGAATTTATACAAAAAAAACGTCACAATTTCATACTAAACTTTGATCTTAACTTGTTTAATGATTAAATTTAGAGTAAAATTATGATTAGATTATAATCGAGTACCTAATTATTAAAACATTTTTAAGATTAAGGCAAGGTAAGAACGTGTCATGAGTAGCCTCCATCGAGTTGTTTGCTGCTGTCTGTACCTACTTATTCTTCAACTATACATTTAATGATATCGACAGTTGGATCTCATGTGTTACATTCAACTAGCATAATTTGATAGATCATAATATTATACTTACGGCATTCTAAAATAGATGATCATAGAAATATCCTTCGTGAATGTGGTCCAGAAACGCAGACACGTGGATGTGGCGACAAATGTAAATAGAATGGCGACAGCCCACCGCACCGTGGTGATGTCTTTATCGAGTTGACTGCTGCGGGAGTCGACAGAAAAAATTGCGTGACTGTCGCTAGTTGACGGGTGTGTGTCAAGCACTAAAATAATATATAGACGTGAAGCATTAGATTCTTGAGGATTTGCAAGATATGTAATATAGTTAAAACCATTTAATAAAAACATAAGTCTCTGCAAATTTTAAATCATTAAGCACTATTTAAAAATTATTAAGCTCTATTCTATAGCAGGTGCCTTCCATCTGAAATATGAAAACCCACGTATAATAATTACCATATTCTTAAATCCCATGTAAGTATTTATATGAATGAACAGAAATACGACCACAAGTTTGTTTTCCAAAGTCTGGAATATTTTGTCACAACCGTAGATACCTCACAATGGACATTTTTTATTTATTTATTAAGGAATACAAACAGTTACAGAATATAAATGTATAAAACTAATAGCAATATGTAAAGTCGACGTTTATCTGCAACCTTACAGTATTCACAATTTAGTTTGCAGAGTAACACAATAACAAATAAAAAGCCATAAATAATAAAAAAGTAAAGAATTAATAAAGAAATAACATTAATGAAATGAAGTAGTTAAGAAATTGAATATAAAAAAAACATTAAGGGGCAAAAATAAACAATAATTATATAAAAACATAAAAATAGTTAAAATATTGAAATTAAAAATTAAGAAGCCATAATTCAAAAGTACAAGTGGTGTATGTGTAGGTGTATTATGTCATCGCGTGTTGTGGTGATGATTTTTGAATGTGTCGTATTTCATGTTTGAATGCTGCGTATGATTTGGAGAATAAGTGTGTGTCTGGGAAGGTTTTGTTGTATTCATTGCACATTCTGTTTATTGGTTTCCTAAATCCTGCATTTGTTTTTGAAGTTGAGGGGAGGAAGAGTAAATTATTTCGTAGGCATCTGAGTGGTGCATGTATGTTAATTGCGCTAACGAGTGCTGGACAGTCAAAAGTGCTATTGATTATTTTGTATAGTGTTGTCATGTCAATTAGGGTACGTCTCTCTTTTAGTGTGCATAGATTGTAATTATTAAGTAGGTCAGTGTATGGTAGTCGGGGATTCTGTGTTCTGTACTGCATAATCTTGAGGTATTTTTTCTGGATTGATTCAATTTTGTCTGCGTATTTGTTGTACTATTTCATAATCCTTTATAACCTACACCAAGTGCTTTTTTGCAGTTATCTATATCCGCTATTTTTACTCTCCACACTATGGAATAGGGGAGAGTCATGATTTCGCAAAATTTAAGCGTATTTTTTTTACATCAATTTCTCAATGGGTATCATGTAGAGAATGCACACTATGAGTTTCGTCGTGATGTGTTTGTGTGTATGGCGTATACGCTGTACGCCGTACGCCGTACGCCGTACGCCGTAGCATTTATCTTTTTTGTGTCCTCTCTACAGCCCAAACTATAAGTCTGATCGACTTCATATTAACATCATATGTGTAAAGTGCAAAGACCTAGAGCTGATTAGTTTTCCATAGACAACTTTTGATTTCTTCTCTATGAATTCATCATTTACGTTGTTTTTTTTTTGTGTCCTCTCTGCAGCCCAAACTATAAGTCCGATTGACTTCATATTGATATCACATGTGTTAAGTCCATAAACTTAGAGCTGATTAGTTTTCCATAGACAACGGTTCATTTTTTCCCAATGTTTCTTTATGATTTCATCTATTAAAACTGAAAAAATGCTCTCACGACCTGGAAATTAGAGATATTTTAATTTGGTTTCAACTATTTATACAACACCAAGAATCTTCATAAAATTGTATTCAAAGTTGGTCAATGTTAAAAGAAAAATATTCAACGGTTTCAAAAATTATATTTTATTTAATGGATATTTGTATGAAACTTATATGTAACAAGAGAATTTTTTTATATTTGGCAATGATCAGTTCATTGATTTCATATTGATAGAAGAATATTAATAGCTTGAACTTAGAACTGATTAGCTTTTCATAGATATCATATAATTTCTTCATATGATATCACGTGTAAACATTGTCAAAATGCTCTAACGCTCTTTGAAACAAAATTTATCTGCTTTTTTTAAAATATTTCATACAACATAAGCAGTCTTCACTATACTGCATTAATAGTTTGTCTATCTTAACATAAAAATATACTATCGGAAGAAAATTTATATTCCTGGTAGTAACATTTAGTACGAATAAAAATGTAATTAGATAAATTTCTATGTATGGAAACGTTTAGTAATTTGATTTCATGTTATAATGTAAAGAGCTTGAACATAGAACTGATTAGCTTTCCATAAATAACAAAAAAAATCTTCATATGATATCACCTGTCAAAATTTGGAAAATGCTCTCGCGTTCTTTAGAACAACATTTATCTGCTTTTTTTAAAATATTTCATACAACATAAGCATTCTTCACTATACTGCATTAATAGTTTGTTTATCTTAACATAAAAATATACTATCGGAAGAAAATTTATATTCCTGATAGTAACATTTAGTATGAATAATAATGTAATTAGATAAATTTCTATGTATGGAAAAGTTCAGTAATTTGATTTCATGTTATAATGTAAAGAGCTTGAACATAGAACTGATTAGCTTTCCATAAATAACAAAAAAAATCTTCATATAATATCACGTGTCAAAATTTTGAAAATGCTCTCGCGTTCTTTAAAACAAAATTTATCTGCTTTTTTTAAAATATTTCATACAACATAAGCATTCTTCACTATACTGCATTAATATTTTGTTTATCTTAACATAAAAATATACTATCGGAAGAAAATTTATATTCCTGGTAGTAACATTTAGTATGAATAATAATGTAATTAGATAAATTTCTATGTATGGAAAAGTTCAGTAATTTGATTTCATGTTATAATGTAAAGAGCTTGAACATAGAACTGATTAGCTTTCCATAAATAACAAAAAAAATCTTCATATAATATCACGTGTCAAAATTTTGAAAATGCTCTCGCGTTCTTTAAAACAAAATTTATCTGCTTTTTTTAAAATATTTCATACAACATAAGCATTCTTCACTATACTGCATTAATAGTTTGTTTATCTTAACATAAAAATATACTATCGGAAGAAAATTTATATTCCTGATAGTAACATTTAGTATGAATAAAAATGTAATTAGATAAATTTCTATGTATGGAAACGTGTAGTAATTTGATTTCATGATATAATGTAAAGAGCTTGAACATAGAACTGATTAGCTTTCCATAAATAACAAAAAAATTCTTCATATGATATCACCTGTCAAAATTTGAAAAATGCTCTCGCGTTCTTTAAAACAAAATTTATCTGCTTTTTTTAAAATATTTCATACAACATAAGCATTCTTCACTATACTGCATTAATAGTTTGTCTATCTTAACATAAAAATATACTATCGGAAGAAAATTTATATTCCTGGTAGTAACATTTAGTATGAATAAAAATGTAATTAGATAAATTTCTATGTATGGAAAAGTTCAGTAATTTGATTTCATGTTATAATGTAAAGAGCTTGAACATAGAACTGATTAGCTTTCCATAAATAACAAAAAAAATCTTCATATGATATCACCTGTCAAAATTTGGAAAATGCTCTCGCGTTCTTTAGAACAAAATTTATCTGCTTTTTTTTAAATATTTCATACAACATAAGCATTCTACACCATACTGCATTAAAAGTTTGTCTATCTTATCATAAAAATATACTATCGGAAGAAAATTTATATTCCTGATAGTAACATTTAGTATGAATAATAATGTAATTAGATAAATTTCTATGTATGGAAAAGTTCAGTAATTTGATTTCATGTTATAATGTAAAGAGCTTGAACATAGAACTGATTAGTTTTCCATAAATAACAAAAAAAATCTTCATATAATATCACGTGTCAAAATTTTGAAAATGCTCTCGCGTTCTTTAAAACAAAATTTATCTGCTTTTTTTAAAATATTTCATACAACATAAGCATTCTTCACTATACTGCATTAATAGTTTGTTTATCTTAACATAAAAATATACTATCGGAAGAAAATTTATATTCCTGATAGTAACATTTAGTATGAATAAAAATGTAATTAGATAAATTTCTATGTATGGAAACGTGTAGTAATTTGATTTCATGATATAATGTAAAGAGCTTGAACATAGAACTGATTAGCTTTCCATAAATAACAAAAAAATTCTTCATATGATATCACCTGTCAAAATTTGAAAAATGCTCTCGCGTTCTTTAAAACAAAATTTATCTGCTTTTTTTAAAATATTTCATACAACATAAGCATTCTTCACTATACTGCATTAATATTTTGTTTATCTTAACATAAAAATATACTATCGGAAGAAAATTTATATTCCTGATAGTAACATTTAGTATGAATAATAATGTAATTAGATAAATTTCTATGTATGGAAAAGTTCAGTAATTTGATTTCATGTTATAATGTAAAGAGCTTGAACATAGAACTGATTAGCTTTCCATAAATAACAAAAAAAATCTTCATATAATATCACGTGTCAAAATTTTGAAAATGCTCTCGCGTTCTTTAAAACAAAATTTATCTGCTTTTTTTAAAATATTTCATACAACATAAGCATTCTTCACTATACTGCATTAATAGTTTGTTTATCTTAACATAAAAATATACTATCGGAAGAAAATTTATATTCCTGGTAGTAACATTTAGTATGAATAAAAATGTAATTAGATAAATTTCTATGTATGGAAAAGTTCAGTAATTTGATTTCATGTTATAATGTAAAGAGCTTGAACATAGAACTGATTAGCTTTCCATAAATAACAAAAAAATCTTCATATGATATCACCTGTCGAAATTTGGAAAATGCTCTCGCGTTCTTTAGAACAAAATTTATCTGCTTTTTTTAAAATATTTCATACAACATAAGCATTCTACACCATACTGCATTAAAAGTTTGTCTATCTTATCATAAAAATATACTATCGGAAGAAAAATTATATACTAGAAAAAACAGTTTATTATTATTATTACTCTCCACACTATGGAATAGGGGAGAGTCATGATTTCGCAAAATTTAAGCGTATTTTTTTTACATCAATTTCTCAATGGGTATCATGTAGAGAATGCACACTATGAGTTTCGTCGTGATGTGTTTGTGTGTATGGCGTATACGCTGTACGCCGTACGCCGTACGCCGTAGCATTTATCTTTTTTGTGTCCTCTCTACAGCCCAAACTATAAGTCTGATCGACTTCATATTAACATCATATGTGTAAAGTGCAAAGACCTAGAGCTGATTAGTTTTCCATAGACAACTTTTGATTTCTTCTCTATGAATTCATCATTTACGTTGTTTTTTTTTTGTGTCCTCTCTGCAGCCCAAACTATAAGTCCGATTGACTTCATATTGATATCACATGTGTTAAGTCCATAAACTTAGAGCTGATTAGTTTTCCATAGACAACGGTTCATTTTTTCCCAATGTTTCTTTATGATTTCATCTATTAAAACTGAAAAAATGCTCTCACGACCTGGAAATTAGAGATATTTTAATTTGGTTTCAACTATTTATACAACACCAAGAATCTTCATAAAATTGTATTCAAAGTTGGTCAATGTTAAAAGAAAAATATTCAACGGTTTCAAAAATTATATTTTATTTAATGGATATTTGTATGAAACTTATATGTAACAAGAGAATTTTTTTATATTTGGCAATGATCAGTTCATTGATTTCATATTGATAGAAGAATATTAATAGCTTGAACTTAGAACTGATTAGCTTTTCATAGATATCATATAATTTCTTCATATGATATCACGTGTAAACATTGTCAAAATGCTCTAACGCTCTTTGAAACAAAATTTATCTGCTTTTTTTAAAATATTTCATACAACATAAGCAGTCTTCACTATACTGCATTAATAGTTTGTCTATCTTAACATAAAAATATACTATCGGAAGAAAATTTATATTCCTGGTAGTAACATTTAGTATGAATAAAAATGTAATTAGATAAATTTCTATGTATGGAAACGTTTAGTAATTTGATTTCATGTTATAATGTAAAGAGCTTGAACATAGAACTGATTAGCTTTCCATAAATAACAAAAAAAATCTTCATATGATATCACCTGTCAAAATTTGGAAAATGCTCTCGCGTTCTTTAGAACAAAATTTATCTGCTTTTTTTAAAATATTTCATACAACATAAGCATTCTTCACTATACTGCATTAATAGTTTGTTTATCTTAACATAAAAATATACTATCGGAAGAAAATTTATATTCCTGATAGTAACATTTAGTATGAATAATAATGTAATTAGATAAATTTCTATGTATGGAAAAGTTCAGTAATTTGATTTCATGTTATAATGTAAAGAGCTTGAACATAGAACTGATTAGCTTTCCATAAATAACAAAAAAAATCTTCATATAATATCACGTGTCAAAATTTTGAAAATGCTCTCGCGTTCTTTAAAACAAAATTTATCTGCTTTTTTTAAAATATTTCATACAACATAAGCATTCTTCACTATACTGCATTAATATTTTGTTTATCTTAACATAAAAATATACTATCGGAAGAAAATTTATATTCCTGGTAGTAACATTTAGTATGAATAATAATGTAATTAGATAAATTTCTATGTATGGAAAAGTTCAGTAATTTGATTTCATGTTATAATGTAAAGAGCTTGAACATAGAACTGATTAGCTTTCCATAAATAACAAAAAAAATCTTCATATAATATCACGTGTCAAAATTTTGAAAATGCTCTCGCGTTCTTTAAAACAAAATTTATCTGCTTTTTTTAAAATATTTCATACAACATAAGCATTCTTCACTATACTGCATTAATATTTTGTTTATCTTAACATAAAAATATACTATCGGAAGAAAATTTATATTCCTGGTAGTAACATTTAGTATGAATAATAATGTAATTAGATAAATTTCTATGTATGGAAAAGTTCAGTAATTTGATTTCATGTTATAATGTAAAGAGCTTGAACATAGAACTGATTAGCTTTCCATAAATAACAAAAAAAATCTTCATATAATATCACGTGTCAAAATTTTGAAAATGCTCTCGCGTTCTTTAAAACAAAATTTATCTGCTTTTTTTAAAATATTTCATACAACATAAGCATTCTTCACTATACTGCATTAATAGTTTGTTTATCTTAACATAAAAATATACTATCGGAAGAAAATTTATATTCCTGATAGTAACATTTAGTATGAATAAAAATGTAATTAGATAAATTTCTATGTATGGAAACGTGTAGTAATTTGATTTCATGATATAATGTAAAGAGCTTGAACATAGAACTGATTAGCTTTCCATAAATAACAAAAAAATTCTTCATATGATATCACCTGTCAAAATTTGAAAAATGCTCTCGCGTTCTTTAGAACAAAATTTATCTGCTTTTTTTAAAATATTTCATACAACATAAGCATTCTACACCATACTGCATTAAAAGTTTGTCTATCTTATCATAAAAATATACTATCGGAAGAAAATTTATATTCCTGATAGTAACATTTAGTATGAATAATAATGTAATTAGATAAATTTCTATGTATGGAAAAGTTCAGTAATTTGATTTCATGTTATAATGTAAAGAGCTTGAACATAGAACTGATTAGTTTTCCATAAATAACAAAAAAAATCTTCATATAATATCACGTGTCAAAATTTTGAAAATGCTCTCGCGTTCTTTAAAACAAAATTTATCTGCTTTTTTTAAAATATTTCATACAACATAAGCATTCTTCACTATACTGCATTAATAGTTTGTTTATCTTAACATAAAAATATACTATCGGAAGAAAATTTATATTCCTGATAGTAACATTTAGTATGAATAAAAATGTAATTAGATAAATTTCTATGTATGGAAACGTGTAGTAATTTGATTTCATGATATAATGTAAAGAGCTTGAACATAGAACTGATTAGCTTTCCATAAATAACAAAAAAATTCTTCATATGATATCACCTGTCAAAATTTGAAAAATGCTCTCGCGTTCTTTAAAACAAAATTTATCTACTTTTTTTAAAATATTTCATACAACATAAGCATTCTTCACTATACTGCATTAATAGTTTGTCTATCTTAACATAAAAATATACTATCGGAAGAAAATTTATATTCCTGATAGTAACATTTAGTATGAATAAAAATGTAATTAGATAAATTTCTATGTATGGAAACGTGTAGTAATTTGATTTCATGATATAATGTAAAGAGCTTGAACATAGAACTGATTAGCTTTCCATAAATAACAAAAAAATTCTTCATATGATATCACCTGTCAAAATTTGAAAAATGCTCTCGCGTTCTTTAAAACAAAATTTATCTGCTTTTTTTAAAATATTTCATACAACATAAGCATTCTTCACTATACTGCATTAATAGTTTGTCTATCTTAACATAAAAATATACTATCGGAAGAAAATTTATATTCCTGGTAGTAACATTTAGTATGAATAAAAATGTAATTAGATAAATTTCTATGTATGGAAAAGTTCAGTAATTTGATTTCATGTTATAATGTAAAGAGCTTGAACATAGAACTGATTAGCTTTCCATAAATAACAAAAAAAATCTTCATATGATATCACCTGTCAAAATTTGGAAAATGCTCTCGCGTTCTTTAGAACAAAATTTATCTGCTTTTTTTAAAATATTTCATACAACATAAGCATTCTACACCATACTGCATTAAAAGTTTGTCTATCTTATCATAAAAATATACTATCGGAAGAAAAATTATATACTAGAAAAAACAGTTTATTATTATTATTACTCTCCACACTATGGAATAGGGGAGAGTCATGATTTCGCAAAATTTAAGCGTATTTTTTTTACATCAATTTCTCAATGGGTATCATGTAGAGAATGCACACTATGAGTTTCGTCGTGATGTGTTTGTGTGTATGGCGTATACGCTGTACGCCGTACGCCGTACGCCGTAGCATTTATCTTTTTTGTGTCCTCTCTACAGCCCAAACTATAAGTCTGATCGACTTCATATTAACATCATATGTGTAAAGTGCAAAGACCTAGAGCTGATTAGTTTTCCATAGACAACTTTTGATTTCTTCTCTATGAATTCATCATTTACGTTGTTTTTTTTTTGTGTCCTCTCTGCAGCCCAAACTATAAGTCCGATTGACTTCATATTGATATCACATGTGTTAAGTCCATAAACTTAGAGCTGATTAGTTTTCCATAGACAACGGTTCATTTTTTCCCAATGTTTCTTTATGATTTCATCTATTAAAACTGAAAAAATGCTCTCACGACCTGGAAATTAGAGATATTTTAATTTGGTTTCAACTATTTATACAACACCAAGAATCTTCATAAAATTGTATTCAAAGTTGGTCAATGTTAAAAGAAAAATATTCAACGGTTTCAAAAATTATATTTTATTTAATGGATATTTGTATGAAACTTATATGTAACAAGAGAATTTTTTTATATTTGGCAATGATCAGTTCATTGATTTCATATTGATAGAAGAATATTAATAGCTTGAACTTAGAACTGATTAGCTTTTCATAGATATCATATAATTTCTTCATATGATATCACGTGTAAACATTGTCAAAATGCTCTAACGCTCTTTGAAACAAAATTTATCTGCTTTTTTTAAAATATTTCATACAACATAAGCAGTCTTCACTATACTGCATTAATAGTTTGTCTATCTTAACATAAAAATATACTATCGGAAGAAAATTTATATTCCTGGTAGTAACATTTAGTATGAATAAAAATGTAATTAGATAAATTTCTATGTATGGAAACGTTTAGTAATTTGATTTCATGTTATAATGTAAAGAGCTTGAACATAGAACTGATTAGCTTTCCATAAATAACAAAAAAAATCTTCATATGATATCACCTGTCAAAATTTGGAAAATGCTCTCGCGTTCTTTAGAACAAAATTTATCTGCTTTTTTTAAAATATTTCATACAACATAAGCATTCTTCACTATACTGCATTAATAGTTTGTTTATCTTAACATAAAAATATACTATCGGAAGAAAATTTATATTCCTGATAGTAACATTTAGTATGAATAATAATGTAATTAGATAAATTTCTATGTATGGAAAAGTTCAGTAATTTGATTTCATGTTATAATGTAAAGAGCTTGAACATAGAACTGATTAGCTTTCCATAAATAACAAAAAAAATCTTCATATAATATCACGTGTCAAAATTTTGAAAATGCTCTCGCGTTCTTTAAAACAAAATTTATCTGCTTTTTTTAAAATATTTCATACAACATAAGCATTCTTCACTATACTGCATTAATATTTTGTTTATCTTAACATAAAAATATACTATCGGAAGAAAATTTATATTCCTGGTAGTAACATTTAGTATGAATAATAATGTAATTAGATAAATTTCTATGTATGGAAAAGTTCAGTAATTTGATTTCATGTTATAATGTAAAGAGCTTGAACATAGAACTGATTAGCTTTCCATAAATAACAAAAAAAATCTTCATATAATATCACGTGTCAAAATTTTGAAAATGCTCTCGCGTTCTTTAAAACAAAATTTATCTGCTTTTTTTAAAATATTTCATACAACATAAGCATTCTTCACTATACTGCATTAATATTTTGTTTATCTTAACATAAAAATATACTATCGGAAGAAAATTTATATTCCTGGTAGTAACATTTAGTATGAATAATAATGTAATTAGATAAATTTCTATGTATGGAAAAGTTCAGTAATTTGATTTCATGTTATAATGTAAAGAGCTTGAACATAGAACTGATTAGCTTTCCATAAATAACAAAAAAAATCTTCATATAATATCACGTGTCAAAATTTTGAAAATGCTCTCGCGTTCTTTAAAACAAAATTTATCTGCTTTTTTTAAAATATTTCATACAACATAAGCATTCTTCACTATACTGCATTAATATTTTGTTTATCTTAACATAAAAATATACTATCGGAAGAAAATTTATATTCCTGGTAGTAACATTTAGTATGAATAATAATGTAATTAGATAAATTTCTATGTATGGAAAAGTTCAGTAATTTGATTTCATGTTATAATGTAAAGAGCTTGAACATAGAACTGATTAGCTTTCCATAAATAACAAAAAAAATCTTCATATAATATCACGTGTCAAAATTTTGAAAATGCTCTCGCGTTCTTTAAAACAAAATTTATCTGCTTTTTTTAAAATATTTCATACAACATAAGCATTCTTCACTATACTGCATTAATAGTTTGTTTATCTTAACATAAAAATATACTATCGGAAGAAAATTTATATTCCTGATAGTAACATTTAGTATGAATAAAAATGTAATTAGATAAATTTCTATGTATGGAAACGTGTAGTAATTTGATTTCATGATATAATGTAAAGAGCTTGAACATAGAACTGATTAGCTTTCCATAAATAACAAAAAAATTCTTCATATGATATCACCTGTCAAAATTTGAAAAATGCTCTCGCGTTCTTTAGAACAAAATTTATCTGCTTTTTTTAAAATATTTCATACAACATAAGCATTCTACACCATACTGCATTAAAAGTTTGTCTATCTTATCATAAAAATATACTATCGGAAGAAAATTTATATTCCTGATAGTAACATTTAGTATGAATAATAATGTAATTAGATAAATTTCTATGTATGGAAAAGTTCAGTAATTTGATTTCATGTTATAATGTAAAGAGCTTGAACATAGAACTGATTAGTTTTCCATAAATAACAAAAAAAATCTTCATATAATATCACGTGTCAAAATTTTGAAAATGCTCTCGCGTTCTTTAAAACAAAATTTATCTGCTTTTTTTAAAATATTTCATACAACATAAGCATTCTTCACTATACTGCATTAATAGTTTGTTTATCTTAACATAAAAATATACTATCGGAAGAAAATTTATATTCCTGATAGTAACATTTAGTATGAATAAAAATGTAATTAGATAAATTTCTATGTATGGAAACGTGTAGTAATTTGATTTCATGATATAATGTAAAGAGCTTGAACATAGAACTGATTAGCTTTCCATAAATAACAAAAAAATTCTTCATATGATATCACCTGTCAAAATTTGAAAAATGCTCTCGCGTTCTTTAAAACAAAATTTATCTACTTTTTTTAAAATATTTCATACAACATAAGCATTCTTCACTATACTGCATTAATAGTTTGTCTATCTTAACATAAAAATATACTATCGGAAGAAAATTTATATTCCTGATAGTAACATTTAGTATGAATAAAAATGTAATTAGATAAATTTCTATGTATGGAAACGTGTAGTAATTTGATTTCATGATATAATGTAAAGAGCTTGAACATAGAACTGATTAGCTTTCCATAAATAACAAAAAAATTCTTCATATGATATCACCTGTCAAAATTTGAAAAATGCTCTCGCGTTCTTTAAAACAAAATTTATCTGCTTTTTTTAAAATATTTCATACAACATAAGCATTCTTCACTATACTGCATTAATAGTTTGTCTATCTTAACATAAAAATATACTATCGGAAGAAAATTTATATTCCTGGTAGTAACATTTAGTATGAATAAAAATGTAATTAGATAAATTTCTATGTATGGAAAAGTTCAGTAATTTGATTTCATGTTATAATGTAAAGAGCTTGAACATAGAACTGATTAGCTTTCCATAAATAACAAAAAAAATCTTCATATGATATCACCTGTCAAAATTTGGAAAATGCTCTCGCGTTCTTTAGAACAAAATTTATCTGCTTTTTTTAAAATATTTCATACAACATAAGCATTCTACACCATACTGCATTAAAAGTTTGTCTATCTTATCATAAAAATATACTATCGGAAGAAAAATTATATACTAGAAAAAACAGTTTATTATTATTATTACTCTCCACACTATGGAATAGGGGAGAGTCATGATTTCGCAAAATTTAAGCGTATTTTTTTTACATCAATTTCTCAATGGGTATCATGTAGAGAATGCACACTATGAGTTTCGTCGTGATGTGTTTGTGTGTATGGCGTATACGCTGTACGCCGTACGCCGTACGCCGTAGCATTTATCTTTTTTGTGTCCTCTCTACAGCCCAAACTATAAGTCTGATCGACTTCATATTAACATCATATGTGTAAAGTGCAAAGACCTAGAGCTGATTAGTTTTCCATAGACAACTTTTGATTTCTTCTCTATGAATTCATCATTTACGTTGTTTTTTTTTTGTGTCCTCTCTGCAGCCCAAACTATAAGTCCGATTGACTTCATATTGATATCACATGTGTTAAGTCCATAAACTTAGAGCTGATTAGTTTTCCATAGACAACGGTTCATTTTTTCCCAATGTTTCTTTATGATTTCATCTATTAAAACTGAAAAAATGCTCTCACGACCTGGAAATTAGAGATATTTTAATTTGGTTTCAACTATTTATACAACACCAAGAATCTTCATAAAATTGTATTCAAAGTTGGTCAATGTTAAAAGAAAAATATTCAACGGTTTCAAAAATTATATTTTATTTAATGGATATTTGTATGAAACTTATATGTAACAAGAGAATTTTTTTATATTTGGCAATGATCAGTTCATTGATTTCATATTGATAGAAGAATATTAATAGCTTGAACTTAGAACTGATTAGCTTTTCATAGATATCATATAATTTCTTCATATGATATCACGTGTAAACATTGTCAAAATGCTCTAACGCTCTTTGAAACAAAATTTATCTGCTTTTTTTAAAATATTTCATACAACATAAGCAGTCTTCACTATACTGCATTAATAGTTTGTCTATCTTAACATAAAAATATACTATCGGAAGAAAATTTATATTCCTGGTAGTAACATTTAGTATGAATAAAAATGTAATTAGATAAATTTCTATGTATGGAAACGTTTAGTAATTTGATTTCATGTTATAATGTAAAGAGCTTGAACATAGAACTGATTAGCTTTCCATAAATAACAAAAAAAATCTTCATATGATATCACCTGTCAAAATTTGGAAAATGCTCTCGCGTTCTTTAGAACAAAATTTATCTGCTTTTTTTAAAATATTTCATACAACATAAGCATTCTTCACTATACTGCATTAATAGTTTGTTTATCTTAACATAAAAATATACTATCGGAAGAAAATTTATATTCCTGATAGTAACATTTAGTATGAATAATAATGTAATTAGATAAATTTCTATGTATGGAAAAGTTCAGTAATTTGATTTCATGTTATAATGTAAAGAGCTTGAACATAGAACTGATTAGCTTTCCATAAATAACAAAAAAAATCTTCATATAATATCACGTGTCAAAATTTTGAAAATGCTCTCGCGTTCTTTAAAACAAAATTTATCTGCTTTTTTTAAAATATTTCATACAACATAAGCATTCTTCACTATACTGCATTAATATTTTGTTTATCTTAACATAAAAATATACTATCGGAAGAAAATTTATATTCCTGGTAGTAACATTTAGTATGAATAATAATGTAATTAGATAAATTTCTATGTATGGAAAAGTTCAGTAATTTGATTTCATGTTATAATGTAAAGAGCTTGAACATAGAACTGATTAGCTTTCCATAAATAACAAAAAAAATCTTCATATAATATCACGTGTCAAAATTTTGAAAATGCTCTCGCGTTCTTTAAAACAAAATTTATCTGCTTTTTTTAAAATATTTCATACAACATAAGCATTCTTCACTATACTGCATTAATATTTTGTTTATCTTAACATAAAAATATACTATCGGAAGAAAATTTATATTCCTGGTAGTAACATTTAGTATGAATAATAATGTAATTAGATAAATTTCTATGTATGGAAAAGTTCAGTAATTTGATTTCATGTTATAATGTAAAGAGCTTGAACATAGAACTGATTAGCTTTCCATAAATAACAAAAAAAATCTTCATATAATATCACGTGTCAAAATTTTGAAAATGCTCTCGCGTTCTTTAAAACAAAATTTATCTGCTTTTTTTAAAATATTTCATACAACATAAGCATTCTTCACTATACTGCATTAATAGTTTGTTTATCTTAACATAAAAATATACTATCGGAAGAAAATTTATATTCCTGATAGTAACATTTAGTATGAATAAAAATGTAATTAGATAAATTTCTATGTATGGAAACGTGTAGTAATTTGATTTCATGATATAATGTAAAGAGCTTGAACATAGAACTGATTAGCTTTCCATAAATAACAAAAAAATTCTTCATATGATATCACCTGTCAAAATTTGAAAAATGCTCTCGCGTTCTTTAGAACAAAATTTATCTGCTTTTTTTAAAATATTTCATACAACATAAGCATTCTACACCATACTGCATTAAAAGTTTGTCTATCTTATCATAAAAATATACTATCGGAAGAAAATTTATATTCCTGATAGTAACATTTAGTATGAATAATAATGTAATTAGATAAATTTCTATGTATGGAAAAGTTCAGTAATTTGATTTCATGTTATAATGTAAAGAGCTTGAACATAGAACTGATTAGTTTTCCATAAATAACAAAAAAAATCTTCATATAATATCACGTGTCAAAATTTTGAAAATGCTCTCGCGTTCTTTAAAACAAAATTTATCTGCTTTTTTTAAAATATTTCATACAACATAAGCATTCTTCACTATACTGCATTAATAGTTTGTTTATCTTAACATAAAAATATACTATCGGAAGAAAATTTATATTCCTGATAGTAACATTTAGTATGAATAAAAATGTAATTAGATAAATTTCTATGTATGGAAACGTGTAGTAATTTGATTTCATGATATAATGTAAAGAGCTTGAACATAGAACTGATTAGCTTTCCATAAATAACAAAAAAATTCTTCATATGATATCACCTGTCAAAATTTGAAAAATGCTCTCGCGTTCTTTAAAACAAAATTTATCTACTTTTTTTAAAATATTTCATACAACATAAGCATTCTTCACTATACTGCATTAATAGTTTGTCTATCTTAACATAAAAATATACTATCGGAAGAAAATTTATATTCCTGATAGTAACATTTAGTATGAATAAAAATGTAATTAGATAAATTTCTATGTATGGAAACGTGTAGTAATTTGATTTCATGATATAATGTAAAGAGCTTGAACATAGAACTGATTAGCTTTCCATAAATAACAAAAAAATTCTTCATATGATATCACCTGTCAAAATTTGAAAAATGCTCTCGCGTTCTTTAAAACAAAATTTATCTGCTTTTTTTAAAATATTTCATACAACATAAGCATTCTTCACTATACTGCATTAATAGTTTGTCTATCTTAACATAAAAATATACTATCGGAAGAAAATTTATATTCCTGGTAGTAACATTTAGTATGAATAAAAATGTAATTAGATAAATTTCTATGTATGGAAAAGTTCAGTAATTTGATTTCATGTTATAATGTAAAGAGCTTGAACATAGAACTGATTAGCTTTCCATAAATAACAAAAAAAATCTTCATATGATATCACCTGTCAAAATTTGGAAAATGCTCTCGCGTTCTTTAGAACAAAATTTATCTGCTTTTTTTTAAATATTTCATACAACATAAGCATTCTACACCATACTGCATTAAAAGTTTGTCTATCTTATCATAAAAATATACTATCGGAAGAAAATTTATATTCCTGATAGTAACATTTAGTATGAATAATAATGTAATTAGATAAATTTCTATGTATGGAAAAGTTCAGTAATTTGATTTCATGTTATAATGTAAAGAGCTTGAACATAGAACTGATTAGTTTTCCATAAATAACAAAAAAAATCTTCATATAATATCACGTGTCAAAATTTTGAAAATGCTCTCGCGTTCTTTAAAACAAAATTTATCTGCTTTTTTAAAATATTTCATACAACATAAGCATTCTTCACTATACTGCATTAATAGTTTGTTTATCTTAACATAAAAATATACTATCGGAAGAAAATTTATATTCCTGATAGTAACATTTAGTATGAATAAAAATGTAATTAGATAAATTTCTATGTATGGAAACGTGTAGTAATTTGATTTCATGATATAATGTAAAGAGCTTGAACATAGAACTGATTAGCTTTCCATAAATAACAAAAAAATTCTTCATATGATATCACCTGTCAAAATTTGAAAAATGCTCTCGCGTTCTTTAAAACAAAATTTATCTGCTTTTTTTAAAATATTTCATACAACATAAGCATTCTTCACTATACTGCATTAATAGTTTGTCTATCTTAACATAAAAATATACTATCGGAAGAAAATTTATATTCCTGATAGTAACATTTAGTATGAATAATAATGTAATTAGATAAATTTCTATGTATGGAAAAGTTCAGTAATTTGATTTCATGTTATAATGTAAAGAGCTTGAACATAGAACTGATTAGCTTTCCATAAATAACAAAAAAAATCTTCATATAATATCACGTGTCAAAATTTTGAAAATGCTCTCGCGTTCTTTAAAACAAAATTTATCTGCTTTTTTTAAAATATTTCATACAACATAAGCATTCTTCACTATACTGCATTAATAGTTTGTTTATCTTAACATAAAAATATACTATCGGAAGAAAATTTATATTCCTGGTAGTAACATTTAGTATGAATAAAAATGTAATTAGATAAATTTCTATGTATGGAAAAGTTCAGTAATTTGATTTCATGTTATAATGTAAAGAGCTTGAACATAGAACTGATTAGCTTTCCATAAATAACAAAAAAAATCTTCATATGATATCACCTGTCAAAATTTGGAAAATGCTCTCGCGTTCTTTAGAACAAAATTTATCTGCTTTTTTTAAAATATTTCATACAACATAAGCATTCTACACCATACTGCATTAAAAGTTTGTCTATCTTATCATAAAAATATACTATCGGAAGAAAAATTATATACTAGAAAAAACAGTTTATTATTATTATTACTCTCCACACTATGGAATAGGGGAGAGTCATGATTTCGCAAAATTTAAGCGTATTTTTTTTACATCAATTTCTCAATGGGTATCATGTAGAGAATGCACACTATGAGTTTCGTCGTGATGTGTTTGTGTGTATGGCGTATACGCTGTACGCCGTACGCCGTAGCATTTATCTTTTTTGTGTCCTCTCTACAGCCCAAACTATAAGTCTGATCGACTTCATATTAACATCATATGTGTAAAGTGCAAAGACCTAGAGCTGATTAGTTTTCCATAGACAACTTTTGATTTCTTCTCTATGAATTCATCATTTACGTTGTTTTTTTTTTGTGTCCTCTCTGCAGCCCAAACTATAAGTCCGATTGACTTCATATTGATATCACATGTGTTAAGTCCATAAACTTAGAGCTGATTAGTTTTCCATAGACAACGGTTCATTTTTTCCCAATGTTTCTTTATGATTTCATCTATTAAAACTGAAAAAATGCTCTCACGACCTGGAAATTAGAGATATTTTAATTTGGTTTCAACTATTTATACAACACCAAGAATCTTCATAAAATTGTATTCAAAGTTGGTCAATGTTAAAAGAAAAATATTCAACGGTTTCAAAAATTATATTTTATTTAATGGATATTTGTATGAAACTTATATGTAACAAGAGAATTTTTTTATATTTGGCAATGATCAGTTCATTGATTTCATATTGATAGAAGAATATTAATAGCTTGAACTTAGAACTGATTAGCTTTTCATAGATATCATATAATTTCTTCATATGATATCACGTGTAAACATTGTCAAAATGCTCTAACGCTCTTTGAAACAAAATTTATCTGCTTTTTTTAAAATATTTCATACAACATAAGCAGTCTTCACTATACTGCATTAATAGTTTGTCTATCTTAACATAAAAATATACTATCGGAAGAAAATTTATATTCCTGGTAGTAACATTTAGTATGAATAAAAATGTAATTAGATAAATTTCTATGTATGGAAACGTTTAGTAATTTGATTTCATGTTATAATGTAAAGAGCTTGAACATAGAACTGATTAGCTTTCCATAAATAACAAAAAAAATCTTCATATGATATCACCTGTCAAAATTTGGAAAATGCTCTCGCGTTCTTTAGAACAAAATTTATCTGCTTTTTTTAAAATATTTCATACAACATAAGCATTCTTCACTATACTGCATTAATAGTTTGTTTATCTTAACATAAAAATATACTATCGGAAGAAAATTTATATTCCTGATAGTAACATTTAGTATGAATAATAATGTAATTAGATAAATTTCTATGTATGGAAAAGTTCAGTAATTTGATTTCATGTTATAATGTAAAGAGCTTGAACATAGAACTGATTAGCTTTCCATAAATAACAAAAAAAATCTTCATATAATATCACGTGTCAAAATTTTGAAAATGCTCTCGCGTTCTTTAAAACAAAATTTATCTGCTTTTTTTAAAATATTTCATACAACATAAGCATTCTTCACTATACTGCATTAATATTTTGTTTATCTTAACATAAAAATATACTATCGGAAGAAAATTTATATTCCTGGTAGTAACATTTAGTATGAATAATAATGTAATTAGATAAATTTCTATGTATGGAAAAGTTCAGTAATTTGATTTCATGTTATAATGTAAAGAGCTTGAACATAGAACTGATTAGCTTTCCATAAATAACAAAAAAAATCTTCATATAATATCACGTGTCAAAATTTTGAAAATGCTCTCGCGTTCTTTAAAACAAAATTTATCTGCTTTTTTTAAAATATTTCATACAACATAAGCATTCTTCACTATACTGCATTAATAGTTTGTTTATCTTAACATAAAAATATACTATCGGAAGAAAATTTATATTCCTGATAGTAACATTTAGTATGAATAAAAATGTAATTAGATAAATTTCTATGTATGGAAACGTGTAGTAATTTGATTTCATGATATAATGTAAAGAGCTTGAACATAGAACTGATTAGCTTTCCATAAATAACAAAAAAATTCTTCATATGATATCACCTGTCAAAATTTGAAAAATGCTCTCGCGTTCTTTAAAACAAAATTTATCTGCTTTTTTTAAAATATTTCATACAACATAAGCATTCTTCACTATACTGCATTAATAGTTTGTCTATCTTAACATAAAAATATACTATCGGAAGAAAATTTATATTCCTGGTAGTAACATTTAGTATGAATAAAAATGTAATTAGATAAATTTCTATGTATGGAAAAGTTCAGTAATTTGATTTCATGTTATAATGTAAAGAGCTTGAACATAGAACTGATTAGCTTTCCATAAATAACAAAAAAAATCTTCATATGATATCACCTGTCAAAATTTGGAAAATGCTCTCGCGTTCTTTAGAACAAAATTTATCTGCTTTTTTTTAAATATTTCATACAACATAAGCATTCTACACCATACTGCATTAAAAGTTTGTCTATCTTATCATAAAAATATACTATCGGAAGAAAATTTATATTCCTGATAGTAACATTTAGTATGAATAATAATGTAATTAGATAAATTTCTATGTATGGAAAAGTTCAGTAATTTGATTTCATGTTATAATGTAAAGAGCTTGAACATAGAACTGATTAGTTTTCCATAAATAACAAAAAAAATCTTCATATAATATCACGTGTCAAAATTTTGAAAATGCTCTCGCGTTCTTTAAAACAAAATTTATCTGCTTTTTTTAAAATATTTCATACAACATAAGCATTCTTCACTATACTGCATTAATAGTTTGTTTATCTTAACATAAAAATATACTATCGGAAGAAAATTTATATTCCTGATAGTAACATTTAGTATGAATAAAAATGTAATTAGATAAATTTCTATGTATGGAAACGTGTAGTAATTTGATTTCATGATATAATGTAAAGAGCTTGAACATAGAACTGATTAGCTTTCCATAAATAACAAAAAAATTCTTCATATGATATCACCTGTCAAAATTTGAAAAATGCTCTCGCGTTCTTTAGAACAAAATTTATCTGCTTTTTTTAAAATATTTCATACAACATAAGCATTCTACACCATACTGCATTAAAAGTTTGTCTATCTTATCATAAAAATATACTATCGGAAGAAAATTTATATTCCTGATAGTAACATTTAGTATGAATAATAATGTAATTAGATAAATTTCTATGTATGGAAAAGTTCAGTAATTTGATTTCATGTTATAATGTAAAGAGCTTGAACATAGAACTGATTAGTTTTCCATAAATAACAAAAAAAATCTTCATATAATATCACGTGTCAAAATTTTGAAAATGCTCTCGCGTTCTTTAAAACAAAATTTATCTGCTTTTTTTAAAATATTTCATACAACATAAGCATTCTTCACTATACTGCATTAATAGTTTGTTTATCTTAACATAAAAATATACTATCGGAAGAAAATTTATATTCCTGATAGTAACATTTAGTATGAATAAAAATGTAATTAGATAAATTTCTATGTATGGAAACGTGTAGTAATTTGATTTCATGATATAATGTAAAGAGCTTGAACATAGAACTGATTAGCTTTCCATAAATAACAAAAAAATTCTTCATATGATATCACCTGTCAAAATTTGAAAAATGCTCTCGCGTTCTTTAAAACAAAATTTATCTACTTTTTTTAAAATATTTCATACAACATAAGCATTCTTCACTATACTGCATTAATAGTTTGTCTATCTTAACATAAAAATATACTATCGGAAGAAAATTTATATTCCTGATAGTAACATTTAGTATGAATAATAATGTAATTAGATAAATTTCTATGTATGGAAACGTGTAGTAATTTGATTTCATGATATAATGTAAAGAGCTTGAACATAGAACTGATTAGCTTTCCATAAATAACAAAAAAATTCTTCATATGATATCACCTGTCAAAATTTGAAAAATGCTCTCGCGTTCTTTAAAACAAAATTTATCTACTTTTTTTAAAATATTTCATACAACATAAGCATTCTTCACTATACTGCATTAATAGTTTGTCTATCTTAACATAAAAATATACTATCGGAAGAAAATTTATATTCCTGATAGTAACATTTAGTATGAATAATAATGTAATTAGATAAATTTCTATGTATGGAAAAGTTCAGTAATTTGATTTCATGTTATAATGTAAAGAGCTTGAACATAGAACTGATTAGCTTTCCATAAATAACAAAAAAAATCTTCATATAATATCACGTGTCAAAATTTTGAAAATGCTCTCGCGTTCTTTAAAACAAAATTTATCTGCTTTTTTTAAAATATTTCATACAACATAAGCATTCTTCACTATACTGCATTAATAGTTTGTCTATCTTAACATAAAAATATACTATCGGAAGAAAATTTATATTCCTGGTAGTAACATTTAGTATGAATAAAAATGTAATTAGATAAATTTCTATGTATGGAAAAGTTCAGTAATTTGATTTCATGTTATAATGTAAAGAGCTTGAACATAGAACTGATTAGCTTTCCATAAATAACAAAAAAAATCTTCATATGATATCACCTGTCAAAATTTGGAAAATGCTCTCGCGTTCTTTAGAACAAAATTTATCTGCTTTTTTTTAAATATTTCATACAACATAAGCATTCTACACCATACTGCATTAAAAGTTTGTCTATCTTATCATAAAAATATACTATCGGAAGAAAATTTATATTCCTGATAGTAACATTTAGTATGAATAATAATGTAATTAGATAAATTTCTATGTATGGAAAAGTTCAGTAATTTGATTTCATGTTATAATGTAAAGAGCTTGAACATAGAACTGATTAGTTTTCCATAAATAACAAAAAAAATCTTCATATAATATCACGTGTCAAAATTTTGAAAATGCTCTCGCGTTCTTTAAAACAAAATTTATCTGCTTTTTTTAAAATATTTCATACAACATAAGCATTCTTCACTATACTGCATTAATAGTTTGTTTATCTTAACATAAAAATATACTATCGGAAGAAAATTTATATTCCTGATAGTAACATTTAGTATGAATAAAAATGTAATTAGATAAATTTCTATGTATGGAAACGTGTAGTAATTTGATTTCATGATATAATGTAAAGAGCTTGAACATAGAACTGATTAGCTTTCCATAAATAACAAAAAAATTCTTCATATGATATCACCTGTCAAAATTTGAAAAATGCTCTCGCGTTCTTTAAAACAAAATTTATCTGCTTTTTTTAAAATATTTCATACAACATAAGCATTCTTCACTATACTGCATTAATAGTTTGTCTATCTTAACATAAAAATATACTATCGGAAGAAAATTTATATTCCTGATAGTAACATTTAGTATGAATAATAATGTAATTAGATAAATTTCTATGTATGGAAAAGTTCAGTAATTTGATTTCATGTTATAATGTAAAGAGCTTGAACATAGAACTGATTAGCTTTCCATAAATAACAAAAAAAATCTTCATATAATATCACGTGTCAAAATTTTGAAAATGCTCTCGCGTTCTTTAAAACAAAATTTATCTGCTTTTTTTAAAATATTTCATACAACATAAGCATTCTTCACTATACTGCATTAATAGTTTGTTTATCTTAACATAAAAATATACTATCGGAAGAAAATTTATATTCCTGGTAGTAACATTTAGTATGAATAAAAATGTAATTAGATAAATTTCTATGTATGGAAAAGTTCAGTAATTTGATTTCATGTTATAATGTAAAGAGCTTGAACATAGAACTGATTAGCTTTCCATAAATAACAAAAAAAATCTTCATATGATATCACCTGTCAAAATTTGGAAAATGCTCTCGCGTTCTTTAGAACAAAATTTATCTGCTTTTTTTAAAATATTTCATACAACATAAGCATTCTACACCATACTGCATTAAAAGTTTGTCTATCTTATCATAAAAATATACTATCGGAAGAAAAATTATATACTAGAAAAAACAGTTTATTATTATTATTACTCTCCACACTATGGAATAGGGGAGAGTCATGATTTCGCAAAATTTAAGCGTATTTTTTTTACATCAATTTCTCAATGGGTATCATGTAGAGAATGCACACTATGAGTTTCGTCGTGATGTGTTTGTGTGTATGGCGTATACGCTGTACGCCGTACGCCGTACGCCGTAGCATTTATCTTTTTTGTGTCCTCTCTACAGCCCAAACTATAAGTCTGATCGACTTCATATTAACATCATATGTGTAAAGTGCAAAGACCTAGAGCTGATTAGTTTTCCATAGACAACTTTTGATTTCTTCTCTATGAATTCATCATTTACGTTGTTTTTTTTTTGTGTCCTCTCTGCAGCCCAAACTATAAGTCCGATTGACTTCATATTGATATCACATGTGTTAAGTCCATAAACTTAGAGCTGATTAGTTTTCCATAGACAACGGTTCATTTTTTCCCAATGTTTCTTTATGATTTCATCTATTAAAACTGAAAAAATGCTCTCACGACCTGGAAATTAGAGATATTTTAATTTGGTTTCAACTATTTATACAACACCAAGAATCTTCATAAAATTGTATTCAAAGTTGGTCAATGTTAAAAGAAAAATATTCAACGGTTTCAAAAATTATATTTTATTTAATGGATATTTGTATGAAACTTATATGTAACAAGAGAATTTTTTTATATTTGGCAATGATCAGTTCATTGATTTCATATTGATAGAAGAATATTAATAGCTTGAACTTAGAACTGATTAGCTTTTCATAGATATCATATAATTTCTTCATATGATATCACGTGTAAACATTGTCAAAATGCTCTAACGCTCTTTGAAACAAAATTTATCTGCTTTTTTTAAAATATTTCATACAACATAAGCAGTCTTCACTATACTGCATTAATAGTTTGTCTATCTTAACATAAAAATATACTATCGGAAGAAAATTTATATTCCTGGTAGTAACATTTAGTATGAATAAAAATGTAATTAGATAAATTTCTATGTATGGAAACGTTTAGTAATTTGATTTCATGTTATAATGTAAAGAGCTTGAACATAGAACTGATTAGCTTTCCATAAATAACAAAAAAAATCTTCATATGATATCACCTGTCAAAATTTGGAAAATGCTCTCGCGTTCTTTAGAACAAAATTTATCTGCTTTTTTTAAAATATTTCATACAACATAAGCATTCTTCACTATACTGCATTAATAGTTTGTTTATCTTAACATAAAAATATACTATCGGAAGAAAATTTATATTCCTGATAGTAACATTTAGTATGAATAATAATGTAATTAGATAAATTTCTATGTATGGAAAAGTTCAGTAATTTGATTTCATGCTATAATGTAAAGAGCTTGAACATAGAACTGATTAGCTTTCCATAAATAACAAAAAAAATCTTCATATAATATCACGTGTCAAAATTTTGAAAATGCTCTCGCGTTCTTTAAAACAAAATTTATCTGCTTTTTTTAAAATATTTCATACAACATAAGCATTCTTCACTATACTGCATTAATATTTTGTTTATCTTAACATAAAAATATACTATCGGAAGAAAATTTATATTCCTGGTAGTAACATTTAGTATGAATAATAATGTAATTAGATAAATTTCTATGTATGGAAAAGTTCAGTAATTTGATTTCATGTTATAATGTAAAGAGCTTGAACATAGAACTGATTAGCTTTCCATAAATAACAAAAAAAATCTTCATATAATATCACGTGTCAAAATTTTGAAAATGCTCTCGCGTTCTTTAAAACAAAATTTATCTGCTTTTTTTAAAATATTTCATACAACATAAGCATTCTTCACTATACTGCATTAATAGTTTGTTTATCTTAACATAAAAATATACTATCGGAAGAAAATTTATATTCCTGATAGTAACATTTAGTATGAATAAAAATGTAATTAGATAAATTTCTATGTATGGAAACGTGTAGTAATTTGATTACATGATATAATGTAAAGAGCTTGAACATAGAACTGATTAGCTTTCCATAAATAACAAAAAAATTCTTCATATGATATCACCTGTCAAAATTTGAAAAATGCTCTCGCGTTCTTTAAAACAAAATTTATCTGCTTTTTTTAAAATATTTCATACAACATAAGCATTCTTCACTATACTGCATTAATAGTTTGTCTATCTTAACATAAAAATATACTATCGGAAGAAAATTTATATTCCTGGTAGTAACATTTAGTATGAATAAAAATGTAATTAGATAAATTTCTATGTATGGAAACGTTTAGTAATTTGATTTCATGTTATAATGTAAAGAGCTTGAACATAGAACTGATTAGCTTTCCATAAATAACAAAAAAAATCTTCATATGATATCACCTGTCAAAATTTGGAAAATGCTCTCGCGTTCTTTAGAACAAAATTTATCTGCTTTTTTTAAAATATTTCATACAACATAAGCATTCTTCACTATACTGCATTAATAGTTTGTTTATCTTAACATAAAAATATACTATCGGAAGAAAATTTATATTCCTGATAGTAACATTTAGTATGAATAATAATGTAATTAGATAAATTTCTATGTATGGAAAAGTTCAGTAATTTGATTTCATGTTATAATGTAAAGAGCTTGAACATAGAACTGATTAGCTTTCCATAAATAACAAAAAAAATCTTCATATAATATCACGTGTCAAAATTTTGAAAATGCTCTCGCGTTCTTTAAAACAAAATTTATCTGCTTTTTTTAAAATATTTCATACAACATAAGCATTCTTCACTATACTGCATTAATAGTTTGTTTATCTTAACATAAAAATATACTATCGGAAGAAAATTTATATTCCTGATAGTAACATTTAGTATGAATAAAAATGTAATTAGATAAATTTCTATGTATGGAAACGTGTAGTAATTTGATTTCATGATATAATGTAAAGAGCTTGAACATAGAACTGATTAGCTTTCCATAAATAACAAAAAAATTCTTCATATGATATCACCTGTCAAAATTTGAAAAATGCTCTCGCGTTCTTTAAAACAAAATTTATCTGCTTTTTTTAAAATATTTCATACAACATAAGCATTCTTCACTATACTGCATTAATAGTTTGTCTATCTTAACATAAAAATATACTATCGGAAGAAAATTTATATTCCTGGTAGTAACATTTAGTATGAATAAAAATGTAATTAGATAAATTTCTATGTATGGAAAAGTTCAGTAATTTGATTTCATGTTATAATGTAAAGAGCTTGAACATAGAACTGATTAGCTTTCCATAAATAACAAAAAAAATCTTCATATGATATCACCTGTCAAAATTTGGAAAATGCTCTCGCGTTCTTTAGAACAAAATTTATCTGCTTTTTTTTAAATATTTCATACAACATAAGCATTCTACACCATACTGCATTAAAAGTTTGTCTATCTTATCATAAAAATATACTATCGGAAGAAAATTTATATTCCTGATAGTAACATTTAGTATGAATAATAATGTAATTAGATAAATTTCTATGTATGGAAAAGTTCAGTAATTTGATTTCATGTTATAATGTAAAGAGCTTGAACATAGAACTGATTAGTTTTCCATAAATAACAAAAAAAATCTTCATATAATATCACGTGTCAAAATTTTGAAAATGCTCTCGCGTTCTTTAAAACAAAATTTATCTGCTTTTTTTAAAATATTTCATACAACATAAGCATTCTTCACTATACTGCATTAATAGTTTGTTTATCTTAACATAAAAATATACTATCGGAAGAAAATTTATATTCCTGATAGTAACATTTAGTATGAATAAAAATGTAATTAGATAAATTTCTATGTATGGAAACGTGTAGTAATTTGATTTCATGATATAATGTAAAGAGCTTGAACATAGAACTGATTAGCTTTCCATAAATAACAAAAAAATTCTTCATATGATATCACCTGTCATAATTTGAAAAATGCTCTCGCGTTCTTTAGAACAAAATTTATCTGCTTTTTTTAAAATATTTCATACAACATAAGCATTCTACACCATACTGCATTAAAAGTTTGTCTATCTTATCATAAAAATATACTATCGGAAGAAAATTTATATTCCTGATAGTAACATTTAGTATGAATAATAATGTAATTAGATAAATTTCTATGTATGGAAAAGTTCAGTAATTTGATTTCATGTTATAATGTAAAGAGCTTGAACATAGAACTGATTAGTTTTCCATAAATAACAAAAAAAATCTTCATATAATATCACGTGTCAAAATTTTGAAAATGCTCTCGCGTTCTTTAAAACAAAATTTATCTGCTTTTTTTAAAATATTTCATACAACATAAGCATTCTTCACTATACTGCATTAATAGTTTGTTTATCTTAACATAAAAATATACTATCGGAAGAAAATTTATATTCCTGATAGTAACATTTAGTATGAATAAAAATGTAATTAGATAAATTTCTATGTATGGAAACGTGTAGTAATTTGATTTCATGATATAATGTAAAGAGCTTGAACATAGAACTGATTAGCTTTCCATAAATAACAAAAAAATTCTTCATATGATATCACCTGTCAAAATTTGAAAAATGCTCTCGCGTTCTTTAAAACAAAATTTATCTACTTTTTTTAAAATATTTCATACAACATAAGCATTCTTCACTATACTGCATTAATAGTTTGTCTATCTTAACATAAAAATATACTATCGGAAGAAAATTTATATTCCTGATAGTAACATTTAGTATGAATAATAATGTAATTAGATAAATTTCTATGTATGGAAAAGTTCAGTAATTTGATTTCATGTTATAATGTAAAGAGCTTGAACATAGAACTGATTAGTTTTCCATAAATAACAAAAAAAATCTTCATATAATATCACGTGTCAAAATTTTGAAAATGCTCTCGCGTTCTTTAAAACAAAATTTATCTGCTTTTTTTAAAATATTTCATACAACATAAGCATTCTTCACTATACTGCATTAATAGTTTGTTTATCTTAACATAAAAATATACTATCGGAAGAAAATTTATATTCCTGATAGTAACATTTAGTATGAATAAAAATGTAATTAGATAAATTTCTATGTATGGAAACGTGTAGTAATTTGATTTCATGATATAATGTAAAGAGCTTGAACATAGAACTGATTAGCTTTCCATAAATAACAAAAAAATTCTTCATATGATATCACCTGTCAAAATTTGAAAAATGCTCTCGCGTTCTTTAAAACAAAATTTATCTACTTTTTTTAAAATATTTCATACAACATAAGCATTCTTCACTATACTGCATTAATAGTTTGTCTATCTTAACATAAAAATATACTATCGGAAGAAAATTTATATTCCTGATAGTAACATTTAGTATGAATAATAATGTAATTAGATAAATTTCTATGTATGGAAAAGTTCAGTAATTTGATTTCATGTTATAATGTAAAGAGCTTGAACATAGAACTGATTAGCTTTCCATAAATAACAAAAAAAATCTTCATATAATATCACGTGTCAAAATTTTGAAAATGCTCTCGCGTTCTTTAAAACAAAATTTATCTGCTTTTTTTAAAATATTTCATACAACATAAGCATTCTTCACTATACTGCATTAATAGTTTGTTTATCTTAACATAAAAATATACTATCGGAAGAAAATTTATATTCCTGATAGTAACATTTAGTATGAATAATAATGTAATTAGATAAATTTCTATGTATGGAAAAGTTCAGTAATTTGATTTCATGTTATAATGTAAAGAGCTTGAACATAGAACTGATTAGCTTTCCATAAATAACAAAAAAAATCTTCATATGATATCACCTGTCAAAATTTGGAAAATGCTTTCGCGTCCTTTAAAACAAAATTTATCTGCTTTTATTAAAATATTTCATACAACATAAGCATTCTACACCATACTGCAATAATAGTTTGTCTATCTTAACATAAAAATATACTGTCGATAGAAAATTTATTTTCCTGGTAGTAAAATTTAGTATGAATAAAAATGTATATAAGATAAATTTCTTATGTATGGAAAAGTTCAGTAATTTGATTTCATGTTATAATGTAAAGAGCTTGAACATCGAACTGATTAGCTTTTCATAAATAACAAAAATTTCTTCATATGATATTACGTGTCAAAATTGTCAAAATGCTCTAACGTCCTTTAAAACAAAATTTATCTGCTTTTATTAAAATATTTCATACAACTTTAGAATTCTTCACCATACTGCATTAATAGTTTGTCTATCTTAACATGAAAATATACTATCGTTAGAAAATTTATATTCTTGGTAGTAAAATTTAGAATGAATAAAATATTTCATTGTCAATATTTGTGGTGTGGAGAGTTTAGTGTTGGCCACAACCCACTCGTTTTAAAATAATAATGCAAGATAATTTTTACTTCCTTAAAAATCTTTTTGTTTATTGTCTTGTTGATAATTCTTTTAACGCCAGCACATAGGTGTAACTACATATCAAATTAAAGACAAATTGAGTTAATAACCATATATAAATTATTTACTTCGCGTAGGTATATATTATGTGAATAAACTAATGACAAATTTCTATAGAAAAATTGTCGTGCCTCTTTAATTGACATCCTTCAAAATTGTTCTGGCACTTGAATCAAAACGAATGTAAATAATAGCCGTTCTATCCAGTTCTATCAATGACACTACAAGGTTTACCCATCGCCTGAAAAACAAACATTGAAAATATGCCAAATTATTATAAATTTGAAATGCCACTTGAGTTTAGTGGATTGAAAGGTAGGTATATCAAATTGTATATTATGCGTAGTAGAAACATCGATTGAAAAATGAGATCGCTAAGAATAATTTGTAATAGACTGGAATATCACATAACTTCCTTATCAAAATCATAGAAAAGTGCGTTTCATTTTTTAAGAGCACTTGGTGGTTAAGATGGTTATTTTTTTTATTTCACAAAGGACAGCACACAGTAGGTACCTAAATGCATACAATCATTAAAAGGAAATAAGCAAAAATACAAATAAGACATGTACTTACCTCTTTTGTACTATACCTAATATCAAAAGAAGACGATAGAAAAGAGTGACTTATTGTGGGTGCGCGCATGAGAGAGAGAGAGAGTAACAATATGTATGTGTGTGTGAAAGAGGTACATAAAAAGATTGTGGGTGGGTGGGTGTAAATGTGTGTGCGTGTGTGTGAGGGTGGGTGTGCATGTGTGTGTATAATATTCGCCAAACATCTTGAACGAGCTTCCGGTTGCGTATCGCAAATTTGTGTATTTTTGCTTCGTTGGTTTACGTGCAAATCGCCCTAACTATTCATGATAGACGAACATATATTGACAGATTCATAAGTTGAAAAGAAAAAGAAAATATATTGCTGAGGGTGGTTGGGAAAAATAACATTAATAGGTACGTACATAGTTGTTTGTTGTTATAATGCCACAATGTTAGATATAAGTTTGTTTTTGAATGCCGACGTGACATATTTTTTGAATATGTGAATCAAAAAATATGTCACGTCGTCATATTCTTCATAAGAGTTGAATAAGTTTATCATTCTATTAATCGGTGCGTTTTGGAAAGCATTTGTTATACAATTTTGGGAGAAGGAAAGTGACGTAAGTAGGTATGTCTTGTCCGGCGAGTATTGGTAGGAATTTCTAAGAATTTAGTATGATTGCATTTGGTATTATCCGTTCAAAATAGGCTTTTCCTTACAATACATACATACATACATACATACATACATACATACATACATACATACATACCATCACACCATGTCCCTTACGGGGTAGGCAGAGAGAACCGAACGCCATATCTTTCTATCCTGGCACACATTCATCGCCTCGTCAACATTCATGCATCGTCTCATACATGTTCGTCTATTGTACATGCTTCTAACATTTCCGTCTTTCAGAATATCGTTCACATGGTCGTGCCATCCCTTTCTTGGGCGGCCCTGGCTTCTCAATCCATTCCTATCCGCATTGTATATTTTCTTCGTCAGGCGTTCCTCATTCATTCTACCCATGTGGCCAAACCATCTCAGTGTGTTCACTTTCATTCTATTAATGATATTTTTTTTAATAAATGTGTTCAAATCGTTAAAAAACCAAGTTTGTATTGATTCAAATAATTAAAGTAGACGTATCATTCTATCGTATTAAACTCAGATTTATTTCTTTTAAAATTTCTTATTATCTTTTGAATTAAAGAACCTCATTAGGAGGTATGGCACAATATTTAGTTTATTTGATTGACTGACAGTCGTATATACATTTCTATGAAGTTCACTTTTAAGTAAAACGCAGAATATCATTGTTTATTCTCGTAGTTTGATGCTAGGTAGGTATATATTATCTCCAACATCCGTGTTTGAATAGTATCATGTAAAATACCCATTCAACAAACACATAAATGAGTAAGAAGGTACCTACTAAATGTATGTATTTTTTACTCCTCACTAACCCAAGGGGATATTGTGGGGAGTTATGATTTCGCAATTTTTAAGGCTATTTTTTTTGCAAATTATCAACTAGTATCATGCTGAGATTGTATTCTGAAAGTTTCATCACAATGTATCTGTGTGTGTGTGCTATGTGCTGCGTGCAGTGTGCTATGTGCAGTGTGCTATGTACGGCGTGTTCATTTTACTTTATCGATTATAGATTAAAGTACTCATTCGATTCTTTTCAAATTTTGCGAATATGTATACCTAATACTCGCTTAGATCCCATTAGATTTTGAAGGATATCTGAATAGTGCTTCTCAATTTTTTCAACTGTCAAATATTTCATAGTGATCCCAAGCTCAGGAAATTTTAAATTTGAAATTTTTATTTTCAAATTGATAAAAAGGCACATTACTTTTATAAAATGGCATTGAAGAGTTATCAAGTTTTCATAATAAAATATTTAAATAAAAAATAATTTATCAAATTCAATTCATGAAAATGCTGAATATTTTCCATACAAAATTTGAATAATTTATAGAAGGACTTGTTAGTGAGGAGTTTAGCGTTGGCCACAACCCACTCGTTTTTACTTTACATTGATTTGTTACTAATAAGTGTTGTGTTGTACAACTAATTGTGGGTATTTATGATTGCACATTGTATTGCAACAAACATGGAATCGGTTTTATGTTAATGTTGTGCGTGTTAATCTCAAGATCGATGTTATCTTAAAAATAAAATACTTTACGTTTTACATACATAACACAATATATGTAGAGCAACTGGAAATCTATCTTATAGAAGACTACACACACCACATAATATGACAAAGAAGAAGAAGAGACTTTCTTGTATTTTCTGCTTTATTTGATTTTGACAAAGCGTAATCTATCTTTCACAAATAGGCGTGATGACAGTATGAAAAAAATCATTGAAATTATAATGTTATAAAATAAAATAGGTTATAAAGATTTGAAAAAATACATTTCTTTTCATTTTAAAAGAGCGAATAATATTAATATTATTAAAATAAAAATACAAAATATGTAAGTCCGCCATTTTATGAGAAACACCAATCAGAGTGAATCAAAATATTATGACGTCACAGTTTCAATACAATATATATGAAATTACTTTGCATCGAAAAAAGACTTGCTCATCAGAATTTAGAAAGGTAAAAACTTTCATATAAGCGTATTTTTATTATTCTATGCATATAAGTACTTCATTTATCTATAATTTAAATACAATTTACATCTCGAAAATCGATAAAATATGTTCCTTCTTCTCTCTACATTATGTGTTCATAAACTAAAAGCATACCTACGTGGTACTGTGGTAGACATGACATGTGTAAAGCTGCGTTGCACCGCTCAATTGCGTCGATTCTGTTCACTGCGACGGGTGTGTTAACTCACTCCTTCGAAAAGTAGTGGCTCACGGCGCAGTGAGTCGTGAGTACTAGGGGAGAATGCGAACCTTGATGCGAACAGTGTTAGGGTATTGAGTTATTGAGTTGCCTGCTTTTTAACCGACATACTATTACTTTCCCGATTCTACTTTTAAAAGTAGAATCGGGAAAGTTGTGATATTTTTAAACATGTAGGTACATGAAATATAATGAATACAATAATAATCTTTGCTTATATAAAATACAATACCTGCATATTATACTTTTATTGTTATTTTTTAACTAGGTTAATGACCCGGCGCAGTGAATAGGCGTGATGAGAGTAAGAAAAAAACATTGACATTATGATTTTAAAAAATAAAATGGGTTATAAAGATTAAAAAAAATGTATTTATTTTCATTTTAAAAGAGTGAATAATATTAATATTATTAAAATAAAAATACAAAATATTACAGACCGCCATTTTATGAGAAACGCCAATCAGAGCGCATGACGTCACGATATTCTAGGTCCACGTCCAGTGTTGCCGATTTCGGGAAATTCAGACTTGCGTCGGCACTTAATCGGGAAACGCTTTAATTCGGCACTTTTCGGGATTAGAATGTATCAAAAAAATTATATATTTTTGTTTATACTAGATGTATTAATTTTGTATTTTTTACGTCTAAATAAAAGTAACTATTATTATTATTAGTAGTAAACATACAAAGTAAATATAAGTTATTTCATTTCAATAAATATCATTTTATTATTTCACTGGTGCTTACATAGTTTAAGCAATTTCTTTTTGTTTGTATCTTTGTTACTAGCCCCTTCACTAGGCATGGCCTGTGCTAAGGTAAGCTAGTTTTATGTTATTGTCTATTGCGTTGTTTATTTAGTAAGTATGTAGGTATGTCGGTTAAAAAGCAAGCAACTCAATAACTCAATACTCTAACACTGTTCGCAGTTCGCATTCTCCCGGTCTAGCACTCACGACTCACTGCGCCGTGAGTCAATACATTTCGAAGGAGTGACTTAACACATCCGGCGCAGTGAACTGGGTCGATGCAATTGAGCGGCGTAACGCAGTGGTGTTACACAGGCCTAATGCCTAATACGCGGGAAACTTAAGATGGCGTATTTTGACGTTTGGACATTCATGAAGTTCTTTTTATGCTTATTGCCTTATTAATGGTAAATATTTTGTAAATGAATTATAGTATTGAGAGCTAAACGTGGGTGAACAAATACTGTATTTCATTGTAAACGCATACTTAATAAAATACACTTTCTGGGTATTGCCGTGCCAAATTTAACCACTTATTTCTCGTTTATATTCGCGTGGGACGAAAACAACTACCTCAGTAAGTGTTTTTTTCGATGTGTTTGTACATTTTGGGACCGCACAACACTTATGCTTTTTTGAATTTATTTTAAATACACAAATCGTCTTAGAATACATATAGTAGTGATATGCGGTTTACGAAACCGTGACGTCACCGTCAGCTCCGACGGACGCCATTACACTGCAAGCGTTTTTTGACGTAAATGTCAAATTGGATTTTGAAATGGCAATTTTTGCTACTAAACCTTTATTTTATATAGAAATGTATATATATTTGAAAACAGTGGATGCGTAAAAACATCGTGAGATAGTTTCTCAAAATTAGTCATCATGCCTATTATTAAATGTTTTTTTTTATCATTCGACAAAATTTAATTCTTTGCAATAATAACGCACTGTATCTTCTTTTGGAACATCAAGTACAATTTCTGACCACAAAAAGGTATATTGAAATCAAAGAGCTAGGTGTGACAGGGACTAGTTCTTAGGGTATCCGCACACTTTAGACATTTTAATCGTCCGATAGTTTGGTCGAGCTCTTAATCAGTATGTAAATGCTATGTCCACCACCATCCGCTCCGCAAATGGGGACAAAGACAAAGACAAAGAAAGCATGATACAAAGAGTAGCTCTATAAACTCCCCTAGACTCGTGGTCTCGGCACAATAGTGCAAAAAATGACATCGGTGAAAATAATATTCACAGACATTGATTGTCGTGAGATTAAATCAAGCCAGTGACTGTGTAAAACTGGGCATCAGAGTTGACCAGCAGTAATGTCAGATAGAAGGGCACCATAACAATGGCAAGATAATTTGAAAGCTGTAAAATTCATCTTCGATACCACTAAATCCGCATGCTCAATGGGACCTTGAAAAGGCCCACGGACAGCAGCGAGGAGCTCCGTTCTGTTGTAGGAGACATTTGGGTGAGAGAATTCCCAGAGGATGTGCTTCGAAATTTGATCGGGGTGATGGCATGACTAACATGCGATTGAGTTTACAAGGCGGAATCTATGAAGGTAGCTATTAAAGCTTCCGTGTTCTGTATTGAACTGGGTTGTTCAAAAATCTGGGACAGCCCAAGGTCTAAGCTCGACAACCCAAGTCTAGTCCTGACATCAGATAAAAACAAGAATGCTGTCCAAATGAGCATATTACAATGATTTGGTGTCGGCCGATCTGACATACGAACAAGCATACAGTCCAACCCGATCAAACTATAGGCCGATTAAAAAGTCTGTAGTGTGCATACATAACTGATTTATTTAAAAATGTAACAAATACAAAATATGAATCTATTTGGATAGCGCTTCCTCCAGTAGATACACGTATGTACCATATTCAAAGCATTTATTTTTATAATATCTATTGATATTGAAAAATAATTAGGAACTAGGAAAAGAAAAACAATAATTACCGGAGAATAATTATTTTATATATCATTTTCGAGATTGAACTTTGATTGTTGCGGACACCTATTGATCTTTAATTAAAAGAAAATTTATCTATTTTAATAGGTAGGTACTTAATTAGAATTCTCAATTCCCGGAAAGAAATTAATACTTATAGGTAGGTACATATACATTTTGCTTCTTCATTTAATTATTTTTAATTACATATGATTACATATCTAATTGTTAATTAAATTGCAATACAGCTGCACGTATGTAAAAAATTAACAAAAGGAATAAAAAATTAATTAAAAAACATGTTCTGGCTAGTACAAAACTCTACTATAGATTATATTTAAAAATAAATTAATGGCTAGTTCATGCAGTGTGGTGTATTACAGCTCTTGTTAATTATGATATTATTATAATATCATAACTTATACTAGGGGCATTCATTATAAAGCAAGAATGAGGTATAAACTTTTTGGAACCAAAAAAAGTAAATACTGGCTGATGAAGCTGGAATAAAGATAAGATTAAAAAAAAAGTTTGCTGTCGAATGGAAATAAGTTGAATTGCTCGCGGTTATTATTATAAGTATCTGTGCTTGAAAAATTTCACTACGAAACATGACTTACAGGATACTTCAGGAACAAATGCTCCACCGTTGCAATAACATCCACCAAAGATGACCTTAGTTTGGGTTGTCCAACAACGGCAGTGACCGAAGAAATAGTTGAAAAAGTCGAAATTTTTTTTTTGCAGATCGTCGCGTCGCGGTCCATTTTATAGCCGAAGAAACAAAGATTTCGCCTGGTAGTTCACACGAATTCTTAGGGATGAACAAAGTATCCGTTTGTTGGATACCCAGAATGCTTACCAATACACAAAAACAAACCAGACTGAACATTTCTCGAGCCTCTTTGGAACTGTTACAACAAGATAATGATCTTTTTTGGCTTGATTTACAACCATGGATGAAATTTAGCTTCACCATTACTATCCAGAAAGATCATTTCCACCGGAAAGATCTTGGATTCTTTTTTCTGGGATAGTAAAGGGGTGGTCATGATAGAATATCTCGACCATTGATCTACTGTTATGGGCTGTGTGTAAGGGGTAAAAAAAAATGCGTATCATAGTTTGCAAGAAACGGCGAGGCAAACTAGGACAAACAGTTTTGTTCCACCAAGATAATGGCAAACCGACGGAGACTTCACTTTTGTTTTTTTATTTTCATATATATAAAGTCGTCTAAAATAAGAAACCCGAATACTTGTTTGAAAGATTGGAATGGTCACTAGGGCCAGAAGCATCTTATTGCTTATTCCTAGGCAAAGAGGGGCGGCGTCTAAAGGTAGTTTCAAATAAGCTGCAACATGACTGCTGGAATGACTTGCCTCCACCGCTAAAAGCAGTGGATAAAATCTAAAATTATAAGGAGAATTGTCGAGAGGTGCTTCTGGCCTCGCAATCATAGTGTGAAGTATGTAAGAATTTATGCGTATTTGTGTGTGTGGGTGTGTATGAATAAATGTGTGAATACATATGAGTACATTTTTGATTTGTTTCGTTTTTTGCTTTGGAGCATTTTTTGTACTTGCATTGTAATATATAAGCAAAAGGATCATGCTGAAAATCAGTTGCTGGGGGCTTGTCTTCCTGTAACATAGCTAATCATGGTCCTTTTGAGTCGGAAGTTGTTTTTCTTTTTCATTTGTATTTGTATGTAAACTTTTTTTCTTCTCAATAAATGTATTGAAATGCCCCCGCTCCCAGGTCCGCCGTTGCTATAGCTGCAATTCGAGATGCTGGCTTCGAAATATTTGAGCATCCTCCATATTTACCCGACCTTGTCTCTAGTGTTATCTATCTATTTCCAAGGTTGAAGAAGTATCTGAGAGGACAGAAGATGAAGCAATAGTCGCTGTAGAACAGGAATTTTTAGGTGCTCAGATGAAGAGTTTTTTAAGAAAGGATTTTTTATGCTATGAAAAAAATATTCCAAGTGTTTTATGCTAAAAGGCGACTATATCGAAAAATAAAAAAAAATATTTAACAAAAGTTACCGGCAACATACTCATTCTCACTTTTATTGAACGCCCATCGTATACCTTTGAGAAGTAAAGATGAAAAATGGGCATAAATTTATAAACTCAATATTCTTTGGGAGACCAACAGCTATCGATTACAGTTTTTCAATTAGGATAACAACTAAACAGCCAATTATAGGTCTCCGCTGATAGGAAATAATCGCTTGTATTATACAATGGAGTAGTTAATTGATACCTTGACCTGCGACAATATCCATACAAATTAATATCTAATATTATTTAGCATGTAGGTATACATAGATAAATATGTCAAAAAACGGTCGGTAAATAATAAAAGCAACCTATTATAACCTTGTTAAAATAACTGCCGAAATAGGGTGTCGTTGTTACATCACAAAATTTAGGATATTCTTTATAGAATTGAGAGTCTTGTCACAGAACAGGTTATTGAAAAATATAAAATAACTCCAATAATGACTTCTTTAAAAAAAATGCAATATTTATTTTCTGTACCTATAAGTATTATTAAGAGAAGGATTCTAGAGGAGGCCAGGGCCCACACTGTGCTGTAGCGCTAATGGTGATGACGATAATAAGAATTATTAATAAATGGCAATATTCATTTTTATAAAGGGTAAAATTAATTTCCTTAAACACGAAAAAATATTTGATTTTTGAATCACAAAAGCTTTTTTTCTAATAAAATCCATCACTATGTTTGATAGATTTTTGTGTGTTGATAGATTTTTTTACGTAGATACCTACATACAAATATGTTCTTAATATGATTTAAAATAGGTCCTATTGGATTTGTATATTTATTTTTCAATCACTATCCTTAAAAGTTAATTGTTTCCTGGTGTTCGCAAATTCATTGCTTGTAAATGGTTGCCCAATATAAGAAAGATATTCTCTACCAAGTGTTTCATCATCATCATTATTTATCAACAATGTATCAATCAACACACAATAAAAATAATATTTATTTTATCGAAATAAGTTATCGCCTTCATATAAATCTTGTAACCCTTGTTGCTAGGTGTACCAGTATTATGACGGTTGGCTGCACTATCCTCAGATGTACGGAACATAGTTACAGAAGTAATCAGCTGATGGGAACGAATCTCGGGAACACCGGCCGGGAGCTATTTCTAAATAAAAACTTGAAGTTGGAACAGTGCCACTGTGTCCATTCCCCACAGTCTAGATTGACAAATCGCGTTTTATATACGAACCAACTTAATCTTTCCATTGTTCTATTACCAATTAATTATTATGTTTTAGGCAAAAATCGAGTGTTTGGTATGGTGTTGAAAAAATACGAATGTCGGCTAGTGTATAAAATTATTAGATTTATTGTGAGAAATATTTTGTTTACTCGTTAGTGCGATTTAGATACTGTGATGGCAAAAATGACATTTTCTTTGTGGTCGTCAGGAGCACCAAAATAAATGAAGCATTAAATGTGGTGGTGTTCAATAGTAAAAATTCGATATTTTATTATGGCGTGTTAATTTTCACTATCGATGATGGCTCCCGCGCGATTGATTTTATTTCTATCGTCAGGGCTTTTTCTTCTGTTTGTCACAGTTCATGCCTTCCGCGTGAGGGATGCCCCAACGAAAACACTGGTGAAGGAAAATATTCTTAAAAAAATTGGTTCCACAGCAAAATGTGACACTTGTGATAAATCAGATATTAAAGCGATACCAAAGTCGCCGGACAAGCCATCGAGTCCATTCAAAACAGAAGAAAAGCCGAAATTTAGAACTATTGTTTCAAATAAAATTGATATCATATTTCCCAAAAAAATAATAGAACAAAAGAAAAAACCTCAATCAAATATTGATTTGATAAACAAAGATAGTGACAGCGAGGATATTGATGACGAAGATGAGACTGATGTATCCGATGATGACAATAACGATAGTGAAGACGAATCTGATGAAAGCGATGATAAAAACGGTGATAATGATTCTAATAGCGATATAGAATCAAAATCTGACAGTGATACTGATAATGGTGAAGATGATAACAATAATGAAATACTAGGAGGTTTTTTTAAAAACATAATGAACAAATTTTCAAAAAGCGATAGCGATGAAGATAGTGACGAAAGTGAAAAGAATTCTCCAAAAATAAATAACAAACGTAAAAAAAAAAGTTATGACAGCGATGATAGTGAGGACGACGATGACGATGATGATGATACTGATGATGATGATAATAATGATGACGGCGATGATGATGTTGGTAAAGATGACGATGATGACACAGATAGTGACATTGAATCGAAATATAAAAAAAATGTTAAATTTAGAGTTACTAGAAAGGACGACGTTATTGAAGAAAGCAAAAAAAGCGGAATTAAATCGGGTAATTTATTAAAAAGTTCAAAAAATAAATTTGAAATAAGTGATAAAGGTAAAAACGACGACGACGATGATGATGACGAAGACGACGAAGATGAAGAAAACGACAGTGAATATGATGAAAAAAAGTTTTTGTACGAAAGTGATAAAGATAGTGGAAGTGATACTGATAGTCAAAAAAGTGACAATGAAAGTGATACTGACATTTTTTCTTCTGACAGTGATACAGATGATCTCTCCAATAAAAAAGATTCGAAGTTTATAACAATTGACTTTAAATCAAGCATAAAAGCTGTAAAAGAAATATTACACGAAACGTCAAAAGTGTCTAAAATTATTCCAGACTCACCATCAAAATTAATTCCAGAAGTTACAGTTGTTAAAAAATCTGAAACTAAGCCCGAGAAAATAACAATAAAACAAAATATAAAAGATGAAAACAAGAAGATTGAATCGATTGCACAAAAAGAATCTCTAAAGAAAACCGATCCCAAAGCAGTGGATAAAACAGAATCAAAAAACTCTGACAAAAAACCGCAAATTAAATCTGACGATGCTTTACAACCAATAACCAAAATTTTACCAAAATCTGCTACAGAAAAAAGTGAAACCACTAAGTTATCAAGTTTTCAAGAAAAAAATCTAAAAGAAGCCCTGAAGTCTGTACCTATGAAACCTCAACCAGCTCCTGTACCGATTGAAAAGATAGATCCTGTTAAAAAAACATCTCCTCCTCAAAAATCTACTATAAAACAAGAAAACAACCATAGTATTAAGAATCAGGACATAAAAAACAAAGATATTGAATCATTGAAAAATCAACAGAGTAAGATAGAAAATACTCCAAAAGTAGAACACAAAGAAAAAAAGAAGGCTGAAATAGTTGATAACAAAATAAATGATGACAAAAGTAAAACTGAAACTAAAAAAATACAAGATAAAAAACAAAACATCGAAGAAACGAGTAAACGAAAATCGAAAACAATATCGCATGTCCACGACGCTATCCACCGAAAAAATCTACGTGAAAGTGATTTCCAAGATTTTTATACGTTTTTCCCAACGTTCGCACCTAATTTCAGTAGAATTCACAATCCAGAATGCCGCCGACAAGGTCTAATTCTACTAAGACAACTACGCGGAGCGAAAATTTGGCCGTTGCAAAGTAAGTAAACCTCAATGTTTATTTTATTATCATTCAATTTCTTTTTCTACATTTGTCGAACCAAAATTATTATTTAATAAGAAAATTCATTGTATGAATAGCAGGTAAACCAATGTATTTTTCTTAATAATCTCAGTGTTAAAGATCTAGTAAGGTACTTACATAGTTCATTAATTTTCTGTTTTATGGTAATTTTATTAAAAGCTGATCTTGCCGGTGTCCAGTTGACATGTGTATTATAAAAAGTTTACTAAGTACGTTTTTTTATAAAAGAGTTGGATATAAGTTGAAATGTATTTTGAATTAAATAAATAAAATGTAGGTATTCCGATTAATTTGCTCAGCTGTTAGGACAATCTAGTCGGATAATATAACATACAATAGTGTTTATTATTTAAATGAAATAACAGAATTGATTTATCAGAATATTAAATATTATTGTTGTATTTATTGTTGAACATGAATTGAATAAATTTTGACATCAAAGTCAAGTACACATTAGTACAATCGGATCGATAATATTATATTTATTTAATTTATTTATTACTTTCTGTACACATAATTTGAACACTTGCGTGCTTATTGCCAAACAACAATTTCTTCCAACCAACCAGAATTAGTGTAAAATATACAATACTGTGGTCTGTACTATGACAATTAGGTAATAACATGACAAAAATAAAGATAAGAGAAGAGAAGAAAAAGAAGACTGAATAAAGATTGAATAGTTAATAGCGATGAAAATAAAACAAAATTATAAAGATAAGAAGAGGAGAGTAAGAAGAAATCAGGTATTATCAGATCGATATTTTTGCTATAGCATTTTTTTAAAACATTAGTGAGATAGGCAACATATTATCAGGACTCTCGCAAAATGTACTTCAAATGTAGAATCGAAAAAATCATGGTCAGATATTGTCACTAGGTCATGGATAGTAATATTCTTCATCTGATCTTCATGTTTTTGAAACATGTAACATTTATGTTATTCCCATAATATTATAACCTTTTTTATTTATAAAAAAACAATTATACGCATTCTAACGCAAGTAAAAACCTGTATAATAATATTTAGGTTTTTTTATTCGAAAAATATATACAAATTTCTTTAAAAAATGGTCGATTTTCACTATAAACATGCTAAATTTCGCAGATTATAGTAAGGTATATAATATGTATGTATTTTTATTATTGACACTGGCACTAGAAAAATAAAAAATGTACAACCGAAGGCGTTGATGCAAAATATTTTTATTGAAGTTTATTTAAATAAAGAAAGCCATGAACACAGATAGCTTTTCATTCAACCGGTCTGACTTATGTTTTTTATGTACTTAATTTATTTTCAGTGTTGGATTCAACTGCGAAGTTTCCTTCTGGATTTCTAAGAGGTAACGGAAACCAGCTGGGCGATTTTGACCAATGCTTGGAAACAAAGGCAAGAGTTCGTTTGGATTCTGGATCGATAGTAAAAGTCGCCGGAAAGTATTGCTTAGCGCAGATTGATTTGAAATCCACATCCGAGGAAGCAAAGTTGGCCGTTCACTTGGCACTCGCAAGAGATTTTATCAGGAGTACCCATCGAGATGTAAATATTTTTTGTTTTAAATATTTTGAAATATTTCTAACTGATTTAAAGGTTTATAAAATTGTCGAAATTGAAATGTGAATTAAGTCACTCTATTAGAGTTTAAGGATTTTCAAGACTGAATGGCTCATGGCTGAATAATTATAATTGAGTCAAATTAATTATCAATCAAAATTACATGATGATTTGATAACACGTTCATAAATTAACCATATTTCCCATCACATGGTGCATCCCTTCCACAAGGCCCAGAAAGAAGGCGAAGATCGTGGTGGAAGAATCTTTGAAAAATGCTTATCCAATATATTGTTCAAAACTCTTGCAGTCAATTCAGCACACGACAAGAAATCAATCAACTTTTCTTGTCATTCTTGCAGACAGGTCATTTCATTCCGCGTTTTACAACATTGAATTGGGGCGTATGTCTTCCTGCCGCTTGTGGAGCTCCAGAGGCAGAGTTTGTTCTCAGAGATGCTTTACGTCATTACAACCTTACAACCGGTCTTAGAATCAACATCCATGTAGATCCCGTCAACTGTTATACGTCTTCCTCTCATATTTCGTGGAAAATTTGGATGGATATACCCACGATTGCCACTCTGTAAGTCATTCAGAAATATATTTAATTCCTTAAATTATTGAGTATATTAAACGAATCCTTTTTTTTGATGATGTAGGTATAGGTACATACTAAATCCACAACGCGTACATACCTACCTATACCTAAGTATTTATGTTCCGCATTATACCCTAATATGATTGGAGAGTTTTTACAAACTTTGTTTAGTTTGTCGATCGAAAATTCTCATAATTTATAAACATATCTACAGTTTCAGCAAAGATCAATATTTCATTTTTTTTATTTATATATTTATATTAACGGGAACATACAGCAATTTGCAAATTACAAAAGACAACAATGAATGTCAAATATTTGCCAAAAGAGTTCCCTCATCATCATATATTAAATTATGCGTAATATAAAAAAATATTAAAACATATGTAAATAGAAGAGTAAGTTTGAAATTTAAATAAAATAAGTATATAAAATACAAAAAAAAATAATGAAGTCCATTTATGATAAGTAATTCAAAATTAAAAACATTTTTTAAAAAAAAATTAATATGTCCTCGTTAGATAAGTACATATACATCTTCCAACATTCCTTAAATTAAACAAACATGGTTGTGCTATAGGTGAACGAAATTGGTCGAGGTGGGATGATTCGAACTCGCGACCACGATTACTAGCCCAGCGCGCTAACCGCTCTGCCATCAACCCATCTAACATACAAATGATAATGGGATATGTAGGAATTAGGGGGGGGGGGGAGGGATAAAGGAGTTAGATATTCTATGCCTCATATCACTGCGTCATTGCCGATATATGTATATCCTGCGATATTGTGGGTATGCGCTGTTGAATATATCAGTATCATAAAACCTTGTATATATTATACTGCTTACTAATGCGCGGAAAGCATGAATTAATTCTGTGATTAGTACTACAGTGTGGAATATGAAATAATTTTGATTATAGTATACTCAGAAAACTTCTTTTTCATTTTTTTTTAAATTTCTATCAGTTTGATATATTAAAAATGAAAGGTTTATTCTTATGTGATTATTAAAATAATTATTAATACAGTTGATGTATATTTTTTACAGAATCTTCTATGCCTTGATAGTCACTTTAACGGTGTACGCGACATTCAATGATATACTTTTAAGTCGAAGAGTCTCGGTGATAAATAAGGACGAGAAAAGTAATAATCCTATAGAAAATAACGAGGACGAAAAGCAAGAGAACGGAGTTGAAGATGAAGGTGACGGTGGAGAAAAAAAAGATGATGTCAAAGATGAAGAAGGTGATAGCGAAAATAAAGACAATGACGAAAAAACATCAAGTGAATGTGACTCAGGTATACATTTTGTTTTGAAATTAAAATCAAATCATTTATCTCTATGGATATATAAAAAAATTACGTTTGTAAGTATTCATGTATGGTTGTAAAGTTGTGTGGTTGTATGTACGGTATGAGCTCGTAAACTGTTCATTCGAATACAATGAAACTTTACTGAATTGGTCTCTTGATTTGACCTTTTTTCTTTTTTCTTCTTCATAGTGTAATAGGTCATTTGACATGTGAAAGTGGACTATCCTGGGAGAAGGAGGTCTAACTATCTTACCATCTTCGCACGTCTTCCGGGTAGTCTTCTGTTGTTGGTTATTCTGTTGTTATTTACAATATTGACAAGATATTTTACTGTCGTCCATACTTTCAACAGGAGGGACTGGATAGGAGGGAGGGACTTAAGGGACGGGAAGGACTGATGTGACGGTAGGGACTGAAAGGACGGGAGGGACTGAATGGGCGGGAGGAAACGACGGGATGGGGGGAGTGAAGGGATATACATATATCCAAATCGTCCTCCTATATAGCGCTTATATATTAATCTAACATATTGTTTATATATTTAAGGTTCTCATGGTTCCTTGATCCAAGCGTTTTCCTTGAAGCAAACCACAGGAAAGTTGATGAGAGAAGGAAGTGCAGAAGGGGACATTGAATGTATTCACGGCATCAGAGCTTTATGCAGTATCGCACTTTATGTCGCTCACAAACTCATTCCTCTTGCGATGACTCCATTCACAAACAGGACCTATCTTACTGAGGTACAAACAATTTATTACAATCAAGAACTGTGTCATACTTTATTCTTGACGGTCGATCAAGTATTTTTAAAAAACCCACTTTTTTATTAAAAGGAAAACTTGGTTGTTTTATAGATCTCAAACTCTCCATTTTCGGTGATTCTTCGAGCCAGCATAATCTATACCGATACCTTCCTACTTCTTAGTGGAGTCCTTACGGCATATCACATGAGCGAGGATATAGACAAGACAGGTGGCATACCTTGGTTACGTAGATACGTCGCAAGATATTTGAGGTATAATATTATTTTCAATAATTACCGAAAATGTAATTGCTCATTAATCAAGAGAGTTGTTTAAGAAGTCTTTTCAAAATAATTTATATTTTAATAATTTAATATTTTTAGTAATTTCTTAAATTTTCAACAGAACAGTATTTTTTGTTAGTAAAGATACTTGTGCAAAACTAAATGTAAATGGTAAATAAGTAAACTGGCAATAGATTGAAAAAGGATAACATAATCTTTATGTTTATATTGTGACTGATTAATTTGATAACAGACTTATCCTTAGTGGGATCCTAACAAATTTAAAATTTTGTCACAACGTAATATTGTTGGGATTATTGTTGTAAGGATTCAAAAAAAAAAATAAACTTAATGCTATTAAATATGTAATTGTATAACATTTGAGTAGCTATTCACTAAGAGTCTTTGTTTATATGAATACATACTAATTTTCTTTTACACAGAGAACTTTTTTGTGTAAGGTATACATTTAAATAAGGTACAAATATAAATGCATGGAACGGATCTTACTTCTTATTTTTCCTTCTTGAAGTAAAGTAAGAAGTACCAGTTATAGAAAAGCGTGTATAAGACGATGTATGGATGTGAATGAAGTGAGAAACGTACCTATATTAAGAGAGGGGAGTCTGGTGTTCGATTCTCTACGCTTTAAATAACGTAGTAGTATTGTATGGCTAGTCGTTTTCCTCCATTTTACACATTTAAACGAATCTGAGGAATTGGCTGAAAACAATTAATAGTTTGGTTTCAGACTAACCCCAGCCTTGTTAGCAGTTCTTCTCTGGTATGCTTATATATCAGATAAGATCGGGGATGGACCACTATGGGGCACTGTAGTCACAAAGAATTCTGAACTATGTCAGGACAATATGTGGACTAATTTGCTGTATATTCAAAACTTTTTCCAATTCGAAGATATGGTGAGCTTTTCAACTCCTTTATAATACACTCAATAAAATTACTATATTTGTAAATCACTCTACATCTATGCATTATGTTCGAATGTTCCTATATATAATAAAGTTTTTTTTATTTATTTTTATTACAAGGCAACCCACCATATAAGTAGGATGATTTGTGCAATTTATATCATGAGAATATCTCTTAAAAATTTATTGACACCTACGCTATATTTTCACGCTAAATAGTTGAAATTTGACTGGTTTCACTTAAATATATTGAATACTATTCTGAAATATTTTAGCTGCATTTTCTGTAATTTGTCACACATGGTAAATAATTTTTTTTTAGTTTTATTCAAATGTAGTATGAAGTATAAAATAAGACGGATTTTTTAAAAATTTTAAATCCCTAGTTTATTTTTTCTAATATATATTTTTTTGGTTTGCGCATATACAATCTAAACGCAAAAAATAGCGTTCTATGCAGCCTCTTTGAATTTTTTTAAAATTATTTGCCGAATACTCTACTAACCATATCATTGCATAAATATTATCACATCATCATATTATGCAATTGTAAAAAATGTTGATACTGTGCCTCTTTGACATTTTATAACATAATATAAGAGATATTTAATTTTTCTTAAAGAAATGGCAAAAATATGGGTACCTTAAGTGGGTCATTTTTGAAGAGTTGTCAGATATAACTTCTTGAATTGTCGATTATAAAATCGTAGGATTGTGAAACGATGTTGCTTGCTGTATCGTACTCCTTATTCGCCAGGTTGTTCTTTGTACATACCTATGTAATTAATTTTGTGTTTTTCGCAATTTAAAAATTGTTGATACTTTGCCTCTGACATTTTACATTATTTGTTTATTTATTTATATAAACGCCCTAAATGGGCTTTTACATACACAATTACAAATTATTAAAACATATGTTTATGAACCACGAAGCAAAATACGTACAAACATAATATAAAAAAATATAATATAAAAATTAATTTTAAAATATATATTATAAAAAAATTATTCACGCAACCAACGTATTTTCATATATTGGAGATCTTTATTATTAATAGATTTATTTACAATTATCCTAGAATAAAAAGAAACAGCAATCGAAATCAAACTAGAATTCGTTAATAAGAGCCATATACACGCATGCATAAGGTTTATTCTAAATCTATATAAGTACTAGCTGACCCGGCAAACGTTGTTTTGCCATATAAATTATTTCTTGTGAATAATAACTTATTATTGTAAGTATGTGGGCATGAGGTCTATGAGTGAAAGATGAATGGAGCGCTGTGGACGATGACGGCCTATAAAAATAACAAAACGGCCTCCGTAACTCAGTGGGTTGGGTATCTAACTGCTGATCCACAGGTCCCGTGTCCGATTCCCGGTGGAGACACAGTTTTTAAAATTGTGCTTTCGGTCTGGATCTGTGAGACGATAAATATCGTAAGTCTCCAGAATGTGGCAATTTGTTATTGGGTGCGTGTTAAATAATTATTTGACATAGCACCTGTTAGTTGCCCGAGAAGCTACATTAAATAAAAATAAAATAAATAAAATTAAATTAAATAAAACAGCAACCATTCATTTTCTTAATTCAATGTACCTACTTCATTAACTTAACTCACATATTCAAAGCTTCATCTCATATTTAAGTTTAAGTATTTTTTAATGCAAATTCAAAAAAATACTTAGGGTTATAAGTATTTTTTAATGCAAATTCATAAAAAAAATTTAAAAAAAATTTTGTCAAAAAAATAAAAAAAAAATATGGAGAGGGCCACCCTTATCACATCGGGGTATAAAAAATGATTACATGAAAATTCTTCGAAACACAATTGTTCGAATGCGCAATTGTACGAATAACAATTTTTCGAAAATCAGTTATCAGAATGACAATTGTCCGAAAGCAAATTATTCGAACTAACATTTGTTGGATAACCAATTAACCGAATTTAATATATTTTTGTGTCATTATGTTGCCTCCTTTGACATATTTGTTGCCAGTAAAATATATTCGATGAAGATTATTATTACTTGTTGTATAATTGTTGGGTACGTATGTTTGCACATTTTTAATAACTGATGTTTGATAGCGCGGGATAGCCTAGTTTGTACACCAGTTTATGTATGTTTATCTAGTATTCACACAAATTTAGTTATTTTATTTTAATATTATACTTACTTTTTTTAATATATAATTCAACTGGCTCACGCCAGTCGCAATTATAACTACAAACAAACCTAACCAACCTATTTTTACCAAAGTTTTGTAGGTTTAGGTTTAAAAAATAGGTGTATATCCTAGGATATCTGACAGCGCGGTGCGTCGCCATGTTGTTTATTCCATAGATTTTTATTATACATAATATACTATGTAAGTAGATGTAGTACTCCGTGCAAGAAGTGTGTCATTTGTTTTCGATTCATACAAAATTTGCTAACTACGACATCTACATAGTATATTATAATAAAAATCTATGGTTTATTCCTCTCACAATACTACCAACATGACATCATAAAAATTCGAACAATTGTAAATTCTGATAATTGTGTGTTCGGAAAATTGTTTTTCGAAAAAATGTGATTCGAATAATTGCCATTCGTAAAATTGATTTTCGTAAAATTGAGCATTCGAATAATTGTTTTTCGAATAATTTTCCTGTCACCATAAAAATAGCCTACAACCTATTCTCAGACCTACCAAATAAACGCAAAATATCATAAAAATCGGTCAAGCCGTTTCGGAGGAGTTCGATAACAAACACTGTGACACGAGATTTTTGTATATTAGATTATGTAAAAACTTTTATGGATTTTTTGAAGGCATGATTTCAACCCTCAGGATTCAGTGAACAAGTCGAACAGATCAGTCGCAGATCAAAATGATAATAAAATTAGTAAAGCCGAGTTTAAAATCTGCCTCATCCGAGCATTGTAAGCTAGGGAATGTTGAGGATGAATTTGTTTCATCAAACATAATATACTTATTACTAAAAATGATATATCGAAGAAATCTCATAAGGTACAACCCGTGATTTATCACGGGTTGTTCTATGCCTAAACTAAAAATATGCGTTGGAATCGTTTATGTGATCAAAAGACTACTGATATTTTTTGACATGGCTTCGTAGGGAACACCAGCTATTAGAATTTCAGTGTATTTTACTCTTCCGAAGAAGCGCACTACGAAGGGTCGGGGAAAGTTTATGGAAACTAGTTGTTATACCTCCCGGATACAATTGATTGATTTCATTTGCATTTCTGAAGATGATTAATACAAATTTTGTTTTAATGTTTGTTTTAGTGTGCCAGTCACACACATCAGCTAGCGTTGGACATGCAGCTGTGGTGGTTAGCTCCTGTAGCGGTGTGGCTTCTTAGATCTAAACCAATGATGGCAGCTCCTATCCTGGGAGCATTGCATTGCCTAACTGTGTATTTACGTTATTCAACCAGCATCGCCGAAAGACTTTCTCTCGTTATCTTCCATGGTATTACGTAAGTTCACCGTAAATTCTTTAAAATGATCAGGAACTCAGATGTATTATTTTAAGATAATAATATAATAATACAGATTCATAAGAAAAAAATACGTACCTTCCTTAATTTTAACTTTTAGACAATCCTGCAAAAGGATGTTAATGTATAATACTGCACTCCTGCACAATTCATTTTGAAAGAATAGTGAAATCTGTATGTTTTAGTAAAAATATAGTTTTTCTTGCTATTCTGAGTTGAATATGTTTATCCATACAAAGTTTCAATGGATAAGTGAATATAGACATGAAAATAGTTATATAATAAACCACAATTAATTTAATAAATAATCAAACGTGGAGGCTTCAACTTTGTGGAAATTCATATTTAATAAATTATTTAAATTAAACACAAAACACTATACTTTGTATATTTTCACTTGTTTATTTTTACTTAATCACTACATGTTTCGGGAACCTCCGTTCCCTTCCCCAGGTGGATGTAAAGTAAGCGACATAGTTTACATTCACCAACATAAACCAACATAGTTTACATCCACCTGAGGAAGGGAATGGACTTTCCCGAAACATGTAGTGATTAAGTAAAAATAAAGAAGTGCAAATATACAAAGTATATTGTTTTGTGTTTAATTTAAACAATTTATCACTATTAATTTAGTTGGTAAATATACACAAAATATAAAAATCATATCTTTTTTTCTTATATCATTAAAAGAAAGCCAATAAGTAAGTTTGATGTAGTGTCGTATGAAATTACAGGGTGAAGCAACTATACAGAACAGCAAATCTTTGTTACGGTTTAGCCTTACATCGTGCAACACCTTACCTGGCTGGAGTAAGCTTGGGTGTTCTCTTGCAGCAAACTGGAAAAGATTTGTCACTTCCCAAGGTATCTACAAAACTTTTTATATTTTTTTATTATCTTTGTAGTTCATATTTTTTGCGTAATTTATTTCTGGCCCGTTATTTTTTTATTTTGTTTCAGTTAAATAAACTACACACATTTTTCAGATTAGTTGACCGGTTCAGCTTCGAATGACCAGATTTTTATTGTTATACCTGAGTTCTGCCAAACAAATCAGAAAATTATTTAATTATTGATTTGCCGGATATTTAGCATAGTCAATTTATATCTTTGATCAACACTGCATATTTAGTTAAGTGATTAACATAAATCTCAAAACACACAAACATCGGACAAAATTATGCATCTCATATTTAGGTCTACAGCTCTAAGCCAATCTATAGACGCTGACGTCATCTCATGAATATTTGTCCTGGAACCAACAAAAGAATGCATGAATGCTACACTCCTTTAATATGTGATGCATTTTTTACCGTTATGAGCATTTTTAATATAATTTTATAATGTGGTAGTTGTAGCGTACACATTTTGAGAAGTTTCTTGATAAATCGATAAGATATATACAGAAACCTAATAAACCTATAGCTGTAGTATCCAGATTTGAATTGTTCCAATAACTCCGATGAAAGACATTTTTTACTAAAATATTGTATGCCCCATATTGATTGAGTCTCTGCCATGTTTCGCTCCTGATTTTTTCTGACAAAGTGCCATTGTCGTTGATTTGTCCATGGAAAGCGAAATTAAGTATTTACATATAATGGGGGAGGTGAATGGGTAAAAACAGGAAGTGAGTTTTCTAAATATAATCGCATAGTATGTATCTCTTATAGTTTATAGTTCTCGTGGTATAATTTTGTAGTGTTTTCAAACTTTTTGAGGAGTTCGTTGATATTATTTACTTTTATGTTGTATTCTGCAGTTATTATACTTTCCTGGGTGGCTATTCTGTCTCTACTTTGGAGGTTGGGCGCTATACTCTCCTGCTGATATGTCAAATCGCACCTATCAGTACGATGTAGGAGACGCAGCGCAGTACGCTGCCCTGGCTAGTGTTGCTTGGGCTCTAGCTCTCAGCTGGCTTATATTTGCTTGCTTTACAGGAAATGGAGGTATCTATATTCTGTATCTTACCTAAATAATTGTTTGTTTCTCAAATTCTAGCAAAAGATGTCGATCTAGGACATCCCGATCATCCCGATCACAAATAAATCACACTTTTAAGGAAGTGCCACATAGACAACGAAGTGGCTTATAATTTTGTTGTATTGTATATTTGTGAGCGATCGATAAAGTATAAGTTGACTATCTCAACATATTATATTATGATAGTTGATATGTTTGCTGCCCGAAAAGCATACAAAAAAATACTGATATCAATGGTATTCAGAAGAAAACCATAAATCTGGCCAAAAAGAATTTTGTTGCATAGATAATCTAAAATAATAAAAAAAAATGGCGCTTTATTATCAATAACAGCGACCTTTTATTAAATTTATTGCAACGTCAAAAGGAATGTGAACGGAAATCGCTTGATAATAAATATTAATGTATCCTTTATACATTACTTATATAATTTTAAATGTAATGTTTACAAATAATATCAAAGTCCCTATACTTTTAAAGAACGTACCCAATGATTGTGTACCTTTATCATCGAATATATTTTTATTATTGCATATGCGCAAACATTGGATTTTTTTCCCTGTCGGGAGTCAAAGATATTTTTTAACAGATTTTTAATTATCTCAATAGAGACGAAGTTGGAATATTTATTGTAGGAGAACCGGGAAATCAAGGCACCTACAGGGCTTACGACCTGTCGAAACCAGCCGATGACAGGTCGTAAGCCCTGTAGGTGCCTTGATTTCCCGGTTCTCCTACAATAAATATTCCAACTTCGTCTCTATTGAGATAATTAAAAATCTGTTAAAAAATACCTTTATCATCTTCTCTCCTGGAACTAGCTTATAGTCAAACTATATACCAACAAAAAAAATATTATAGGGCGTTGTCTCAAGAATTAATTTAGGAACTTCTTAGTTATTTTTCAGTTGCTTGATATTACTGTATCATAACAGCCTTCTTGAGTATGTAGATACCTACCTTCCTATAGTTTTAAAACTGAACATAAGTATTTTATAAAAAAAAATATCATTATGTGCAAAATGTACACCTACCTACGCTCAAATTACGCTTTTTTTCAAACTTAAGTAAACAAATACACATTAATTATAATTTTAAAGAAATACTTCGAAATGATCATAATATTACGCTCAAGATTATTTGTTTAAACATTTTGTTTATTTAACTTCGACTGTGGCATATTTGTTTTGCCGAGTCCATTCCATCAGGATATACACATTTTGAATATTAATTCGGATATATTATCAAGAATCCATTCTTTATATAATCCATAGATATAATGATTTATTATGATTGACTCATTAGGGAATTTAATTAGTTAAAACGACATGACACGTCCATAATCTGAATTTTCAATTTTTCTTCGTCTAGCTTTTTTATCTCATCATGTAACCCCATCTTCTTATTCCGGTTTCTGTTTCTTAAATTATAATTTATTGTAGGAACTAATAAAAACAATATTTGCTCTACCACTTTTATCCAACTGTCGATTTGTTGAAGATAATTTATTTCTCTTAATCAATCGACAGTATTAAGCCAAGGTATGCAAGATTTATATGGCTAGGTCTATATTTTTCATGTTTTTTTTTAACTCTTAAGTCAAAAGACACCACCATTGAGGCATCGCAGCAAATATGTTCCAAAAATGGATTTACTCAGAATTAGGAATAGAACATTACCTAAGTGTGTCTGTGTGTGTATGTTTCCGCCCCTCTTATTACTTTTGATCATCTTGATTTACAGGGGTTATCAACTTTTGAATTTTCGCTTTATTTTTCCATATATCTCAAAAACGATAAAAGCGAGAAGGTTGAAAATTGATATAAATATAGACAAATACAAAATCTCAAATTCGTTATTTTAAATATATTTCAGAATATCACGAATATTTTATATTAAGAAACATTTTTTTATATGATAAATTTATGAGTTTAACTGCCTTTATTTCATTTAAAAAAAATATCGAAAAACGCCGAAACATCCCAACTCGATCATTTAATTTTATATAAAAAAATATGTAAGTACCTACATTAAAATACTACTCAAACTTTATTTAATTTTTTTTATAAAAAATGTATTTAGTGACCATCGTTCATACAATTTGTATGGCAGTATACACTACACAATATTTACGGGGACTCTCAATAGTTTGATACTTAATCTCCAAACATACATACATAGGTACATAGGACTGACCTCCATACCATTATATCCTTATATACATACCTACGTTTTGTGTAGAAAACAAAATATCTTAAAATATTTAATTATTTGGATTTATGGGTACTATCGATACTATTTACACTACCGCCATCGACAGTTGGATCTCATGTGTCACATGCAACTAGTAATTATTAGTAATATTTGTATATTAAATCAAGAATGTCTTCATTCTGAATTGATAGATTTATCTCAAATTACAACAATTTGTCAAATATTTAGGATCATAACTACATCTCCTTTTTAACTAAGATATATGTACAATATGTATGTACATTACTAGGTAAATATGTGCGATGAATACTTCATTGTTATCAAAACTTAACAAATATTAAAATAAAACATCATTCATTGTCATTGAAAATATGACTGAAAATGTATTTGCAAACTTTAATATTGACTACATTTATGAAATCATAATAAATGTACATAGGTATACAATAGGTTAAATCGTTTTACCATCGTCATAGATATCTTCCGATTATATAAACATTAGATTATGTAAAGATCGTACATATTGTTATATTATGACATTATTGTTCGATGTTCGTATTGATATTAAATATACTTCAACGTTTTTCCTCTTCATACTATGGAATAGTGGAGTCATGATTTCACAGTTTTGAAGCGTATTTTTATATCGATTTCTCAACGGGTATCGTGTAGAGAGTGCACACTGTGAGTTTCGTCGTGATGTGTTTGCATGTATGACGTACAGCATACGCCGTACGTATTATCCTTTTTGTGTCCTCTCTACAGCCCAAAATATAACTCCGATCGCCTTCATATTAAAATCATATGTGTAAAGTCAAGTAAAGTGCATTGAACTAGAGCTGATTAGTTTCCATAGACAATTTTTAATTTAAATCATTTACGTTGTTTTTTTTGTGTCCTATCTGCAGCAAAAACTATAAGTCCAATTGACTTCATATTGATATCATATATGTAAAGTCCATAAACTTAGAGCTGATAAGTTTTCCATAGATATTCGTTAATTTCTTCTCTATGATTTCATCTGTCCAATTTCTCGACAGGTGTCGTGTAAAAAATGCATACTTTGAGTTTCGTGACAATGTTTTTGTGTGTATGGTGTATTGTGAGTACTTTTGTCCTCTGGGAATCTTATATTTGTTTAAGAATCTAATAGAAATGTACTTCATAACAATGAATTAAGAGATTGTCAACCCCTTTCAATAAGAAAACATGAACACTTACTATGGTGTGTAGAGTTTAGTGTTGGCTACAACCTACTCGTTTTTTTTATGATTTAGATGGAACGTCATTTGAATATTTCAATTATTTATACACGATGAAAAATTGAGTGAAAGTGCAATTTGTATGTTATTTAACAATCATATCGTTCATTATTTTGTTGATGTACATTCACATTTATGTCTTACTTTGTAATCTGGTTGGTTGGAAGAAATTACCTAATGGTAATAAGCCCGCCAGTGTACAATATATATATATATATATATATATATATATATATATATATATATATATATATATATATATATATATATATATATATATATATATATATATATATATATATATATATATATATATATATATATATATATATATATATATATATATATATATATATATATATATATATATATATATATATATATATATATATATATATATATATATATATATATATATATATATATATATATATATATATATATATATATATATATATATATATATATTTATAGTATGTACAAAAAGGTATATAACTAAATAAATAAATAAATAAATAAATAAATATAAAATAAATAAATAAATAAATAAATAAATAAATAAATAAATAAATATATAAATAAATAAATAAATAAATAAATAAATAAATAAATAAATATATAAATTAATAAATAAATAAATAAATAAATAAATAAATAAATAAATATATAAATAAATAAATAAATAAATAAATAAATAAATAAATAAATAAATAAATAAATAAATGAATGAATGAATGAATGAATGAATGAATGAATGAATGAATGAATATATAAATTAATAAATAAATAAACAAACTTTTCATTTTACTGATTGCGATAACGTTTATAGGTACCTACATGGATTTTATAATTTCATTATTTTATAGGTAAAATCTAAATAAATAAGGCAAGGGATATTCTTACGACTCAACCATAGATAAATTCTTATCATTCTTTCCATACCCATAGAAAACGCAGATAAATCAATTTATAAAAATATTTACCTTTGTTTATACTTTGTTATAATTGTAGATCTCGATAAAAAAATGATTTATAAAATTAAGTAAATGTAATAAGATGCCAATATTATTTATTTTTTCTTCAAGTTGGTTTCCATGATGCATTTATGACCATTGAAAAAATGACAAAGGTAAATATTTTTGTATTTTGATTTATCTGCGCTTTCTATGGTTATAAATGACCTAAAAACATAGGCGACGTCAGTAAATTTGTCGTGTAAATAGACACTTTTTGGCGGGAAAACGCTTTTCCCGCCAATTCCGGTCGTAAAAATAGTGGCACCGAATAAATAAATACAACTCAGTATTAGTTTTCGAAAGCAATCATTGCCACTGTTACAGTTGCACTGCGATGCCAATTTGTCACCAATGGAGTCAGAATATTTTGCCAAATTTCATGACTTTTATGTATGTCTTCATATAGTTTCACTTTAAATCCTATTCGCCATCCCTCCTTTTTTTATTACCCAATTTATTTGGAGCTATATTCTTCTATCGAAAACACTCAACCGTTGTTTGTCACTCCTGGGCATAGTCCAAGTTTTACAGGAATAGGTATCTAAGGTCAAATCAAGGTCTTGTATAGGCGAACCTTCGATTTCCTAGAAAATAATCTGGGTTTCACGAGTTTCTGGAGGCCAAAATAACACCTAGATATTTGTCGACGTTATTCTTATATAATTTAGCAGCTCTATAATACCGTTGATATCAGAGGTAGATTAGGTAAAAATTGTTTGAATTTTTACTCCACATATAGGTAGAGAGACAATCGTTTCGCATTGTAAAGGCATTTTCAATTGATAAAATTATAAATTATCAATTCTTTTAGTTTTACAAGAGTTTTATATATTAATTTTAAATTTACAAGACTAAACTCGATTTGTATCTAGTAGTAGAATTGTATAAAATGGAACACTGTGAATATAATTATGCACAAAGTATATCAACACATTATTGATTGTGATTATGTATTTAAAAGGTACTTGCATATACACTACAAAATGGAATATTTTGAACATGGTTACAAATATGGATCTCTTAGTCGCCCTAGAATAACCGATATTACTCTATGCTTATAAGCACACTTATAATATTTTTTAATTGTACGTAGGTTTTCTTAAATAATAAATATGTCTCGATATTTGGAGCCACAAATAAATATTAAATCTTGTATTGCAAAAAATCTTATTGTGTTTATCGCGTTCGTAATAAAATATATTATGTACAAGGAAATGTCAAGTTTAAAAATAAATGTTTTACAAAAAGTTTTAATGGCACTAGGTACATTTATTTTAAGTTTTTTATTAAAAATAAATTCAGGTAATATGTTATTAATAATTGTTTTGTTTTCAGGTCCATTGAATACTTTGTTATGTTCCCGTCCTCTGGTCATTTTGAGTAGATTGTCATATTCGATGTACCTCTGTCAGTTTTTGGTTTTCTTCTATAATGTTGGAACTCTTCGTACTTCTAGCGAATTCGTCTTATCCAATGGGGTAATTATATTAAATATTGTTCTCACATCTATTATGGTTGATAGATATAATATAACTGCTTGAAAATAATAAAGATGCAACCAGAAACCACCATATCCATTGACAAAAAGTGTTAACAATCAATTTACTGTGAGTCAATTCTTAAAATAATATTTTTGATTTGCATCAAAAGTCCATTTGAGCCAGTCGATCGTAAGTCTTGTAAGTGACTGATTTCCCAAATCGTGCACTAGATGTGTAGTTTCTTGCTTTTATCTATTATAAAAAAAATAAATAAAAACCTCTTCATGGGGAAAAAATAAGAATCAATTTGAGTAAGTACATAGAAGCATTGTTGATGAAATAAACATTTACGACATTTAATTAACAAAATGAACATTTGTATCTCTTTCTATCTCCCAATTCTCTATTGGTGTTTAAATGTTTAGTTATGTCTACTTTTTATTTACAGATTGGATTAGTTGAAGTAATTCAAGTGTTAGTCGTTTCGGTGATTTTAACACTTCTGTTTGACATTCCAATGCAGAGTTCCAAAAAGATCGTAATGTCCATTGAAGTCGCTTTAACTAGTAGGACTACGAAGGAAGAAAAGGTCGATGAAAGTATCGAAAACAAGGAGGAACAAGAAGAGGAAGTCGTAATTACTGATGAGTATGTCGAAGAAGAAGTAATAGATGACGGTGAAACTGAAGAAACGTATACACAAGAAGAAGTGTATGAATACGAGGAGGAAGAAAACGTCGACAGTACGCATCATGAACTTGAACAAGATATCATTTACGAAGAAGAGGAAGAAGAAATAGAAGTTGAAGATGGAGAAAATTTGGAAGAATATCCGGATTATAAGAGAGACGAAAATGAAACTGAAGATGGAAATCAACCGGAAGATGATGATTTAGAAGGCTGGGAGCTAACAAATGGCGCTAATAATTATTACTACTGGAGATGATAAGTTTTTAATAACTTGTACTTATAAATTACTCCATGTGATTTTGGGTAATATTTATAATATCTTGTTATTTATTCATAGTATTGACATTCATATGAATACCTAACTTATTAAATACAAAATACCTTCATTGAATGATTATAAGTCTAATTATATTACGTGTACCACAAAGTTTATTTATTTATTTAGCGTTTGGCCGCATATACCTATCACAATAAGGAAAATATAACATTTGCTACATATTCATAGAAAGACAAAATAATAATAATGAAATAAAAGTTACACAGGGTCAAGATTCCTGCTTGTCAAATATAAAAGTCCAGATTCTTAATTTAATTAATCACAAAATCCTAAAATTAGACAATAGGTACTTTTGTTAGACCTTATTGGATACTTACCAAATATTCAATATTTAATACTTTGAATAGTGATCGAAATATTTTATGAATTAATCTGAAATACTTTTACGGAATATGTAACTCATCCGTTCATCATTTGTTAAATGTTGATAAAAATTGAATTGATAGAGATTAAGAAAATATTTACTACTACATAACGCATACTGTAGTAATTACTAAAGGTCAGATTTCTAAAGGTCATGCTACTGTAGTTTTCCCAACAAAACACCCCCTGAAGCTTCTATCCTCTGCTTTTCTTGCTACTGAGAAACTAACTATTATTTTTTTATCAGGACACTACACCGAGATGAGGATCGCCCCCTGTGTCGCTGTCCTTCCAAGTATTTGGGCTCCATGCTGCGGGCAGTATGTAGTTTTAACGAAGGATGACAATAATAAATAGCATGCAATATCATCCTCTTTAGTTTTTAGTTTTGGGGATTTGTTGGCAGCACAAACCAATATAATTATATTCCTTATTCAATTGTTGGCAGCAATGCGATGCATCTTTTCCGCCACTCTTCTCGGTCTTCAGCGACTCTCTTCAAGTCTGTATACTTCATGTCGTGGCACACCTATCCTTGATACTCCCGGCGGGGACACCCTCAATCATTTCCTCCATGATGATATGTTCAGGAGCAACAACAACACATGTGGACTTTACAATTTGCGTGTCCTTTTGACATGTGTCGGGTTTCTCCAATTTGCTGAGAACCATTTTTTTAAATATTCTTAATTTATGTGTATAAAGTTATTTCTACTTTAAACAATATATTTATAATAAAATAATAATGTTGATATGGTTTGTAATATGGTCCGATATATAGGTACCGAGTATAAATAGCAATATATTGTAAGAATAATTTATAAACTTTTGATTGATATTCTCAGAAGGAGTAAAAGTTGAATATTATGACCTGAAAATGATCACGATCGATCTATTTGATAATCACTCGTGTATGTTATATGGCAAGATAAATTACTAAACAATCATCGAAGATTATAATCTAAACAATTTTAAAGTCTATGTAGTGCTTAAACAATGTTTGTTAACAAAATAAACATTGTATGATTTATGTAGTTTATTAACATTAAATATGAACTTGAATAACCACATTATATTATGATGTTAGTTAGTCCATAAGTTGGTTCTATATAAAATTGAAAAACTAATATAAAGAAGCTTCATACGTTGTTGTTATTCCTTTCTGGCACATTTGAACTAATTTAGAAAAATTTAGTTTCTACTTGTTTGGGAGTAGAACTGCTCGTTCGTCTTTATTATTATATTTTTTTATTTATTGCCCACACTTACAGACAAATCTTTAGGTAATCTCAGGCCTTCAAGGTGCATTGAAGGCGATTTCGGTATTCAGAGTGAATCGTGAATGTGACGCCACATACCTTGAGAATCTTCGAAAATTTCAACAAAATATATTCAATGACATTTTGTTATGTAGAGATAAATTAATGTCTGTTCTGGGCATGCGCATTCTGCTACTTTGAAAGTGTGTGCATTCCTTCTTAAACAAACGAAGAGTGGAAGCAGAAGATAACACTTGCGCAGGATGCAAGGAAAATGAGATGTATTAAAATAAGGAAGTAGACAAACGTGAAAAATAGTACAACAATAGATACATTTAAATACAACAAATAATTTAAAAACAGTATTTATCACCCATTTAACAAGTCTCTGTCACAAAGAAAAAATATCGAGTTTTTACACTCGTACAATTTAAGTGAACATTTTAACATAATAGGTACTCTAACTGACTCTAACACAAGACGAATGAAATTTTCAGAGCTAGTTATCTATTAATAATAATAATAATAATTTTGGATGATTTATATAGCGCCGTTTTCGTGAATATCTCACCTCAAGTGCGCTGAAAATTGATTAAGATGTATCATTATGGCTTTGGTAAGATTTGCGAAAAAGGTGTGTTTTGAGATTTTTTCTGAAGGTAGATATATTTTCAGTGTGTCTGAGGGTATTTGGGAGCTTATTCCATGAATTTGGTTCTGCCACAGCAAACGCACGATCGCCGAAATTAGTGGTATGCACCCTGTTTATTTCAAATAATTTTCCAACCATGGATGAAGATGCAGAACGAAGTGATGATTGTCTGTCGTTAATTGAAAGAGGAATGCAAAGTTCGGAGAGGTAAGTAGGAGCCATACCATGAAGTGCTTTGAAGATCATGAGACAGAGTTTATGTTCAATCCTTTCAGGAACTTTAAGCCAATGGAGATTGCGGAGATGGTGAGAGATGTGAGAAAACCTGGAGGCTACGGTGATGATGTCAGTGGTTTTATGATAACCTGTGGAAAAAAATTGAAATTACTTTTTAGAGCCTTTGAAAGTTATTTGAAAATTAAGAAATGCATTTTTTAGTAAAACTTTTTTTATAAAGTTATATGGGTGCTGACTTACAGCGGTATTATTTAACATAAGGATCACTATTGAATTATTCTGAGAAAAAAAATCGTAGACTTAATAGTTTAGCATTACAGTGATGTAGTTTAGTCTGAAATCTGATTTTTATTTAAATTTCACAAAAGTGTACATAACTTTTGATCCACCCAATATCGCTGAACGTACATGGGGGTTAAATCGTTAGGTATTAAGGTTCTCTACCGCACTGCTTCGGATGATCCACCACTCGTAATACACCCTGTAAAAAACCTACCTTGATAAAATAAAACAATTACAAATAAGATTTTTAAAAATAATTGCAACAAAAAGAACAGTGGAGTCAAGTAAAAATAACATTAACGAAATATTCAAAAGATGCAATATTTTACCTATAGAAAAAAAGATGAATCTTTTACTGACCATAGAAGAACTTTATAACGAACGATTTAAATTAAAGATCACTCACAAATATACAACTAGACAAATAACGAAAGACTTACTGACAATACCTAAAACAAATAACGTTTACGGCGACAGGACAAAAGCAACTATAATTCCGAAACTATTTAACAAACTGCCAAAATATTCAAATATTCAAATTAAAAACAAAAAAAAAATAAAAAAAATGTTAAAAGAATTTTATATATAAGTTTGTATGTTTTCTTTGTTATATTGTGTTAATGGTTTTAATTATTGTTATATTAATTTTTGTTTGTTTATAATTATTTTTTGTTACATTATCAAATTTATATAAGTGTACGAGAGAGCTAGCACTGTTAAACTGCTTTTGCAGTTTAGTGCAAGAATACTTATTGTTTTAAAAAATGTAAATAAAAAAAAAAAAAAAACAAAAAAAAAAAAAAATATTTTTCAGTGTTAGTAAAATCGTAGAATCGTAGAATCGTAAAATCGTAGAATCGTAAAATCGTAGAATCGTAAAAAAAAAACAAAAAGAAAAATCGTAGAAATATTATAATTTGACAGATGGAAAGTTGTATGGAACGGACAGAGTAAGAATTTATTTGTTAAAACTTTGTAATACCTTCGTCACAAGTGTGTGGAAAGAAACATGATTGCTTAACATTTTTTAGTTATCTTTTTAATACAATCTGAATCTTTGAATTTAAATTGAGTTTTTGCAACACAATAATTGGGATATTCAAATAAGATAAAATGTTTTCAGTATCCTCTGTTCTCGTTTTATTTTTTACTTCAATGATTGCAATAAAAATACTACCTACGTATAAATGCAATTTAGTGGCATAGTCAATGTAGTAGGAAATAGTCAATGAGGAAAAATCGATTATTGTAGGAAGTATTATTTTAAAAAATAAAATAACGTGTATTGTATTTTATAAATATCTAATAAAATAATGTTGCATTGTGACATAATATGTAGAACATAATATGACGCAAAACGTACAGGTAAGTATGACGACACGGAAGACAAGACAAGACAGATGATAAAGACCCTGGACAAAAGTACCGACTAAGATTGACTGGCGACTACCATATCGGAATAAGCAATTATTTCAATATCAGTGCCGTATCAGCAGTACAATTCAGCAGTAGGTATATGTATAGCCGTAATAGAGGCTTTGAACTATGTCAAATGAAAACAATTCCAACATACATTAATATTACCCGATTCATTAAGTGCACTCGAAAAACTCTCTAAATCTCCTATATTGGTCCAAGATAAAGCTTTTGACAAACATTCCACGTATCCGCATGGGACATTGTTGTACCAGATATTATCATCTTAAAAAATAGGGATATTGAACTGCGAATGCATGATAAGTGACGAAACACTGGAACATTTATTTCATATTTATGACAGATATCCGACCTTTTATACCGACCTCGACCTTTTTTATCGACCTGGCTGGGGAAAGCACAGGACCGAGAGAGATGGAGTTCATTGGAGGAGGCCTACATCCAGCAGTGGAGAGATGGCTGACGAAGAAGAAGAAGATACCGACCTCACTGCGAGGTTGGAGTTCCAATAGCAACAAATATAAGGACATTGTTGAGCTACAACTCCAGGGAGGTGAACATGTTGATCAAAATATTCATCAAACTCAACGACATTAAAATCTAACATAGTACCTACACAAAATTGAATCAAAATAAATAAAACAATAATAACTTTTGAATTTTCAATTTTTTTTGTAAACTTCATTGTAATGTTATTGTTCACCACATTGTATAACATGTATTAATCTAACAAAATGTCAATATAAACCAAAATGTATGTCAACACTCATACCAGCAAACGCTGTCTGTGTTGAATTTTTAAATAAATAAATAAAAAAAACTTGAACTTTTATATTTATACAATTTAAGTACTTAGTAAACTTATATGGCTAAGAACACAATTTACGGGTGAAGAGCCATAAAAAAATGTTATAAAGAAATATCATATTTAATTTTTTACGTTATGAATTCGCAATTTTTAAGGCTATTTTTTATTGCAGATTATCAACTAGTATCATGCTGAGATAGTATTATGAAAGTTTCATCACCAAGTATCTGTGTGTGTGTGTATGTGTGCCGTGTACTAACTATGTGCTATGTACTATGTGCGGCGTGTTTTTCCTACTTTATCGGTTATATGCTAAACTACTCATTCGATTATTTTCAAATTTTGCAACTTTGTATGTAATACTTTTTTATACCCCGTTGGATTTTGAAGGATATCTGACTAGCGATTCTCATTCTTTTTAACTGTTGAATATTTTAAAGTGACCTCAAGCTCAGACAACTTGAAATTTGATATTTTTATATTAAATTGATAAAAGGGTAGGTACATCATTTTTATAAAATTATTGTAGAATTATCATGTTATAATAAAATATTTAAATTAAAAATAATCTTAGAAACTCATTTCACGAAAATACTGAAATTTTTCCATACAAAATTTGAATATATAATTTGTAGAGCAACTTGGTAGAGTATAGCATTGGCCACAACCCACTCTGTTACCTTGGCTACATTTTTTTTAACGTGGCTTTTTACGTCTACCGAAGAAGCGAACTACTTCTAAAATAAGTGTTTGGAACAGTGAAATATTTATTTACTAAAAAACTATAGCAAAGTTTATACTTCGACTGGAAGAGGGATTGACTGGCAGAAGATGACCTCGCCATAAGTAGCTGGAACAGCCCCCCTAGACAAAGTGTCATTTAGCTCAAGAAAAGATAACTCAATATATGGAACTGTAACTGTCACTTCCATAAATTGAGTTATCTTTTCTTGAGTTAATGACACGTTGTCTAGGGGGTTGGTGTGACACGACAGAACGACAACGACGATCGCTGAAGACAGAGCGGAGGGGAGGAAGAGACGCATCGCTTTGCTGCCAACTAATTTCTAAGATTGAATTTATATAAAAATTAAAGTTTAAATCGTGGAGATTGGACCCTTTGCTAAGATATCTATAATAATAAAATTGACGTCAGTAAAAAAAATACGAGTCCATTTTACTTTCAACATTTTTTTTATCTTTCAAATTATTAAGTACCTACTCAAATTGAATAAAAAAAATATTTTATATTTCGTAATTCATCTAATGGCGATATAATAGAATGGAATAGATTTTGAAAAACCAATCTACTTTTGCTTTGACTAAGTTCGAAAAGTGTTATATTTTCTCATAAAGATAAAAATAGTGATACGCCAATGAGACCTGATTATTTATTTCATCGACTTTGCGTGTTACACATCTTTGTAATTATAAATAAACAACACTTGTATTTGCATCGTATTTGTGCAATAATATAATGCCTATGATGTTTACATGTAAATTTGTATTAAGTAGAAATTTACGATTTTCATTGTTTAATTTTGAAAAAATATCTATAGGTACCTACTGGGTAATTTCGTGATTAGAGGAACTTACTACTTAACAACAATCAAATAGGTACTTTGTTATGAATTAACACGAATTTAGAAAACGTATTTAGATTCAATTTTTAATATATCTCTTTCTCACGAGTCGCATTAAACCCAAAGAAATGTATATGTTATAAGAAAACAACTGTGGCCATTATACCGTCTGTTTTTAAACGTAAGTTTAGTTTTGAAATATGATACCCACTATACAAAAATTTATGAAATTCAATCACACATATACTTTTTTGGTATACCTAATCGTACAACATTATATCTATTAAAATTTAAAAAAATAATCGTTATTGCGATCTTTGCAAAAATAAAAATCATGTGCAAAACAAGGTAGGTATAGAATAGCATACGTTTATCACTAAAATGATCAATCGAATTGTGTTGAAACAATCGCACGTCGCCACAACGCTCAACCTGACTCGGATCCTTTCGAAATAAAATGACCAACTTACACACCATTACAGTATAACAAGACGTAAGTATAATATGTATGTTTTGCGTGCGAGTCATATTTTTCAAGCATTGCGTTGAACCGCCACTCCTGGGAGGGGACGAACGAAGAGTCATGATCAGTTGAACTTGCGAGAGATCACCTCAAGTTATCAGTTAGCCTTTGCAGTCGGCTAGCGGCTATTGAGCTTTCAATATGTCTCGTTTGGCAGTCTTTGGCTTGATCTTTAGTACATATCTACTAGTTTTCGCACAGGTCCAAGACGATGACATATCGACTGACCAAATACTAGCATTATTCACTGATCTATTTCCCGATTATAACTCAACATACGATACATTAACAGACTATTACAATACGTCGGATATCGAAACAACATACAATAATGACAATTTGGAAAAAAATGATAATTCGATTATTGTGAGAAATATAAGCAATCCAGAGCGGGATTTAGATAAAATAGAATCAAAAGAAAACGAAAAAACAAATAATTACAATATCGAACAATTAGATTACACAAAAGAAATCAGTGCTGATTTGAATAAAAACATTAAAAATGTATCTGAAAACAAGACAGTTACCAAAAGCACCGATGTAAATGGACAAAATAATTACCAAATTGTCAATAATCCTTCGATTAATGTAACAGTCAACGATTCAACTGTTACAAGTGATGATATGAATTCGAATAATTTCAAGAGTATTTTGAAAGAAGAAGTCATCAGCGATGCACACTTGAAAAAGATCGAAGATTTTTCGAGAATGTTTGGATATACGGGTCCAGTCGAAAGTATTCCCAGTGATTATTTGGATGTGTTAAAAAATTTGGTACCTGCAGACAGTCGAAGTTCCCAGCTCTCAAAGCACAAGCACTACGATGTTAAAATGGACATCGATTCCCATAGCTTTCTTAATAGCAGTGAAACTAGTGAAAGTGAAAACAGGGAAAATTATGGTATATCAGTTGTGTTATCTGGTGATATAATGGCATTGGCTGAAGTTGTGGAAAAAATTGAAGATTCTGTGTGTAAAAATCAAAGTTTATTACTGCTTCAATCTTTGCTTACTGGAAAATTATGGGCATTGAAAAGTAAGTATTTCATTAATATATTTTTACGAAATCGAACGTTAATTCGTTTGTTTTAAGTTTTAACTAGGTCAATGTGATTGGATTAGAGGGATTGACACGGAGTTTAATGTTTTTATAACCAATATTTGCTTCTTAGTTTATGGCAAATAATTTAATTGACCCATTAATCTTTTGCACTTTTAAGTACCTTGTATTTATTATTAATAATACATTGATGTACTTATGACATTTGTTTTATCTTCGTAAGATTTTGAGTAATATAAAAATAAGTATGCAACATCAATGATATTATATAAAACAAACATGATACTTAACACACATGCTCGCAGGCAATTCCTACCCGTCAAGCAAAAAAAAAATAGTTAAGTACCTATCTAAGAATTACTTAGTAGGTAGATTGTTTCATGCTATAGGTAAATACATGTAAATCTTTGTAAAGAGAGTTCTCGAATTATATTATTTCCATTTTGTAATAGACTAAAAATTCTAGATATTAATAATTTTAGATGCTTCAAAACATAGTAAGTACTTTTTCTTCTTTTTAAAGATAGGTTGTATATTCTTCGAAATGATCTCAAGACAAACTCCACAATCATATGGGAATACCAAGGAGAAGAAAACGAAGATCCTGAGTAATTAAACGCTGCTTCACAAATACAAAATATTAATATCATTAATTCATTTAAATTATTTGTTGACATCAAAAAATAATACAAAGAATGATAATAACTTAGCAGAAGAAATAACCTTTTGGAACCATTATGAAAACTCTGTAACTTTAATGTTTTATGTTGACATTTCATTAATTATCAATAATTTCTTAATAAGTATGTAATTAATTGACTCACCCATTAAATATATTGTTTTGTATTTTATTTTAAAATGTAAGCTCATTTAATTGATTGTACTTAAATTATCTTAGGAATTAATTAATTTATGAATTTTCAATTATTTATGAAATTTATGTAAAAAGGTGGTTTATAAATCAATTAATTATAGTGAGTAAATCATGGAATAGGTAATGATTTTCAAAGAATGTCCAACAATAAATGATTAAATCGATGACGCAAAGTTTTGTATCGTAAATATACATTTAAAACAATAATTCTCAACTCGTTGTTTGTTAGTAAGTACCGTCTAATAAAATATTATGATATGAATCTAAAACGGATTTGCTATTAAACTAGTTTTAGGCTGTTGTAGTTCAAATTTTGCCTACGCTTGAATTTGCAAAAAAAATCTGGTACTAGAATATTAACGCAAAGAACTACACATCTATCAATAATATATAAATCAACAGTTAATGCGTCATATTCAATCGTGTCTGTATGTCTGACTACATATTATAATAAAATATGTTTTAAGATATTTTGCAAATTCTTTTGTTAAGTATAATTAACAGACTTCGTAAAAGGAGGAGGTTTTCTATTCGACATATTTTTTTTTCGGTAATTCATCACAATGTTGTTCGATTTGAATATTCTTCTTCTCCTCAGCCATCTCTCCACTGCTGGATATAGGCATATGTATTCCATCTTTCTCCATACATAATATTATGTCTCTATCGTGCGTCCATTAATACAATAATTATATCCTGTGACTGAGATTTCATATATCTCCTGCTTTTATTTTACTTCACTTGTCTGTACTGGAATTTTGCCATTCATTTTTAATTATCTTCCCGACCAGTTAAAACTCTGAAACTTCCAGAATTTGTGTAGGTATAATCGATGACAATACATGTTTAAATTGATATTTTGATAAAATTGAACATTTTTTTTATTTCTGGACTTAAATTGTGACTGCTATACATATTGCATATTATTTATGCGTTATTTATATCGTTGTTAATAGATAGATTTCAGTGTCCTCATTTTGTTTTGTCTTATTTGTGGTTTACCGACACTTCTTTCTGCCGTTTCATGATTTTGGGTGTTTATCTCTCAAAGCTCTATCTATTATACCAACACTTCTTTTCGCCATTTGATGATTTTGGGTGTTTCATCTAGGGGAAAATTTAAACTACTTACGTATTATATTAAATCTTTTGAATGCTCTTATTTGTGTAACTGCCGATCGCCGGTACATGATGTGGTAAACCGTTCATCGTCTGTTCCAGCGTCCATAATTAAGAGGAGAAATTGATTTGAAATAATTTCTCACTCGTGAATTGCACAAAGTTTAAAACGTGTAAAATAAATAAATAAAAAAAACTAAAATTAATAACGAAGACAGGAATGAAGTAAAAAAGTCTTAAAGGAAAAAATATAATAAAATATAATAACAATTAAGAAACGTTGAAAAGAGAGAAATATAGGTAGTTGAGATATAGTAATTTTAAGAAGAACTAAGAATAGGTACCTACGTAGGTACAAAAAATGTACTTCATTAATGAACGATTTTTCACTTTGCAGTGTCATTTTAATACCTAACTAAATGAAAATACAATTTGGTATTAACCACTAAAATCTATTTTAATTTTAATACAATGAAAGTAGTAGGGTCACTGGTTGTAGTCCCCTAACAAAATAAAACGACAGCAGTAAAATTCGAAAAGTAAATAATATTGTATTTATTGGTTTATTGTTATCTTTTAAATGTGGTTAAAACCATTGTTTTTATTTTAACCACACTTAAAATAAACAATAACAATAAACCAATAAATACAATATTATTTACCTTTTGAATTTTACTGCTGTCGTTTTATTTTAATTTTTACGGTAATGGTTTAATTTAAGGTAATGCACACCTGTCGCTGGTTACCCCACATTGTGGGATATGCCGTAATGGTACCTATGTATAAAAATATTTAGTGGTTAATACTAAGTTGAATTTTAATTAATTTACTAATAATTACTTGTTCAAACACCTACTCGTACTCATATGCTACTTTCTTTTCTTTCTATGTGCAAGAACCAGCCATTAGTATATTTTTTGAAAAATGATGTACTTACAATAATAATAGAATAAAGGTATATGAACTATAGTATCCGATAAAAATAAACAAAGTGAATTTTTTTTTATTGACAAACTTTTTAACATCTCAATAGAGACGAAGTTGAAACCTACAGGGCTTATTGAGTTTTTAGTATTGCCTTCTTATTGAGTTCCCTTATCTATGCAATTTAAAAAAAGTTCTGAAAAAAATTCTTTCAATCAACAGTTTCTACCTGATTTTTTATATACTTAGTATATTATGTCCACAAATTTGTCATACCCATTTAGTATTTTGCATAATTTAAGGTATGCGTACGTATGTCATGGAATATTATTTTATAAATGTCCTTGAAGTCACATAAATTATAATAACGCAGAAATTAATAAACATTAACACATTATACGCATAGAAAATCAATAACAGGATATTATTTAATTATCACGGCACACAAAACAACTGCAAAATTAAACCAATGAATGGATCTAAAATAACCATATCAGTACATCAGTATTATGGCTTTAGTTAAAAGGCTTTAATCTCTAAACAAATTTACTCTGCAGATATTATTATATATTTGATCTTTGATATAAGATGTTTACTCTTCGAAACTTGTATGCAGGAATGTTATTCATAATCGTGCATGTTTTGTGGATTAATTTTAAATACAGGTACCTATACATTTCCTGAGTATGGTATCCAAAGCTTGCAAAGTCCATCTGGCAGTTGTATGTTCTTTGTTCACTATGGGTTCAGTCAAGTTTTTTTAATGAATATGTGGAGTTAAAGCCGGTTAGATAAAAACAAGGGTGGAGCCTTGTAAAAATACTTTTAATGTATTTTACCGGCAGATTTTTCTTAAAAGAAACTCATTTATCACCCGCATGTGGTTATGTAACGATTTGTATGCTGGATAACACTACTTTTCATTAGGAATATGTATGTTTATTTTAATACTTTTCGTACGTAATTTATTAAATTGGGTCTTATCATGCCATACAAACCCAAACATCGTATTTTGAAATTGTGTGTTTCTAAAAAAATACCATTAGTATTTCCAACATACAGAGATTTAATAGTTGTAGAGCCGCGGATGATGATGATGATGATGACTTTCAACGTTTCTCTAGTAAATGTTTTTCACACAATTCAGCATAAATTGAAATATTAAAAATATCGTTTAATACATACAGCATTTTTTTAGATTTTTCCATAACTTTTTATATAAAACTTATGTGTGGTTAAAGAGTGCATAAAATCAAAGTGAATGACTGACTTGAAATAAAAAAACCGAACACTTTTTTCACTTCAATTCAGGGGTGTAGGTCTGGTCAACTAGTGGAATTAATACCATCCATGTTTACCCATACCATGGTTATAATTATCACATAAAGTTCTACAATATCTTAAGATGTTATGGAACTCCATTGGATAGGTAATTATATCCATGATATTATGGTAAACATGGATATAATTATCTTATGGAGCTCTATAATATCTTAAGATAACTCCATGACATGGGTAAACATGGATGGTTTTCATTCAGCCGGTTGACCAAACTTGCCCCCATGGATGGTTTTGATTCCGCCTGTTGACCAGACTTGCCCCCCCCCCCCAGGTTTGTTCTCAAAATGCAAATAATTAACAAATTTTGGGTTTCCGATAATTTAAATCACGTATCTTTTTTAACGCACTCGATAGTTGCCATACTAACCCGTAACTTCATAGTTTGATAAAATTATGTTTTCAGTCACTACATTTAGCGTTATATGCTGCCTGAGTAGGTACACTAGCTGGTTCCATCCGCAATAATTAACCTTAAGTTCGGTGTCATTAATTAATTATTAAGTTGACATTTTTTTCTCAATTTAAAGTATAAAAATTTTTAAAGTCGTTCTTATAATTGAGATATATTTAAAATATGTCATTGTAACTAATGTGCTATGTGCTATTATTTTATGACTATTAGTATTCTTTTCAGTTTAACTGAAGATTTATAGTGTGTTGCGGGTAATAATATATATTGTATATACATATTTGTGTACAAATAATGTTTTACCTTCCAATTTATCTATAAGTTTCATAGCTACCTACTAGCCAAAAGAAAACGAATCGCGTGAGAAATGATTGTCAAAATACTTTACACTAAAATAAAAATAATATATAGGTATTCTTAATTTTATTGAAAATATAATCATAAGTAAGTATATAGGTTATAGTTACAGAAAAATCATTCACAAATATAAAGCGCTACAAGTAAAAATATCACCAAAAATTATGTAATGCAAATGTTAAATCATATCGATTTGTAGGTTAAAATAAAAGTACTTGTTCGGTTAAAACTTGTCGATTTTCTTTATGTAGGTCTCAATATTAGTACCTACCTATGCAAGAGGTCTTGGTCGGCTATCAACCTATGAAAAACCTGTTGTGAGACGTAGTATTGTTAATTTGCCCATTATTTTTAAAGTACCTATGTACTGTTTTAAGCTGATAAGTAGATGTAAAGTTTGGTATATTGAATCATCAAAAAAAAATGGAAAAAGATAAGGGGCCAAATCATCCATAGAGCCTCCAATGATAGATTTAAATATGATACGGAATATGCCTTTCAACAACTCATAGTTGAGGGAAAGATGGAAAGATGACGGGATATAGAGCGTAAAAGTACATTGTATCTTAAAAATCTCTGCAGGCAGTTTTGCGTAGAACGAATACTTATTTTTTTCTTCTCCTTGTATATTATATTCCAACTCTCTGATTGTACCGATTTTTGGGGTCAGCTCTCCTCATTCTTAAATAATGGGCCTTTCTGTCCTATACTGTCTAACCTAGGCCATGTCTCTGCAGTTGATTCGTCTGCACGATCTAGGAATTCTTTGGTCTTCTTCTGAATGTAAGTCGAGGAAGATCCATTGGAGATTGCTTGGTTAACAATGTGATCTGGAGGTCTGCATTCAACGTGCCCGTACCATCTTATTATCTTTCCTCTATAGTAAAATGTATATTAGTAACACCTAGGCTTCCCCGGATTTGTGTACTTTTTATTTTGTCCCGTAAGAACACTCCGGCTGCTCATCTACTGACGGACAATTTATTGTTCACAACAGTCAAGTTTCTTAAGATTTCGTATTTTCGTCACATAAGAGACGAGAGAAATAATTGATCCTTATGATCATAAATGAGAATATTGAGAGCCGAAGAAGGAGCAACTGCTGTCCTGGGCGTCCTGGCTCCGAAACATTCGGGAATGGACGGATATTATGAGGCGTGTGGACATCCTGTCCGCTCCACACAGGACGAAGACATTCTCCCAAGCGATCGACAACTTCGGGTAGACCAGACAGAAAACGTGCAAAAGAAGTATAAATAATCCTCTAGTTCATAAAATGTATTATTATTTTCTACATCACCTTAAAAATTGGAATTATTTTATTTAATAATATTTTTATTTTCTATACCAGTTAACTAACTTCAAGACTTCATGTTGCCAAATTAAGTGAATTTCGTAACAAGTCTGCGGTGAAAATACAGCAATGTGTAGTCTTATGTAATATTTAAATCTCAGGTTTAATTTCTTTCTCAATATCATTACTATTTGGGTTGCAACGTCAAAACTATCTGCCTGCTTTAAAGATAAATAATAATGTTGACATGTGTTTAACCCACATGCACGCTACTTACTTTCAATGATAAAATAATAAATATATATACATATTATATGCTATTTTTTTTTTAATAATTTGTCAGAGAGGGCAACGACTTAACTTTAGTCAAATATCTGATAAACCGCTTTTCAAAATCAACATGTCAAATATTATGTAGAACCACTCTATTCTAATGTAGCTACACAACTCTTTGATAAAAAAATATCTAGAATTAACGCATGTAATAATATAATGTATGTATGTTTGTGTAAAACTACGAAATAATTCAGAAAGAAGTTAAAATTCATTTGCCTAATTGATTTCAGATATAACAGATGTCAAAATAATAGCAAAAATGTCGACCTTCTTGAATCAGTCGATACCTATATAATTTTCCCGTTGAAGGAGACACAGTTATTCAATAAGTTTTCAGTCTGGATTCCTGAGAGAAAAAGATTCCTCCAAATGTGGCGACTTGTTTTGGATATTTTAGATACAAAATTATTATTAATTTTCTCATACTTATGGTGTTGAAATGTTTATTTGACAAAATAAGGTGAATCACATACCAAATCTATAATAAAAAAGTTCTTGTGGGAAGTAGCTATATGCACTTGAATAACAATAATTCGTATTTGCATTAAGATACTTAACAGATAACTACATCGGTTTTATAATAACTGGTTATAATTTATTAAAACTTATTCAAATAATAAATATCAGACAACTTATTGTTTATTATAGTTGAATAGCCTATATAAAGACAGGAGCAGGAACAACCCAGCTTGGTTTTTCAACTTGTGTCTATTTCAAATCACAACATTAATTGATTTGAAATTAGAAAACGATGATTTTACATAAGGTAGAGAAAATTCTCTAGCAACTTCATAACAGCAATCTTAAGTGGAAAAAGTATACCTAGACACAAAGATGATATCATATAATATTCAATCACTAGCAAAAATCCAGTATTTTTGCAGTTTCTTTATTGTCAAACAATTACAAATCCATTATGTCATATGTAGATAGAGAATAAGTCATTGATCTTCACATTTGATTTCAAAAGTGATGTGAATCGCCAGATTCAGAGTGAGTTTGGGTTGTTAGATGAACATCATATATTCTTCTTCGTCAGCCCTCCTTCGTCCAGTAATGGACATAGGCGTCCCCCTGAAACCTTCACAGCTCCCTTTTCTGGGCAGACTGAATCCATGCGACACCAGCCACTCGTCTTATATCGTCAGACCATCTTGTTTGAGGCCTTCCAACACTTCTTTTGCCCGTTTCAGGTCGCTATTCCAGGACTTTCTTAGTCTATCTGGAGTCTGTGGTGCAGGCGACATGCTCTGCCCAGCTCTATTTCTAATTGATAGCCTTTTGGACAAAGTTAGTTTTTTTCCATGGCTCTTTGTGTTACTGCTAAATCATGTAGCTTTATCTTCCGATTCTTTGTCATCATAGAAAAATACGAATATATTATCTGCGAACCTCAAAATGCTTAGTAGGTAATTCCCCATTGATGTTAACACTTTTGTCACTCCAATCGAGGGTTTTAAAGACATCTTTTTGAGCAAGTGTAAATAATTTTGGAGATATTGTGTCGCTTTGTCTGACTTATCTTTCAATGTGGAACTTCCTCTCTAGGTACAATTTTTCAAACCTTTCATCACTGCCCATGTCTCTACAGTGTCAAAGGCTTTCTCAAAATCTATACAAGCTAATGATAGTGGCTTATTATATTTACAACATTTTTGCCTGACATATGTACTTCAGTGTTTGTATGTGGTCGTTTGTACTGAAACTCTTTCTAAATCCACTGGCTGGTATGCATCCAACTTGTTGGTGAATCTGTTGTTTATATTTGTGAATAACTTGTATACATGGGACAATAAACTGATTGGTCCTCTCCATCTACATCTTCTTGTTGTGTTATTTTTATGTAAAAGCTTTATGACTGCGTTATTCCATTATGGTTACTTCATCCAAGCACTTATTCAGAAAAGTCACCATTGCTTCTTGAAGAATATCTCCTTGTTTGATGGTTTCAATGATTATGCCATCAGGCTTTAGCTTTTTTACTCTTCATTTGTGACATAGTATATTGTACTTCCTCAATTGTCTTCAGATCTCTGGTATGTCTTCAGATCCTACATTTGATATTCTTCCTTAGATATCTTTCCCAGAGGTATAGTTTTTCAAACAATTCTTTTGCTATTATTACTGTAGTGTTAATCTGGTAAAATTATAAGATTATCGTGATGTATGCCAACATAATGCAGTCTATGCACGCGATATAAAATCTTCATAAATTTAATTCAGCGAATAATTGATTACTAATCAAATTTGAAAACATTAATGTCCTTTTGAATTTTATTAATCTGCGTGTAATTGGTTAGTTTGAGGCTTAGCAACTGACAGTGGTTTATGCAGTTTAAAATGAATTAAAACTAGTTTCAAGTTTATTCTATTATGTACATACCTATATAACGTCGTTGCTAAAAGCAAAACACTATGTAGAATTTTATTGAATATGTATTAATTTATTATTCTAACCACGCTTTAAATGCCATGATATGGTGTAAGTATAAACTTGCATAGTGTAGATACCTACTTCTATATATTATTATACAATCAACACAGTTCTGACCGTCCTTGAACTACAAGCAATATAAGTACATTGAATTGATCAAGAAAAGATAAATCAAGAGTAAACGCTTCAAATTAATAAAATCCTACCTAAATGTGACTAATAAACCAATAATGATTTCCACAGCGTTATTTTTTTTCAATGATTTATTGATATTTAATAAGTACAAAATGAAAATTGAACAAGAATAAATTATGGGATCGAAAATTAAACATAGGAGAGTAAGATTTCTTTATCTATCATATCATTCTTACAATATGCTTATCAACAAACTAATATTTATTTTAAAATCTGATTTAGTCTAGCAACTTTTGTTTTCATCTGTCATATCGATGATTGCATACAACCTGTCAACGCCTAAAAATTACATTAGGTATAATTTTATAATATAAGAGATTTATAATTTCCTACACACAATCCTGCTTGATTTACGACGTCTCAAATAGCATAAAAACATTTTGATTCGAATTGGCATATTAGGAAAAATATCGGTTAAAGAAAAACTGCATATTTTGACTTCGTAAACAAGTATATCCAAGGTCATTTTTTCCAAGGAAATAATTATTATTTATTGCTCGCACTTTTAAAATATCCTTTGAAAAAAAAATAGCATCTTAGCAAATTATTAGGTATGGTGAATTAATATATTAATATTATATTTTTTCCGCAAGTTGAAAGTTAAATATCAGCCGATGACGCATATTTGAATGTGCGTTAAAAGCCTTTAAAATACATCCGCATATTTTTGTCGAGTTTTTTCATGTGCAAACATTTTTGTTGTTTACCCTCATAAAAAAAAATTACACGCTTATTATCTGTTGTTAAATATTTGTTTTGAGGTCCACAAATGTACCGCTTTTTGATAGGCCCAATATCAAGTTCATGAACTTAGTTTACTCGAACATTTTCGTCAAATTCGGTTTCCTGTTTGATCGAGGCAGTCAACATGAAATGCAAAATATTTTTTTGTAGGCAGTTTTGCGAATTGCAAGGTTAGGTACTACTACATAATACCTGTAATTCGTGTAAAGATATAATCATTAATCATTTTTTCGTAAATGATTTAAGATCTTCCTACTGTTCCTTATATTTTATTAGATAGTTTTATCATTTTTGTTCATTACAAACCTTTGTTTAATTAGTGAGTAATTTGATATGACAAATTAGCTGATCGCATAGAAATCGGTCTTATCAAACAACTCATAAAATAAAATTAGGCCCAAAGTTAACTCCGCAATATTTGTGATATTAATTTAACTTTTGATATTGGAATAAGTAAAATTAGTCTGCCACAAAAAGTAAATGGTCGACTACCTATACCGACATTGTATGTGCCTTCATGTTTTACAACGTCTACTGGCAAGTCTACATATTTTTAAAAATTATTTACATGCATTTTTCCAAGTGACCGACTTAAGAAATTTCGCACACATGTGCAGAATGAGTTCGCCAATAAATAATTTGTAACCAATCCTCGTCTTCTTTCCGTTGTGAATGGAAGTTGTGAAATGATGCAAATTACGTGAAATCTCTTCGATGTCCTTGAATCAATTCGTTTATTTGTCACAATAATATGAGTGAAACTGTTTATTCACAGAAGTGTTACGAAAATGGTTAGTTTTGACATTAGAAGTTTTTTTTCCATAGAATTGAGAGATCATCAGTCAAATATTTCTTATTTTTTTTTTAAATAAAAGTATTTGACTGTTTAATGAGGATTATATACGCTAGAATAATGTGTTTGCTATAATAATGTGTTAATGTGATTAATGTCATTAAAAAAATTGTACCGATTGTTAGAAAACGAAACCGTGACATAATTTTATTTGGATTTTTTTTACAATTTATTTGAGAAATATGTAGGTACCTAGGAACTTTAATCCAACTGTCGATTTGTTCAGATGAACTTTGTTCTCTTAACATATCGACAATGTATCAAGCCAGAATACGCGAGAATTGTATGGAGAGGTCTACTTTTTTCACGGCTTTTCCAACTTTGAAGTCAAAAAACACCAACTTAGAGGCTTCGCAGCATATATGTTCCATACACGGATTTACTCAGAATTCGGAGTAGAACATTTCGTGTGTCTGTGTGTGTGTGTGTCTGTGTGTGTGTATGTCTGTGTGTGTGTGTGTGTGTGTGTCCCCCCCTTATAACTTTTGATCCGCTCAATTTACAGAGCCCAAAATTTCAGAATATATAAACAGTTATAGGCTTACAAAACTTTTATACTCAGAATTTCGAATTTTTCTTTTAGTCAGGGGTTATCACTTTTTGAATTTTTACTTTATTTTTCCATATATCTCAGAAAGCATAAAAGCTAGAACGCTGAAAATTGGTACCAATATAGACAAATACAAAATCTCAAATTAATTTATTCAAAAAAATTTCAGGGTTTCTCAAACATTTTTTATTAAGAAAAATATTTTTTTATGATAAATTTATGAGTTTAACTGCCTATATTTCCAAAACTTATACAATTATCGAAAAAAGCCGAAACACCCCAACTAGATAATTTAATTTTCTATAAAAAATATTAACATTGTAGTAGAAGATCTCAATTTTTTTTAACAATTTTTTTAAAAATTGAATTTAGTGACGACATCGCTTCATACATTTTGTATGGCAGTCGCCTATACACAATATGTAAGAAGACTTAATAGTTTGATACTTCATCTCCAAACATACATACCATCATGCTATTTTCATATTCTGGGTAGGAAAAAAGGAACTTCCTCCATACTATCCAATCTTGACATACATACCTACATAATATACCTATGTTGTATAGAAAACAAAATATCTGAAAATATTCAATAATTTGTATTTATGGGTTTATAGTTTGGTACATATTCTTCAACTATACATACTATCGCTATCGACAGTTGGATCTCATGTGTTACATGCAACTAGTATACATATATCTATCAAATAATACTCTGCATCCTCCTATTATATTCCCTTCCTTTTTATTATCACAACTAATTATTCATTTATATAATTAATATAATAATTAATAGTTACATTTCACTGGATGTAGACTAATTTTTAGATATTGAGAAAATATAGGTATTTATTGCAAGTATACATTTTTGATCTGTGGTAATAGAAAAGAGTTGCAATATCTTTAATAGCTAATGCGTCCTTGAATTTGTATTATTACGTTTACAGTGCATTATACAGTGCGTATATAGGACATAAGATCTCTTGGAGGAGTATAATGTAAGGTCTAATGAGAAAAGGATGATCAGACAGGAGAAATACCCCGAAGGATCGGACTAGGTTTGAAGGCCTTTGGGAAACTTAATCATGTCCTGAAAAACGAAGAAATTCCCATAAGTTCAAAAATACAAATGTTTGAAACATTTATCCTACATCTGATTCTGCTTACCTGTGGTCTGGAAACTATCTAAACTGCGCGGACCACACATAAGCTAATATGCACTCGGCGATCTATGGAAAGGCAACATGCTAGGCGTTAGTCTAAGGGACAGAATTAATAATGACGAAATCAGACGCCAGAGAAAAGTTGAAGATGTCATAGATCAAATTGCTAATCTTAAATGGCAATGTGCTGATCATATTGCTAGATAGGGGATATACAGATGGGCACCCAGAGTTCTGAAATGGTGAACGTGGGATATAAAAAGTAAGTCGATAATATTGTCCCCGTCGCTGATAGTGGATGGGTACGAAAAGCCCAAAGAAGAGATGAGCGGAAATATTTAGAAGAGGCCTACATCCAGCAGTGGAGTGATGACTTAAGGAAAAAAATGGCAACTACAAAAAAATCACTTTTTTTATGAAAGTAACCTAAATAATATACAGCTAAAACTCGCGATCCGTTTCAGAATTGATCGCTCCTGACAAACAAGAGATATGCTCTGAAACTGTTAGCGATTTTAAATCCATGTGGTTCTTCACTAATATTTTACAAAATCGTAAAATATAATTTATAATTTTCAGTGTATGATGCTTCAGCAAAGTCACCAACTGGCCTTCTATGGGGAAACACTTTCCAACTTGGTAACTTTGATGAGTGTCTTGAGAGTAGAAGTAGCGATGATAGTAATGCAATCAAAGGACAATACTGTCTAGCAAATGTTGAACTATTGAAGAGAACTTTACCTACAACAAATTATGGAAAGGTAAGCAAATGAGTCTGTATCTTTCATATATTTTTTAGATGTCAATAACAAACTCAAATGACTAATGAATGTCATTTATGAAAACACGAAATCTTTGCAGATCTGACAGTTCTTGAGTTGCAACATGACAGCTTTGTAACAATACTGATAGTGGTTAAGAATAAATATTCATTTATTTTCACGAGAATTTATTGACTTACATAAAACGAAAAAATATCAAGCTTCTAAACTAAGTGCGTGTCAAGAACATATATTCCAACTGTCGATTTGTTCAGAACTTTGTTCTCTTAACATATCGACAATGTTTCAAGCCAGAATACGCGAGAATTGTATGAAGAGGTCTACTTTTTTCACGGCATTTCCAACTTTGAGATCAAAAAACACCAACTTAGAGGCTTCGCAGCATATATGTTCCATACACGGATTTACTCAGAATTTGGAGTAGAACATTTCGTGTGTCTGTGTGTCTGTGTGTGTCTGTGTGTGTCCCCCCCCCCCTTATAACTTTTGATCCGCTCAATTTATAGAGCCCAAAATTTCAGAATATATAAACAGTTATAGGCCTACAAAACTTTTATACTCAGAATTTTGAATTTTTGTTTCAGTCAGGGGTTATCAACTTTTGAATTTTTACTTTATTTTTCCATATATCTCAGAAACCATAAAAGATAGAACGCTGAAAATTGGTATAAACACAGAAAAATACAAAATCTCAATAGATTTTTTCAAAAAAATTCCAGGGTTTCTCAAACGTTTTTTATTAAGAAAAATATTTTTTTTATGATAAATTTATGAGTTTAACTGCCTATATTTCCAAATATTTTAAGAATATCGAAAAAAGCCGAAACACCCCAACTAGATAATTTAATTTTCTATAAAAAATGTAAAAGATGTATTAGCACATCTCAAACTTTTTTTAACAATTTTTATAAAAATTGAATTTAGTGACGACATTTCTTCATACAATTTGTATGGCAATCGCCTACACACAATATCTAACTAATCTCCAAACATACATACATACCATCATGCTGTTTTCATATTCTGCGTAGGATCAAAGGACTGACCTCCATACTATCCTATCTTGACATACATACATAGGTACAAGTGTTGTATAGAAAATCAAATATCTTAAAATATTAAATAATTTGTGTTTATGGGATTATAGTTTGGTACTTATTCTTCAACTATACATACTATCGCTATCGACAGTTGGATCTCATGTGTTACATGCAACTAGTTTTAGAAAAGTAAAACATGATTTCAGCCATTAAAGAGATCGTATCAAGTCGCAATATTCGTGTAGGTACTTTTTTATATAAATTGAAGATTTCTCAATACTGTGTTTCTTTGGTAAATTATTTGAACGCATGCAACGATTATAATCAATATCACATGGAAATATTTTTGATACAACTCAAGGGATTTTTAATTTTAGAGATATGGTCCCAGAGAAGATATTCATTGGGCAGTCTGTGTCCCCGATAGCTGTCCAGCATCACTGGTCCAGGAGTTTGTGACGAGTTTACTCATCAGTGCGTCTGGAGGAGGAAAAGTCTCATTGCCGCCAGCAAATTGTCACAAGGAAAAGCCTTTGAAGCTGGATAAAAATGACGTTATTTTTGCGTAAGTAAGGATTATACTATAATTATTTTATATTATGGAAAACTATCCTCATTATTATTTGCTTTATCCGTTAAATTATCCTAGTTTAATGACTAATGTGTTTTGTTTATTTTAAAAACTTTTAAAAATTTATCGATGTATATTTTTTATTCAATCTCACTTTTTCAACTAGGATGTAGTTATGTATTTGCTAGATAAAATTCAAATATATTCAAGGTTCTCAAAAATATTTTAAATACAATTTTTGTAATGATTATAAATATTTGATCGATTTTTCAGGTCTGTTATAATTGGATTTAGTGCAATCCTCGTATTTTGCACACTGTACCACTTGTATATTCATTTCAAAAAGAAAAAATCTCAAAGGAGACACACAACAGTTTTGGAATCGGCAATTCTGTCCTTTTCTGTGGCGAGAAACTTGCGAAAGATTTTCAGTGTAAAAAAACACAGTGAACTTGGTTTAGATGCCATAGCTGGAATAAGAACCATGACGATGCTTTTTATTCTGGCTGGACATGCTCTTATGTTTATATTTAGTGGACCAGTCATGAATACTGGATTTTACGATAAGGTAGGTACCTAATTATCTTGAATTGGACCACATACACAGATGTGAAAAGTACTTATTCACTCCTGCATCTCATCATCGAGGGATGGCTAAGTGTGGGCAGATGAATTAATATGTCGTGGCTCCACAATATTCGAGCCTGGACAGGTAACATGTATCAAGACTGTCGGAGAGCTGCTACATATTGACCGAAATATAGAGATTTTTTCCCCAGTGATAGCCAACGTCGAGGGTACCTGACACGACACTTCAAGACGAATATAATTGAATAAAAATTGTATTAAAATCAATATCATATTACAATATTTGTATATTTCAAAGATATGTCCATTATTTTTAAATCCATTCACTGATGGACATGATTTTAGACGATGGTCGCCAACATCCTTTGTTTATTGATCATCTAAAGAAAAGATTTATTAATTACTTGTTAAATTTAATTTATAGATGTTGGCGAAGGCAGAAAATACTCTTATCCTAAGTAATCCTCTTTTGGTTGATACATTTTTACTCATCAGCGCTTTCTTGTTCTGCCGCCTACTTTTATTGGAGCTCGACAAAAGAAAGGGGAAAGTCAATGTTATTCCGATTTATATTTTTAGATACTTAAGGTATGTATTTTTATTACTTTAACATTATTTACTATAAGTTAATTTGTATACTTACATTCGCATTTTTCCTTGACTAAAATATGCAGATCAACATTCGATATAGGTATCTACATATAGCTTTCAATCAATTTAATCAACATTCATTTAATAAAAATGTGTTATTTTTTATATAATTGTTCAGTGTTCATGACATACCCCGAAAAATCATAAAAAATCGGTTTTTGAACACCCATAAATTAATTCTTTACGTGCCGTCTTGAGATTGGAGACAACCAAGGTTATTTCCACCTTCTTCACGGTTTGTCCAATCTTTATAATTTCACTCCAAGTTATTTTTTGGGTTACGTAAGATACAACTGATCTGATCTTCATATTTAACTTCATTCATATAAAATACTTACGCAACTTTGCGTTTGGATTTATATCAGATTTTAAAGTCTCGGTTCCAGGGCTGAGAACTAGTTCACTGCCCCTGGTTTCGCCTCGTGGATGTCTTGGTGGCTTCCACTAAATTTTTAAGCTCACAGTCTTGCACTACGTGTTTCACCGACTGCTCAGCTCCACACTCACAGTCAGGATAATCCCTACCTCCAGAGTAAGTACGCAAACCCTCCGTGGCAGGTCAAAACCTGGTACTCGGGTTGTAGGGTCCGCTATTAGGTGTTTATTTTGAGTGTTTTGTGTGGTCCATCTTTTTTTCCAGAAATCTTCCAAAATGAATTCATCTGCCACCTTTATGGGCTTTCGGGATTTTAGTCTTTTATCAGGTGGATGAAAAATATAATTGAAAACAGGCAATTGCGATTATTTCCTGATATTTTTTATCTCTTTGGTTGTGGCATGGGCTTTGCGGAGGTCTGGTGGAGCAATGATGGACAGCACCGACTTATGGTATCCTTTATAGTGCTCATGACATGGTCTTGTTTATCTCGACATCGATCTTACCAGTGAGCGCTCCTTTCCCATATCAGGGAACAATATTCTGCTGAGCTGTATACTAAAGCCATTGCTGATGTACGTAATGTTGTCGCTCTACGTAATGTTCATGTACATGTTCGGATATTTTTATGGTTGTTTTGTATTTAATATTATCATCAGCCATTCATTTTACGTAACTCAACCCAAACGTTGACACAATTATCAAAGGTAAAAGAATTATTGACCGATTGACACAATAATCACATTATCGCGATGTACCTAACATTATGTGCATTTTGAATTTAATCAGTATTACAATATGCATTTAATAATATTACAATGTTTATGTTGATGTTGGTACTTAACGTGGGAAATATCAAAGTTCATACAACGCGTTTAATAACAATGAAATAAAAAACTTAACACAGATGTCGTAATATAAAATGAATCGTTTGAATGAACAGCTATTTGTATACAAATAAAAGCAATGCCATTTCCTCAATTGCTTTGCTTACTATAGACTTTAATAAATTTCCTCTTCTTTTTCTTTTCTTAGACTCTTATATCTGTCGTTCTAATTTATGGTTTTGAAATCAATACATAATTTGGAAAAACTAAGAATATTTTATAGATACACCACCATGTCAGAGTCGGTCAATTATCAAATTCTTTTTGGTTATTTCGTAAAGCTAATAATTGTTTTCTACGTCAAAAAAGTTTTTTTTTTTCTATAGTAGATAGAAACACCTAGAAATGATAAACAAAAGGTACTGCCTCCCTGACCAGTCAGGATAGTCTAGGATGTACACCGATTATTTAAACCTAACCTACAAAAGTTTGGTAAAAATAGGTTGGTTAGGTTTGTTTGTAGTTATAATTGCGACTGGCGTGAACTAGTTGCATTATATATATATATATATATATATATATATATATATATATATATATATATATATATATATATATATATATATATATATATATATATATATATATATTAAAAAAGCAACTAAAATATTAAAATAAAATAACTAAATTGGTGATGGCCAAATACTTTTTAACCAGCTGGCTGGTCAGGGAGGCAGTACCTAAACAAAAACCCCAAGTCGTCAGCCATTTTTGTTTGAATTTTTTGCAATAAATCAAATTTTTTAGTACTAAAGGTATGTAGGTGATCACGAAATCTTTTCTTTTCAGAGTGACTCCATCATATTTCGTAGTGATAGGGTTATATATGACATGGCTTGACAAGTTGAGTCAAGGTCCACTCTGGAACTCCAAAATGGCACTGGAAAAGGAACGTTGTTTGGAATCTTGGTGGACAAATATTTTATACATCAACAATTATGTTAACACCGAAAATTTGGTAAGTTAAAAATATACCTAAATCTAGTTAATGATACGTACCAAAAGTTTGAATATTTGTTTCGAAACAAAATTAGTTTTTATTTGTGATCGGCTAAATGCTTCATAAAGTACCTAAGTGTTAGCTTCAAATAACATATTTAAGATCTCAATATTTTCTATCAAATTACAACTAAAAACGATACACAGATTTATTTTGCCCATGTCCATTTGTCCATGTCTTTTGTCTTGTCTATGTCCAATATCCATGTACATGGAATTTTAGTATGGGTATTAGGTATCTTATCAAAACTTATTTAAAATTGTTATTACTACGGAAAACGGTTTACCCATCTGATATTGTTCCGTCTTGAATTTGTATTCAAGACAATCATATATTAAATTATTAATGCATATAATATTATTGGCGCATATTTCACTATTAATGTATATTTCATTATTATTTATTACAGTGTATGTTCCAATCTTGGTATCTATCAGTAGACACTCAATTGTTCTTCTTGGCACCAGCGATAATTTATCCACTTTGGAGATGGAGAAGAATAGGAGAATGGATGCTTGGAATATTGACAGCAATATGTGTCTTTGTTCCCTTCTTGGTCACATATTTATATCGACTGGATCCCACTATTTTGCCCTTTCCCAAGTGAGTAATAATAAAATTTAAATGATTATCACATTAATCAACCAATAATTATTTTTTTTTAAGTACCTATGACTAATTTTAATTTGGTGTTTACTTTAGTGTTCATCCAGCATTAGTTATTATTTGATGTGATCATAATTTATGTACCTATACGTGTCAATGTGGTCAATTTAAATAATAGTCTTCAATATTCTCCTTTATAAATAATTCGACTAATTTAAATTAAGTATTTTGAGCAAAAGTCCAGAGCAGGTACCAGGGTCTGTTTTTTTTTAAGAATCGGAAATCATACTTAATATCATTATAATTATAAAGTCGAAATACTTATCTCATTTTTTGTAAAAAAATCAATAAAAAAAATTTGAGAAAGAAATCTGCAGTTATTTGATAATTTTTCTAGAAATTTCTTAAATTGTGCTGTAAAATTTACCTTTCTTATGGAATATAATAATTATGTAGTATAAAAATAACTTGTGTAGTATATGAATGTATAATTACTACAGTAGAGATTTTTTGTGATAATTTATGATTTATTCTACAATTTCATACTATACTGAAATAAATACATTTCTCTATTTGGGATAGGCAGAGAGAACCGAAAATCATACTCTTCTATCTCGACATACCTACATGTTTTGTGTGTGTATGTATATTTTATTTAGATGTAAAAAATAAATGCATTTTCTTACATCTAGTATAACCAATAAGCATATTAACAAGTTGAAAAATTAAAAAGTTTTTACAGTATGAAATATATAAAAACAACAAAAAACAAGAAAATATTCAAATTTACACAAAAATACAAAGGAAGCACTCAATATCTTAAAAGAACTGTCTCATTTACAACATTTGCGTCATACATGGTCTCCTATTATTCTGTCTTCGTATATTCTCATCTTTCAAAATTTCATATAATAATGATATGACCATGCCAATTCTTTCTCGGTCAGCCCCTACATCTTATTCCATTCTTTCTCGTTCCGTTCTAGGTCTTGGTCATTAGTAAATAATTATTATGAATTGTTTGAAAGTGAAAACTAGTTATTTCCATGGAACAAATTGAGTACAGTGTCTTCTTCCTTGATCTTGTGTATATACATATTTACCGTAAAAATATTTTAATTATTGTTTGTTTTTATAGAGAGATGACTGACATAACAAAGAACTTCTACTTCAAAGAAGCCTACATCAAGACTCATATGAGAGCGAGTGCATATTGTATTGGCCTTGTCAGCGGTTACATTCTTCATAGAATACAGACCACGGGGTAATTGCATAATAATTACTTAAATAATCCATCAAAGATAAATTATTGCACTTTGTTGTAATAAAAACTAACATTTAAAATATAAACAACACTAACTTTTATTGTCAGGCACAGGCCACAGCGGAGAGCCGCGCCGCCTGCGAATTGAGGACAAATTCCGTAATCAATGTACCTACATATCTGTTTGTCTTATTTATTGGAAATTTAAAATGAACATACATGAACACAAACCTATCAAAGAAGCTATACATTGACTTAGGAAATAATTACTAGACAAAAGCAAATGAATATAATACATAGGTACTCTACAATAATTAAGATTGTCAACATTTTCCAAAACTTCATTAAAAAGTTGAGTTGGTACCTACTTATTATTTTTCATATATTCATCACAAGCTCGGCTGGATTTTATTTTAATCTAAACACTGGTCCCATACGTCTTAACGCAGTTACATTACTTTTTTGTAAAGTTAAATAAATCATATTATTTTTGGTAATGCTCGATTCAAATATGTACACTTACTTGGGCGTACACACACGATTGAAATCCTAAAGGACGTACATTCTTATACAGTAGATTCAAAATATGCATTTGACCCGCCTGCACTGTCTTACCAAGAGAATTAGAACCTTCGGACTAAGCAAACCCTGAAAGAAAATGGGGAAATGTCGAAAATTTAATGTTTTTTTTAGTATCGTTGTTCATTCGAGTGGCCATGAAAATATTTTAAAATCACATGCCAAAATAATATTTACATTTGTGGCCCTGTCAAGCATCGTATCTACATACGGTTTAATTTTAAATCTTGTAGTATGGTATCAATAAAACAGAAAAAAAAATATTAGGTCAAAATAATTTCTTAACATATTATTCATAGGCAAGCCAAGATTTTCGGTTTCTATAAGCTATTCCGCTACTGGTAAGTGGGTATATCAACAGAGGTGTAGAAAAAAAAAACACTTTGGAAGCAAGGTATAAATCAATCAAATCAAAGATATTTTTACAGGGCTTATAATATTTGTGACCTGTCATTTCATCGGCTGATTTCTGCAATTTCACCTTATTTCTGTTTTGTAAATCCTGTAGGTGCCAGATTTTCCAGTTCTAGGTAATATATTACATATGTACCAACTTCGTTTCTATTGTTTTTAAGTCTCTTCAATGTTATTTTTTCAGGTTCAAATTCAATCGAAGAACTTTGATTGTTGCTTGGATTCTAGCAATAGTATGTGGTTCAAGTTCCGTATTCTCTGTCACCATCTTCTTTCAACCGGAATATCAATACAATGCTGTTGCTTCAGCTGCATATTCAGCCTTACATCGTATTGCATGGGCAGCGGCTAATGGATGGCTGTTGATAGCTTGCTCTACCAAAAATGGAGGTAAACAACTTAACAATTTAAAAGTACCTATACCTACTAGAAAAAATCTATAGTTCAAAACAGACCTACATTAAATAAGTGAAAATATTATATTATTATTTTTTTTCTTCGTATTTTTTCTTCTTAAATTTATTTTATTTAATTCAATAATGTAGCTTATTATCACTGATTCAGTGTGGCTAAAAGTGTAGGTAGTTATTCACACCGTTCATCTTTATATGTATTCAGTCATTAATATTCTTATGTTCATGCTTGGTAATTACTTTATTTTATTTGAGTCGTTTTTTTATTTATTCTTTGGGTTTTTATGTATGTACTTCCGTGTTTAATTTACCTTTCTTGTGTGTTTTTATTTTTTTTATATTATAACGTTGATATGTTGTATAGATGTTATGATATGTTGTATAAATTGTGTTTCTTTGGTTAAGTTTATGCTGTGTCACGGCTTTAAGCCGTGAATGTCTCAATAAATAAATCGTTAGATTTCTTTTAATCTCTTCTACATAAAAATATACCTACCTATGTACATATTTATCAAATCTTTTATTTATTTGGTGTTTCTTTGATCTTTTTATATTTGTTAAGAGAAATATTGTTTATATTTTTGTACAATTTAACACTTTTCAAGAATCAATACACATAATTTCAACTCGAAAACTCAAATACAAACGAAAAATTTGTATTATTATTTTTTTATAAGAATGAATATGTCCTTGTAACAAGTGCATATAGGTACATTCTCGTACATTCCCTAAACTAAGCATAAATGCTTGCTATAAATGAACGAAATCGGTCGTGGAAGGAGCCGAACTCGCGACTACTGGATTACTACAATACTTTATTTAATAATAAACAATTTATTTGTATGAAGCTTATATTTATCCCTTCTTCTTCCGCCTGTTTTTTTTTTCATTCGTGGATATAGGTCTCCCCCTGATCCTCCACAACTCCCTGTCTTGGGTACACTGCATCCATCTCCCTCCGGCACATTTCTTGATGTCATCAGACCACCTTGCCTGGAGTCGGCGGACACCTCTTCGACTTGTTCTCGGTCGCCATTCTACGATCTTTTTGTCCATCGTGAATCCTGGCATCTGGCAATATGCCCAGCCCAGCTCCACTTAAGACTAGCGACCCTTTCAGCTACATCGGCTACTTTGGTTCTTTCTCTTATCATGACATTCTGAATTCTGTCCCTTCTTGAAATACCCAGCAACATTCTCTCCATAGATCTCTGTGTCACTAACAGCTATTAATTCCTATTTCGTGTAAATGTACCTAACTATCAAAAGTAAACAAATGTATTAATATTTATATCTGCATAAAAATATACACAAATAAAACACGCAATTCAAAACACTCGTTTAATTTAATGTACATTTTTATTTTTCTTCATAATTAATGTGCAATGTTCATATTTCAGGGCCATTTGAGAAACTATTCATGTGGAAGCCATTAATTCCATTGGGACGTTTGACATATTGTGCCTATTTAGTTAATGGACTTGTAGAATTACATTCTTTAGGAACATTGAGGGATTCGATTCATTTGAGTATCTATAATTTGGTAAGATAAACAAAAATATATTATTATGTGGTATACAATTTATGTCGATTAGTTATTATTGTGATCCTTAAAATAAAATTACTTATACTTATACAATCAATTAGTCCTTCCTAGGTATATCTAGGTTTAGATTATTTGATAATATATACTAGATATGCTAGGCTAAAATATAAAATACCTTGTTGTAATTGATTCTTGTTGTTGCCTGCGGAAAATCACGGAAAATACGGTTTTACATTGTGATTGATTATGATTTTATAAAAATATATCAGTAAGTTTCTATTGTTATCAAATGTTAAATTAATACGTATTTGTAGATAAAGCAAAAACAACCATTCTTATGAAGTTCTTACAATCGTATCATATTTTTCAATATTTTTCATAGCCAGAAACAGTTTCATTATACAGATTACTCCTGAGCGTGTATAATATATTTCATAAGTAATAATCATTGCATAACGACAGGAGTAATTTTAGAGAGTTACTACACAGACCATTTTCACAAATTTTTAGGATGATATATCTAGGGTTTTCAGTTGTGAGCAACACAAAACACATTGACTATAGTAGAAAAATACAGTGAAAAATTTTCATTTTTCCTATAATACCCATAAAAATTATATCACTGAGAAGCACAAACCAGGAAATATATAAATATGAAAAATGTTTCCAGTCCAAATTATAAAATTGCATAAGAAATATGTTTGATTCAATAAATTTTTCCTTTGCTAGGAAATAGAACTAACCAGGGCCAGTAGCGTAGCTAGAATGTTTGGGCCCTCGTACAAAAAATATAGGTAAAAGGGACCTCCAGCGTTTTTTAGACCCTCGTACAAAAAATATAAAAGGGACCTCTAATGTTGTTTAGGCCATCATGCAAAAAATACAAAAGGACCCTTAAACATTTAATAAAATATGAAATTAATCCTCTTACACTAGAGTAAATAAAAATATAAATTTGAAATATAAACTCACTGATTTAAGAAATTATTTTTTCTTGCAAATCCATTACCTAATAAATCATTATTTATACATAAGTTCTGTTTTCGAAAATTTATTTAAATTTTGTATGTTCTGGAACTCTCCGTGAGTCCCTTGTTTAGGCGGGCCCTCATGCTTTGTATCACCCTGCTGTTAGGTAGCTACTCTACTGACCAGGACACCCACCATTGTAAAAGTCAAACGACTCACCAATATGAAATAGTGTTACACAGTGATATTTGTTTTATATTTATTTTTATTCAAGATGGTGATTTGTTTATCGCATGCTCTTCAAACATTTGTTGGTGCGTTGATACTCTGTGTGATGTTTGAATCACCAATACATGGATTTGAGAAAATATTACTAAATGCTATAGGTTTGTATTTTTTCTTAATATGTATATAAAATAATAATCGGATTTTTATAGCACCGTTTACTACTGTGTATTTTGTTAAGAAAATATAAAAAAACTAAGCATCAAATCCATTATCATTTCAATCATTTTTTTCTTTTAATATAGGTACCTTCATACATCAGGTTCTTCGAGCTGGTCTGTTATTCAAGCTTCATATATTTTTCTCTAGTATCATTTATGTATGCACAAACTCATAGGTACCATCTAGTAGATGCATTCATTTATCATGTATGTATCATTTATGTATGCACAAACTCATAGGTATCATCTAGTAGATGCATTCATTTATCATGTATGTATCATTTATGTATGCACAGACTCATAGGTATCATCTAGTAGATGCATTCATTTATCATGTATGTATCATTTATGTATGCACAAACTCATAGGTATCATCTAGCAGGGGCGTGCCTAGAATCTTCAGACTCCACAATCCCTGAAAGAAAATTGGGAAATGTCGAATATAAAAGTTTTTTTCGCAAAAATTCTTTGTTGATCATTAAAGAAGCCGTGGAAACTATTTTTTAAAATGATCGTATCTATGTTTCAATACCTGGATCTTATACTTAGTATGGTTGCAATAAAACAACCAACTAATTATTAGGTCTAGAATTAGTTTTTTTTTACTTAAAAATACAGTTTTTCTAACCTGTGATTAACCTGTGATTTCATGCAATTGTAGTGCCCACTTTGATGTATGCCAGTGAAACATGGACGTGGCAAAAGACGCATGAAAGTAGAATAAATGCTGTGGAAATGAGATCACTAAGAAGAGTATGTAATAGAACGATATATGATAGAATAAAAAATGAGGACATAAGGAGAGAATGCAAGATAAAGAAGGATATTATATGTAAAATGAAAATGAATGCTTTGAGGTGGTTTGGACATATAGAAAGAATGAATGATGAAGGACTGACCAAAAAAATATACATGGGTGTAAGAGATGGAGTGAATAGTAGGGGCCGCCCCAGAAAGGGATGGCATGACCATGTGAATGATATTTTGAATGAAGGAAATATTAGAAGCTTGAATAATCGACGAGCATGTATGAGACGATGTATGGATGTAAAGGAAGCTAGGAATGTATGCAAAAATAGAGGAGTATGGCGCTCGGTTCTCTCTGCTTACCCCGTAAGGGATATGGCGTGATGGTATGTATGTATGTATGTATGTGATTATATATTTTTGTGTTTTTCTTTACATATTAAATGTATAGGCAAGCCCAAGGTTTTCGGCTTCTATAAGATGTCATCTAAATATTTATACGTGGCGATATCTTGTATCTGTATGTATACTTTGTATAATTTTCTTAATAGATCCCCGCATTTAACTTTTGTCTATCGCTTTTTTATTTTTCTTTATTTTTTATGTATAGATATATTATAGAAATATATTTACACTGGCTTGATTATTGCCATCAGTCAATTCCTTCATCAGTCAAGTCTTTAATTGTCATTGTGATGAAGTTTTCAGAATAAAACTCAGCATGATAGGTACTTGTTGATAATCTGCAATCCAAAATAACCTTAATAATTGCGAATTTATAACTCCTCACTAATTCATAGCTCCCCTTGGGGTAGTGAGGAGTAAAAAAAAATAAAGGCACCCTTGGGTAGTTATATAACTTAGTACATTAAAAGTCTGCGGACAAATAAAAGACTGAATAATAAATAATTAATATTTCTAGTCATTTCATTTTACATTATTTGAACTAAAGGGTCTATTTACAAAGTCCCCCATTTTTTCCTCCAATAATATCTACTGTACAAAGATCTTATATTATAACTCATATTAAACAAATTCCTTTTGTAACTGCGGTCTTCTAACCCATTTTTTCTTTTTTTTGATACTCAACAAAAATTAAAATATATATTTTTAACCGTATGTTAAAAAGCAAAGAAACATTTCTTATTATTGTCCCATTAAAAATATGAACACTTGTGTTGTAATTAATATTCAGACAAAAATGTTTTTAAATATTTTAAAAATTAACAATTTATGTTTTATATTGTTTTTAAATATAACACACAAGTGCTTGCAATTACTTTTTATAATGTGTATCATTTTTTGACTTTTATGATTTTGTATTTGAATTGCATAATTGTATATACTTATTGTATTATATATATATATTTATTTTGATTTCAGGTAACAAGCTCAAGAACGAAACAAGAGAAAGTAAAGAGAATTTAGAAAACACACAAAAGTAAAATATGATTTTGTTAAAATCATAATGCATTTACCTACTATTTTTATAGAAAAAAAAAATTACCTAATAAGTACCTGATTAAGATATCGACTGGTTTACATAAATAGTGCATTAATTTTATATTTAAGATTATTTAAAATGTGATTTTTATATCTAAGTAAATAATTTATAAATGTGTGTTTCGTATTTTTTTATTCCTTGCTTTTCCCATTTTTTCTTGCTATATATTGTCAACTTTCATACCTTTGGGGCAAGGGATTTGCCCCAAATTAGTAATGCGGCCTAATGTCAAAAATATCAATTCTAAAATATTATTGAAGTTAATAAATGGCAATCAATATTTTTTTTGTACATAGTATGAAAATTGCTTACAAAAAGTATTTTTTACCAAACATAAAAAAAATAGATACAACAAACAATGAAATCATGTTAAATATTATAAATACTCTAGTTAACGAGTGGGTTGTGGCCACCACTAAACTGTCTACACCATCGTAAGCATTCATTTTTTCTTCTTGAAATGTTGACAATCTCTAAATGCATTTTTATGAAGAATATTTATATTAGATTCTTAAACAAATATAAGATTCCCAAGAAGACAAAAGTTTTCACAATACATCAAACACACAAAAACATTGTTACGAAACTCATAGTATGCACATTCTACATGATACCTGTTGAGGAATTTTAAGAAAAATTGCATTACTAGCCATAGAAAAGAGAACTTATTTTACTAGCAATATGAGCATGTATGAGACAGTGTATCAATGTTGATAAAACGATGTATATGTGTCAAGATAGAAGAATGCGGTGTTAGGTTATCACTGCTAACCCCTTGAGGAAGATAGAAGTGGAGAGTAAAAAATACACTTGTCTATAGAGACACATTCAATATCAATTTGAAGTTGATCACTTAATTTTCCCATATAGAACCTATTTTATTTTTGTTATATACATTTTTCTTACAAACATGAAATTTATTTTACATTGATATGGCATACCAAAGATTTTTTCTTTAAATTTTGACAATCCTTAAATGCATTTTTGATGAGTGTATTTAAAAATACATCGATTTTCCAGACTATGAGAGATATCTATGGAAAACTAATCAGCTCTAAGTTTATAGACTTTACATATATTATGATATCAACAAAAAGTCAATCATACATAAGAAATTAAAATCATACATAAGAAATTAAAATTTGTCTATGGAAAACTAATCAGCTCTAGGTCTATGCACTATACACATATGATGTAAATATAAAGTCGATCGGACTTATAGTTTGGGCTGTAGAGAGGACACAAAAAGGATAATTCCGTACGCCGGACGCCGTACGCCATACGCCATACATACAAACACATCACGACGAAACTCGCAGTGTGCACTCTCTACATGATACCCGTTGATAAATTGATGCAAAAAATACGCTTAAAAATGTGAAATCATGACTTTTCACTATTCCATAGTGTGGAGAGAAGAGTAAAAACCTTTGACTCTAATGCCCCATTGTGAATAAGAAAATTAGTCAAAATATTTTTGGTTATATTATGAATTTAATGGAGTACAATATAAAAATTATGATAATTGATATTTCCATAGGTATTGTGATCGATATATTTCCATGCATTATAATATCAAAGAAACCCAATAACCATTATTTTACTTTGGCCTGATGTATTTCTTTTATAAATTCTAAGTACGGATTATAGCGGCCCCCCAGGCCTTGTTCATATATTTAAGTATTGTCTTTTCTATTGAAAATAAATGTAAAATGCATCAAGCAGATTCCTGGAATTTTGGCTTTCACCCGGCGGTACGGATTGATTCTTCAGTTAACCACCCCCCCCCCTCCCCTACTCCATGTTTCACGGGCGCTGGGTCGCCCGGCTGTATTCGGTAGTTGTCAGTAGTCAGTGGTTGGCCAGTAGAGACCCGCGTGCGAGGGTGCGAGTTTGCTAGGCTATCGGACGGCCTTAGCATTTTTTTTTTTTTAATTGTATAAAGTAGTGATTAAGTTCTTTTCAGGTCCATATAACCAACGAGGGGTGAATTTAAGCTAGTTTTAAGTTATTTTTAAATACTAAAAAGTGATATGTAGTGTAAGTGTTTCCTCTACAGTCCCGTTACGATAGCAGCAGTTTGGTAAGATCTTTCCAGTTATGTATATATTATTTTTACCATGCCTGTATTTGTATGTATTTGTCTTTTCAGGCACATCGCAGCCGATTATGTTTTATTTGATTTTTATTTTTTCAGGGGCAGAGTTTAATGTTTATTTTTATTATGCTTTTCAGCTTCTTTAGTTATCAATTTCGCGTCCCAACATGGGACCAATATATTTCTTCCCAGCCTCCTTATATCAATCTCGCGTCCCAACGTGGGACTAGTATTTTTCTCCGCCTTCTCTAGATATCAATTTCGCGTCCCAACGTGGGACGAGTATATTCTCCTCCTTCTCTTCAGATGTGAATTGGCCCCCAAAACGTGGGACATTTTAAAAACAGTAGTTTTTAACGAACCGCCCTGAGATTTAAGTTTTGTTTGTAGATAGCTGTGTTTTTTTTGAAGCGTGTAATTTTTAAGAATGATTTTTAGGTATATTTATTTTACTGATATTGAAATATTTATTTGTCGGGATACTGGAGCGTGTTTTAATAACTGTTGTTTTCACAGACCACTAGGAGATTTTCAGTTGTAGAAATTTATTACTGTTTTGATAGTTATGTTTTTTTGAGCTGGATTTTCTTTATATATTTTCGGTCGTTATATATGTATGCAATTATTGGATAGTAGAACATGATGACGAAATTTGTGGTATACTTATAAAAATATGAGACTAGGTTTGTAGCGAATAATATAAATGATAATATGAGCCGCGGTAATATAGAATTGCTGTTATTTGTTAGCCCAGGAGTAAGATATTTATTTTATTTTTAAATATGTTAAATTAATAGAATATTTAGTACTATTTTTACGACGTCGGATAGCAGAGGATATGATAGCGTTTTTTTATCGAATGAGATTTTTTATTGCAAATGGTCTAACGAGTATCTGAATGAATTGAACCTGTGTTCCACCAGGTCTATACACGTGGAACTGGCGCCCTAATAATAATAATATAACGATTGTTTGAAGATATCGTGACCTCACAGGAGGCTGTAATTATTATTGAATTTGTAGGTGAAGTTTTAGAAAAATAACTCTGTATATGAATATTGATGAATAATAACTCTGTAGGTGACGAATTTATTATAACTCTGACGAAGTTTCGTGGATTATAATTCTGTAGGCAAAGCATAATTCTGTAGGTGAAGAATTTAAAATAAATCTGACGATGGAGGTGGAGATTAAATCTGTAGCTGATGAAGTTGTTGTGGTATATAACTCTGACGATAAAGGTGAATTATAAATCTGTAGATCATGATGTTATGGTGATTTATAGCTCTGACGGTGGAGGATGATAATAAATCTGTAGTTGATGAAGCATGGTGGTTTATAACTCTGACGATGAAGGTGGATAATAAATCTGTAGATGATGAAGTAATGGTGGTTTATAAGTCTGACGATGAAGGTGATTAGTAAATCTGTAGATGGTTTTGATGAGTAATAAAAATTCTGTGAATGAAGAATGAAGTTGTTTGGAGGATAATGATGATCCCAATTCTTTAGATTTTGCTGTAGTGGTTGTGGAGGCTGTGTGTGCATAGAGAGGATGATGACGATGTAAAGACCGTGGAGGCTAATAGCGAAAAGATACGCATCATAAGAAGTAGTTCAGAATTCGCGTCGGAAGTAGAACTGGTAGTCGCGCCAGATACGTCGAGCAGTAGGAAGCTGATAGTTGATTAGATACGTAGGATGAAAGGAAGCAAGCAGATACGTCGATAGGTAGCAAGATGATGATGAAGATACGTCGGATGAAAGGAAGCAAGTAGAAACGTCGAGAGGTAGCAAAATGATGATGATGATACGTCGGATGATGAGAAGATCCTGAGAAATTCAAAGAGAGAAGACCGGTAGTCGCGCCGGATCATGAGTTAGGTACGCCAGGTAATGACGGAATTACGAATAAGAATACAATATAGACGATCTATGTGTTATTGGTAGGATTAGCCTCCCCGCAGATAAACTAGACGATTGATGATTCTCTCTATGTAGCATTGATAGACTCTACAGCCACTCGCAGTTTAATTCGCGCAGATTTGGATGGACATTTGACCCAAAGAGATAACGATTTGTAACGAAAGCAGAATTAGACTACTCGAAATCGAACGTATAGATGAAAGGAATAAGTTTAAGTAGTAGCCGGTTAACGAAATGTAATAAGATGAAATAATGACGCAATGAGATGAGATCTTGACGAAGTAAGATAAGCTAACTATATAATAAGACGAGATAATGACGCAATATGATGAGATAATGACGTAAAAGGATGAGATAATGACGTAATCGGATGAGATAATGATTTAAAAAGATGAGACAAAGACGTGATAATTGATAGGTAAATAGCAGAATACGGCGTGATGGATTTTTAGTGTGTTATATGCCTTTGGGAAAAAGTGCGGTATTTTTATTATTTAATTGAGAGGACAACGTTAAGTAAATCACAGAGGAAAATGAGATAACGGATGGACACGAATGAATCAGCCGACGAAGTAGAGGTATTAGATAAAGGCACTTGCGGAAGATGTTGTATTGCGATTGAAGATAGATACGAGCGTAAAACTATGTAAATGCGTTATGACGTTGAGTTATCGGAAATCGAATTGTATTATGGATAGTTGTTATACGGTTTTGTTTGTTCGATGGTTGGAAGCGATTGCGGTATGGTATTGGCCCCATTATAATTAAGGTGAAGCTCCTTCGCGATGCGGTTTTCTGGAAGCGATATTAAGCGTTACATATACGTTTATCGGAAAAGAAAATGTTATTATGTAGAACATTGCGGTGGAAAGAAGAATCGTGTTTAGTCGTATACGTTCTCGCTCTGGTAATGCGTTAACTTTTGTCTAATTATACGATATTTGGTTTCTTTTGTCTTTGCATGGATTATCTCGATCATAAAAGGAGAGGCGATTGATATTTCCATAGGTATTGTGATCGATATATTTCCATGCATTATAATATCAAAGAAACCCAATAACCATTATTTTACTTTGGCCTGATGTATTTCTTTTATAAATTCTAAGTACGGATTATAGCGGCCCCCCAGGCCTTGTTCATATATTTAAGTATTGTCTTTTCTATTGAAAATAAATGTAAAATGCATCAAGCAGATTCCTGGAATTTTGGCTTTCACCCGGCGGTACGGATTGATTCTTCAGTTAACCACCCCCCCCTCCCCTACTCCATGTTTCACGGGCGCTGGGTCGCCCGGCTGTATTCGGTAGTTGTCATTCGGTAGTTGTCAGTAGTCAGTGGTTGGCCAGTAGAGACCCGCGTGCGAGGGTGCGAGTTTGCTAGGCTATCGGACGGCCTTAGCATTTTTTTTTTTTTTTTTTTTTAATTGTATAAAGTAGTGATTAAGTTCTTTTCAGGTCCATATAACCAACGAGGGGTGAATTTAAGCTAGTTTTAAGTTATTTTTAAATACTAAAAAGTGATATGTAGTGCTGGTAGAGATGGTGGTTGACTGGTAGAGATTGCCTGCGGGCAATAAGTCCGCCACGTTGTGTAAAACAATAAAAGTATTTTATTATTATTATTATTAAGTGTTTCCTCTACAGTCCCGTTACGATAGCAGCAGTTTGGTAAGATCTTTCCAGTTATGTATATATTATTTTTACCATGCCTGTATTTGTATGTATTTGTCTTTTCAGGCACATCGCAGCCGATTATGTTTTATTTGATTTTTATTTTTTCAGGGGCAGAGTTTAATGTTTATTTTTATTATGCTTTTCAGCTTCTTTAGTTATCAATTTCGCGTCCCAACATGGGACCAATATATTTCTTCCCAGCCTCCTTATATCAATCTCGCGTCCCAACGTGGGACTAGTATTTTTCTCCGCCTTCTCTAGATATCAATTTCGCGTCCCAACGTGGGACGAGTATATTCTCCTCCTTCTCTTTAGATGTCATAATAAATAAAAAAATTATATCGCTGCGCCAAAATAAATTCGCTACTGGCAATTTAACTAAAATATTTTTTTATATTTTATTTACTGGTAACTCCATCAATTCACCGTTTTTGACGTTTCGTTACATTTGTTATTTGGATCACTGCAATAGAAAGTTTTGTGATAAAATTTTGTTTTATAATTATTTTGGATGACCTGTGCGTGTAAATTTTCAAAAATAATTCATTGCAAACAATGTTTTTAAGCAAAATATATATGGAAATACACCCTTGATCTTGCAATTATTGAAGATAATCGACTGTCTGAGACATGCATGTCGTTATCTTTATTCCATTAAACAAGTGCTCGTATTGTTCGTTTATCTCAGATTGATGTGTATTTATGTAAAAAGTCATGTATATTGAACAATAATGTCGGACTACGATCTTCAGTTCCAAGCTGATCTGGAAAGAGCCCAGGCTCTAAGTTTGGAGAGCTTGGCTCTGGAACAATTCAGAAAACAAAGAAGAATAACCACAGGTAAACATTTCTCGTACATAATTTAAGAAACAAGGTATAGACATTTGGTATTTGTAATAGTATTATTTAAGTAGTAAATTGTTATAAGGGTGATTCTCATATAAGAACCAAATTATTGTTAGGAGAGGCGGCAAATTTTTTTTGTTGAAATTTAGTCTTAGTATATTAATTTAGTGTATGTGATCATCTCCCTCTGGAACTTGTAGAGGTTAGGTTCACATTTAAATGTCATTTGTTTGTCGCACACAAGGACACAAGACACACTTGTTGAAATATATAAAATCGTTAATAGAAATGTAGGTATATGAAATCGTGGTCTGATGAATAAAAATTTCAATTGTCAATCCACGAAAGTCAGACGAAGTTACATGTTTTAAAATCAAAATAGTACATTCCATTATTTTTGGAATAATATAATGAAAATTTAGGTACTTAATCACTATATCGATACCTCCTACGTAAACTACCGTAAGTGCAAAAAGTCATATTTAGAGGAGAGCAGTTTAAAGTTTCAAATGTTCACAGGAAACACAAATCTTAACATATTGCGTTAATATTGAGTATGAGTTATAAATAAAATATTATTTAAAATTTACGATTTAAACAATTTCAACATAGTCAATACTTTCGGGAAAATGCTACACTAGCGCCACAGAATTCTCTGCGTTTTTTCCGCGTAAACAATTGTATCTATTTATACCGTACTACGCGTCGTTCTAAATTTTAGATATTATATTTAAAGTTTGTAAAAAACGTATTTGTAGAACGATTTGAATTTTTTTTATTTGTGTTTTTGATAGATCGATCCAAAAGGAACCCGAATATGTAAAAAACTCAAAATCGTAAAAATGTGGCTTACGGTAGTTTACGTAGGAGGTATCGATATATTATGTTTGAAAAATTTTCTGCACTTATTAATTTTTTATTAATCAAAATTAATAAAAGTCAATCCCGAATCATTATATATTGCCAATACTTCATCTAAGTATGCCTTTACTTACAATAGCAATCTTTCAATTATTCGTATGTCAATATCTACAAACGTTTAGTAGTGTAATAAGGTCCTATAATTAAAAAGTACCTAGGTACCAAATATTGTTACTCGAACGATTGATTTTTTATCATTTTCTTCTAAGAAATAAACGTGTCTTTGTATCAAGAACATATTATAATATATTATACATCTCATAAATTCCCTAAAGTTTTTTTTAATCTATTTGTTTTTTTTTTGTCTTGGTTCAATTGTTCCTTCTTTTTTTATGTTTTATTTTATTAGTTCAACATTTGTTTTCTTTCTGTTTTCCTACATATATGTATATGTGTATTTTAAACTTTTCTTTTAACTGTGCAAAGTAATGTCTTTTTTATAATATGAATGGTCAGGAGACGTTGATTGTACATACCTAACTATGCACAATAGCCATGCGGGAGATACCTGTTATTGGAGCACTGGAGATTCTATTTTTTGTTTCATGTTTTTTTTTGTTTGTGTTGTTCAGTGTTCTGTTGGTGTCTCTGTATATTAAATAAATAAATAAATAAATAAATAAAGTAAGCAAATGCTCACTTACTCTGGATGGTTGTAAGAAATTGCGGTAATTGTTTATAAGTACTTTCCCTGGCCGATAGCAATAATTTTTAACAGTAAATAAACTTACGAAAAATGTATGGAGGAATCCTTTACAATTTTTTTGGTTTTCTGACACAATTTGAATTTCCGAAACTCACCGCTAGTTGGTAATTCTGCTTCCAAACTAAGTACTAGCATTTTGAAAGCAAATTATATACAATAATACAATCGCAATTTGCCACATTCACACTTCACAGTGGTATAAATATTATAATACAGTATATGATGCATCTCTAAAACAGAATACATGTATTGTAATTTTTCCGGAGATACACAGCCCATAACCACACTAAAATTAGATGACACTCCAATAAAACAAGCAGAGCAGTTCACATATCTAGGTAGGAAAGATCGAAAGTGATATAGAGCATAGAATCCGTACAGGCTGGTTAAAATGGAGGTCCCTAACAGGTGTACTGTGCGACAGAAGAATGCCAGTCCAGACTAAAGGCAGAGTATATAAGACCTGTGTGAGACCATCTTTGCTCCATGGATCAGAATGTTGGGCTTCTAGAAAGCAGGATGAGCAGAGACTCCACGTCACCGAAATGAAAATGTTGAGGTGGGCCGGCGGTGTGACATTACAGGACAAGGTCAGGAACGAATACGTCCGAGGCAGCTTCAAGGTAGCTCCCATAGCCGAAAAGATGAGGGAGGGTAGATTGCGGTGGTATGGGCATATATGCAGGAGAGATGACTCCCACATTGTAAATAAGGCTCTGCATATAGAGACCGAAAAGCGACGCCCGGGACGACCGCCTGCAAAATGGATGTCCACGGTTCACAGCGACATGAAGACGCGGAATGTGACACATGAAGAAACACAGGAGAGAGCAACCTGGCGCATGCGGACTAGGAGAGCCGACCCCAAATAATGGGAATAAGGCGAGGGAAAAGAAGAAGAAGAGTATATGATGCATCTCGCTCACTCAAGTCACAATAATAACTTTATACTAACCTAACCAACCTATTCAAACCTAATTTTTGGTAAGAATAGGTTGGTTAGGATTTTTATGTAGTTATCATAGCGAGTTGCATAAATTATTGCAATCAGCGAGGGACAGTACTTGTAAACAATTACCGAAATTGCCGTTTGGGAATAAGCCTTCCAGTGTACAAATTATGTGTACAAAAAGTTACAAATAAATATATTCTAATGTCATAAGGTGAACAAAATCGGTCGAGATAGGATTCAAACCCATGTTCACTGAAATACCATTTCAGAAGGCAAGCTGCTCTGCCACCGACACATCTCGGCTAAATAGTATTGTTCGACGAAATCCCTTCACACAAATACTGAATTATTTTTATATTGCTAAATTATATTTACTGAGATATTTAAAGTCTTCAAACTCTTCACACAATATACCTAGTATAAAAATTTAGATGTGTCGATGGCAGAGGGGTTAGCGCATTGGGTTAGTAATCCAGTGGTCGCGAGTTTGATTCCTGCCTTGACCGATTTCGTATACCTATAGCACAAGCATTTATGCTTATTTTTGGGAATGCAGGAAGATGTATATGTACTTTTTTAACAAGGCCATATTCATTTCTTTTAATTATTAAAAAAACATATGGGTTTTAGGTATTTAATTTCATTAAGAATAAAATTGATTTGAGAACTTGTCATTTTTTTTTGAAGAGGTGTATGATTTACTTTAAAAACATGTATTTACCTACTTTTTCAATGTGAAATTGACAGTAAGTAGGTACTTAAATCAGTAATAAAATTGTAGTGAGATGACCTCATCTTGGAATGGATGTTGAAAGGAGTGTGAGTTGGTGAATCATAGGAAAAGTGTAGAGGTAATATAGACAAGGAAAAACCTTTCACCCTCTCAACCCATCCCTAGATAAATTTTATCACCTCATGTTTCAATAGTGAATTTTCGACCTTGAATCGATTTTTCACTATCTTTGGCTATTATTATTATCTGTTTCATAGTTGATTTGAAAATGATTTTATATTATTCAACTCTTTCTCAACAATCATCAATAGGTCTTATTTGTGTCATAAATTTAATGTAGGCATTTGATTATCATGATTTATTTTTTCAATTTTCAATGATGCTTCATTGCTGTAAATCAGAAGAAACTACATACTGTGCATAGCTTAGTTAAATTGTGTACTTTTATATTTAGTACTTTATGTAAAATGCTTTTAGTTTGTGTTATATATAAGATATATTGTATACACAACATAAACTTCCTATATTTTATTGCTTTGGTAGTTGTTTTAACCATATTTAATGTTTGAAATGTGCATAAAATATCATTGTCAGTTTTACTGTCTGCAATATGTGATAAGCCGTTATTTTTTTGTAAATTCAATGGAATTCATACTTCATTTGTTATTCTAACTGGAACATAATAACTATGAAATTATGTATTGTTATCCTCCCACTCTTTTACAATTATCTATTGTGATTATTTTGATTACTCTACAAATGCTCTGATGTTTTATATTGACATTAAAGTTATTTCAGTCAATACAAAAATTAGCTACTGACATCAGATAAAGGGAATTTATTTCATAGCTACTATTTTTATTTATTTTTGTACAGACAATATCACATTGGTAGGTACGTATATAAATGTGTTGTGTAGAAATTAATTATTTATGGCATTTTAGTACTTAATCCCTATTGAACAATTAAACGCTAATAGGAACTATCCATCTTGGTATACTAAAAATACAATTGACAAAATTAAAGAGAAGGAAGAATATGATACAAAAAAATCTCACATAACAAGGACTAAGTATGTAGCGTTCGTAAAGAGGTTAAAAAAATTATAATATACATGTAACACCTACGATGACTACTCACAAAAAATAGACCTTGACCAGAAATCAAGTATTAATGTGCTTTGGAATGTCTTATATATTCAAAAATCAGGTGAAAAAAGGGAACCTCAGCTTGCGAATTTGATGATGAAGTGTTTTCGGATGAAAATGAGGTAGCAAATACATTTGCACAGTACTTTAGTTCTGTATACAAACAAATGCCACCTAACCTTGACATTAACAAACAATACAATAATGGGTCATGCAGCGTGGGAGCAAGGGGTCTGTGTGAAATATCTCCAGGCACTATTGAACTTTGTATAAAAGAACTGGCTTCCAAGAAATTGATCGGTCCTGCTGGTATCCCAGGAAACATACATAGTTAAATCTTATGTTGAATCTTTTATAATGCCACTGCACTATTTATTTAACGTAAGTTTATTGGTCCAAGTCTTTCCCACTTGCTTGAAGACAACAAACATTACGATATCTATCCTATCTGTCATCCCCAACATTTTCGAAATGTGTGTTTATAAGAATATTTTCTCTCAAATACAGCCATATCTTGAGGTATCATATCTGTTTATGTTTTTTGGATACATTTCCATTAATCCCAATGTGAATGTACAGACAGACGCAGTCTATAATGATTTTGCCAAAGCCTTTGACAGTGCAGTGATAACTGCCTCTTGTCATTTTTTGCTTCCTACCTTGAAAATGGCAAACAATATGTAACAGTGGGTCAGTTATGTTCCCAGGAATTCCAATCTTACTCTGGGATTCCTCTGGGTTCTAATCTGGGCCCACTGTTGTTTTCGTTATTTATTGACGACATACAAGATGACATTGAACACTGTCTTTGTTTACTTTACGCTGCTGACTAGAAGATCTTCTTGTCTGTCAGAGCTGCGGATAAATAATCAAGGTGGTCAATCGCAAATAAGTTGTTATTTAATATAAAAAAGTGTGTTGTCCTGAGCTAGAGTCGCTCGACAAACCCAATATTATTAAACTATTTAATGAACAGTTCCACACTAGCATGATAAGTTACATTTAAGGAATTGGGGGCGATGAATGATGTTAAGTTGACCTTGTGCTGACCACATCATCAACCTGACATTCATATGTGGACATGAAAATTCGAATTTGAAGGCGTTAAGAATATATTCAACTGTATGGTGCATACCAAACTGGAATATGGTAGTGTTGTTAGGGCACCGTAACAGAGAAAGTACAAATGCTGGAACAGATTCAGAAAATGTTTTTATGGTACCTATACGTGCAACGCATGGATTGTACCCAATGTACATGCATCACCCTAATCTCCTTCAGTCCTGTGCCTACCAAAGTCTACGAATGTATGTATAGTTTACCTGTTGAAGCCGACGTCTTATTTTGGGGCATTCAGCTTCAAAAAATATATTTTATAAAATAACAAACAGATGTTACACTATAACTGGCTTTAAGCTGTTGTGTGAGAAGAAAAAATACAAAGTTAATTTTTTTTGGTCTATTGATGAACAATTCTTGGCGAATTTCCATGATTAGTCGCTACAGGTCTATTGAATGCCATCAGATACCTATGTCATGTTTTCCATAGATTGATGCCCATTTGTATCATTGATAAATAAACAGTTAAAACGAAAAATTTTGTGTTGTTTCTATCCTGTTACTAATTCAGTTGATGTTTTTTGTTTATTCTCACTACTCATCTTTTCTGGAGTAGAACTTACAGTGTTCCTAGATTTTCTACGCTGATAAAATTACCACTTATTACTTTACCAGACTTATTTATTTATTTTATTTTATTTATTTTTATAACTTTGTGAATTAAAAAATGAGAATGCAATAAAGATTTGTACGAGCCGACTTTCTTGTTGTATTCTTATGTACTATTGGAAACAGACAGTTATATACTATTTGGAAAGAAAAAGTATGACCACGGAGATGATTCCTATCATACATCAATTAACCATCTAAACAGTGATCATTTTACGCACCAATTCAAAATTCAAATCAATTTATTCAATTTTGATTAAAGAAATATAAATTACACATAAATTATTCGACTTTGTTTTTTATTTTAACGTAAAATTGAATAAAGGAAAGTGTTCCTTATAATATATACTTGAGTGTCCATATATTATTGTTCGTATATAAGTGTTTTATATCTGGTTGCAACAAGATATGTTAATTCAATTAAAATCATTTCCTTCTTCCTGTCTAAATCCATTATAATTTGTTCTGGTTATCATATTGATGCATCATTAAGTAAATTTATTTCCATTATAAATCTAATGCTATATTAGGATTTTCGGTGAATAATGGAATAGACTCTTACTGCAAATACTTTAAATCTGGTATGGGCAACCTTTGGAAAGTGGCGGGTAATTTACGATGTTAATAATTAGTAATCCAGTGGTCGCGAGTTTAAATTCTGCTACGGGCGATTTCGTTCACCTATAGCACTAGCATTTATGCTTATTTTAGGGAACGTAGGAAGATGTATATGTACTTGTTTAACAATAACATATTCATTTTTATTTAAAAAAAAAGTAAATTTTTAACAAGTCGAAAGTTAAGTGAACTCACAAACCGATCGATCCGAAAAGATTCTATCCTTTTTACATTTTGTCTTTGAAAAATCTCTCCACTGACTGCGAATCATTTTCAACGTTTTTTTTTTTTTTGTTAAAAACAGAGTTAAAATGATTTATAACCTAAGGTTAAAAATTTATTACAGTCGTATTAACACACTTCGGATCCGAAAGAATATTTGAAATATACATTTTATGTATCCTACATACGGTTTCATTGAACGCAATAATTAACAAGTTGTGAACAAAACGTATGACAGTATGCGTTTGAAAAACACACCCACTATGATGTGCGACGTCACTCATGTCACGACTGAAATAAACCATTTTAACGTGTAATTTAAAATATGTTTTTCAAATTGCGATAAAAAGTTTTATAGAGCAAATAAAAAAATTAAAATTATACCATATTTTCCATTATTTTTTGTAAGTACCATTTTTTTAGTAAAAGAAAAAAAAAGTGAATGTTCCCTAGAAGTTGATGAGCAACTTTCGACTGGGGTTGCTCACATGACATTTAGAGGAATGTTGCCTAAAAAATGTGATCGAAGATTTATGTAATAAAAGGATACATATCTATACCACAATTGGCATTTTGTATTCAAGCATTGCTGTACACTTATGTGAATAATTCAATGATATTTTCAATTATTGAAACTTTTTATATGAAATATTATATACTAAGGTATTTTACCGTACATGTTATAAATACCTAATACCTATATATTAACAGATTTAGATGGGTGGTGGCAGAGTGGTTAGTGCAATGGATTAGTGATCCAGTGGTCGTGAGTTCTAATCCCAACATAATCAATTTCATTCAAACCCCAATGAATTGCAAATGTCTTTCAACGGAAGCACCCTACCTAACAGCAGCTCTATCGACCTGCTTGGAGTATCTATAACGAACCAATTACACTACAAGGGCTCCATCGAAGCTAAGGTGAAACTCGCCTCCAAAAAATTGAGCGTACTATATAGAGCGCGCAGATATTTTACTAAGACCCAGATCTGTATACTCTACAAAGCGCAAATACGTCCAATTATTGAATATGGCAGTCACCTCTGGAGTGGCGCCCCCCAATACCTACTGAATACCCTCGACGCTGTCCAAAGGCGTGCTATACGTCTGATTGATGATCCATCACTGACTGATGGATTGCAATCACTAGAACACAGACGCAGAGTCGGTATTTTAAGTTTATTCTATAGATACTACCACGGGAATTGCTCAGAAGAACTTGCATCTTTGGTCCCTCCTCCACCCACTCCCAACAGAGTCACTCGCTTCACTCAATCGCAGCATCCATTCACAGTGGACCTTCAACATATACGAACAAGTCGCTTCTCGAACTCCTTTATTAATACAGCAGCCCGACTGTGGAACGATCTTCCGAATTCTGTGTTTCCATCTTCGTACAACCCGGGTCTTTTTAAAATCCGAATTAATAAACTCTTTTCTAGATTGCAAACCCCTCCCAACGCTACGTAGTGCGCTTCTTCGGAAGAGTAAAATGGACCCAAATCCTAATAGCTGGCGTCCCCTACGTAGACATGTTAAAAAAAAAAAATGGCACAAGCATTTATGCTTAGTTTAGGGAATGTATAATATGTACTTACAATGACATCTATTCATTCATTTCTTTAAAAAAATACTACAAAACCATAAAATACTAAATTTAAATATTGATACTCATTCATATTGTATATGCCATATGAGATATAAACCCGAATGCAGAGTCCTAGGTACCTAAATACTAACTCCTAACCTCACTGGAGTATTTAGTACTCTTAAATTAGCAATTGCGTTGCAGAGACATCCCTAACTAAATACTACGCCAAACTTAAGGTCAATGGCATAGAATTTTACGTTATTTTGTATGAAGAAAAGAGATAGATAGCTTTCTATGGGCTTAGAAAGCTATCTGTCTGTTTTCTAACGTTTGATGTTTAAAATGTTTTTTTTTGCTATAACAACATGAACATATGTAACCAACTTCACACTGATAGCTCGATGTCACGATTTTTTTGAAATTCCACCGAATTTTCGGCATCTCGTATGGATCGCTGAATACTCTGTTTGGTATTTGATTTGACAAAATTACCAAATACATATTCAACGAAGCCGATAAAATCATCATCCACCGAAAATATCTCATATTTTAGTATTAAACCACTCGTAAGGTTCCTCGCTATCAACCTTACTTTTTGATAATTCGCAAATGTTAGTTTATGCCGATGCGCATGCGCTTAGTATTTAGATATGTCTCTGCAATGCAATTCTCATAGAAAAACTTGGTAGCATCCTCCAGTTAGGAAGCTATGTGATCTCCTAACTTAAGTGAGCGACTGTGCAATGAAAACATGGTTAGTATTTAGAATTTAGTATTTAGGTAGGACTCTGCATTCGGACCATAGTGTTAGTACAACATATTAGTATAGTTTCCAACAAATATCTTGGTCTTGGAAGGGGGCGATTTGTACATATACCAACCATGCAAAAAAACACAACTTTGCACTATGGACACCCCATGTGACATACTCAAGTTATTTCCCGCTAACTGTATTTATGTTTGTAATTTATAGTTACTGACAAATTAATATAAGTAATCAACTTACCATACTGTATAAAAGAATCAGGTACTCAAGCGGGGAAAGTCCACCAGAATTCAAAGGAACTGTTATATCCAAGGCTGTAAAAAAAATAATTAATATAAAATTCATAGGTCATAATCCTGTTGATTATGGCCTTATAAACCGAAATGGTCATCAATAGACAAAATAAATACTTTGAGGAATATTATGTGTTCATTTCGTTCGTTTGCAAAAAACAACGACAAGTCAAAAATTCTGATTTTTGAGTTAATAATGCAGAAATGTTGTGTTTATCAATATTACAGTGAATATATGACAGTGAAACATCGACACATGTGCTGTTTCTCTCGCACTTATAGAGATATTCTACTGAGAATTGGAGAGGACATGAATATTGATAAACACAACATTTCTGCATTATTTACTCAAAAATCGGATTTTTGACTTATGTCATTGTTCTCGCAAACAAGCGATATTTTTTTCTAATTATTATGGAATTCTACAAATTAAAAGTTGTTTCTATTGATAGGTTGAAAACAGGACGGTAATCTAAAATCAATTGATTTAGATTAGCAAAAATCTTTCAAATTTCCTTTTAATTTTAAATGTGACATACTTATGTATGAGAACAAAAACTAGGTATTTGAATATTTCATCTATTCATTCCCTGTTTAGATTAGATAGGTACATGTAAATAGTATATTAATATTTGTTAAAAGTGTACAAGTGTTCAAAATTATTTTATGCAAAGAAAATTTCACTCACCTGATATGTATATTTATTTTTATTCAAATTTGACTAATTGCTCTTCAAATGACCACAATGGTTGTGTTCCGAGTGTGAACAGGATATGAATAATTCACCATTTGATTTTAGACGTTGAAAGGAATCAACGTGCTGTACATTTTCAAATAATTTTCCTGTCTATCCAATCATTATCAGTATACTGTGATGTGTTTATCAAAGCGTATCCTGTAATTTATAAAATTAGTCAAAATCAATATTATAAATTATGATCTGTATTTTTGTGTGATTTTCATGTGTTGTTTTGCACTAAATCAATTGTCAAGTCCGGCACATGTACCTATATGTCATATTGAAAAGGTAAATTATATTGAAGATCTTTGTAAATCTTTGTTGTAATAACATTTGTTTCTTCATTATCATATATTTTTGTTTAAGGCCATTAATCAGTCAATTATTGATTCCCGGTGTCTTTTTTTCTGTATTTTGATGTATGTTTTGTTTATTTGACTTCTTAGTTTAACATGAATAGTAGAGTCATGGCTTTCGAACTTGATTCATCTCCAAAACCATAAAAAAAGAAACAATTTTATGAGTAAGTAGTGTGTGAAACTATAAAATAGTTATAATTTTACCGGAGCATAGTTGTAGAATCATATTAATTATATCTTATACTCAATATAATGTCAACAAATGAATAATTCCAGATGATTGACATCCACTTTTATAACATAATGGTTTCTTATAAAAGTATTTTAGTCAACACTGCAGTGTATTGTGTTTAAATGAAATTCTAGCATTGGAAAAATCAAATGGAAACAATTAAGATAATGCATATATGCAAGTTCGTTCATCAAGGATTTACTATTATCAATGTTTATTTTTTTATAATACTACTCTCTGCCACTGTATTAAATTAAATTCTGTAGGTACTATCCATGTTTTCATTAAAATTTAACGAAAAAAAGTTTCACTAAATTAAATGAAATAAAACACAACTTTGTGTACACCACTACAATTATAACTTTTATTCAAATGAATAAAAATTCCTCTACATGTTACGAGAACAAAGTTCCCTTCCTCAGAAGGATACAAAGTATACTAAAATAAAATACAATTTATAGACTTAAAGTAAACATAATGTGTGGAGTGTAGACTGGGTTAAATTATTTTTTAGGGTGGGGGATGCATTGAAGTTATTGGTTAATTAATTTTTGTATTGGGAAAATATTTAATATAGGGTTATTAGGGAATTGTGTTTGATTATTAATTATATTATTTATCATGTTTACGTTTTTTCTGATTTCCTTTTCTGATTGTAAAAGGAGAATTATATAAAGTTATTTTAAATATTTTTGAGTTTAGAAACATATCAACAATTGACATATGTTTTTGTTCAACAGACAGTCCTACTTCTGAGACAGACTGTGATGCTCCTGTAAGACCGTCTCGTTCACGTTCTGGTTCTGGTACACTCCCTCCTCCACTTCCTCCACCACCCCGGAGACCAGCCCGACGGTCTCGTAACCATCCTACCAACTTAACCGGAGAGACTAGATCTACATCCGCTAGTCCCACCAACTGTGAAGTGGAGAATGAAACCAATGATTTGATATCCTTTACAAGTCCGGCCTCAGCTGGAAGAAAACACATTGAATTGAAAGAATATGTAGACAGTTTGCACAGGTAAGAAAATATTGTGTCTGAATAAAATTCAAAGAGAGATCGATTATATTATTGATAAATTGCAATCATATTGCTTATTCTATCATTTTATTTTCAGATTGAATAGTCAAACGGACCAACTTGCACTTGTACATGTGCCTAAGGATATACCAAAATTATCACAGAACAATACCATACCAGGCTATTCCCCATATCCTCAAAATATAATCCCATATCCTTCTAATTCAATTCAAAACAACTACGTCAATCCGCTTATAAAATTTCCAAATAATTATTCACAGTATCAATACAATGCAAACAATCAAAATAAACTCTACCCTAATTTAAGTTCGCCGACGACCATTAACACAAACTCGTTTGGTATAACTTCTAACACGACTGGTTATCACACACAGTCAATTTATAATACTTCATCTCAGACTTTTTCATATGGTACCAATGTTCAATCAACATTGCCAGCGACACAGAATCTAACGAATAATATTGCAACCCAACCTGTGAGAATTGGAAGTCCTATGAATCAGCTGGTTATATCAACCCCACCTAGTTATCCTCAATTAAATGTTTTGGAGTATCACGATAAATCCTTGATGAATATCAAACAGGGAATAAAGAGTTCACCGTCTTCTCAAGAGCTGTCTACTAGACCCATTGGAATTGATTCTAAGGATAAATTATTCAAATCGTCCACAATGCAAAATATTGACAATATAGAAGGAAAAAGAGACAATAATATGACCTTGACTCATTTGTGGAATAACACAAAGAAAACAGACAAACGGAAAGGATTTGTATACAGTGATGCAGGAAGTACTGATGTATCTGTGCAATCCTCTAGGGTAAGTTTTTTATTATTAAAATGTTTCTCTTTTGGTAATAATAGAATTTGTAATGCGCCGTTTAGTGATACAAGATCACTCCAAGGGCGCTATAGCTTATTTGTTTGCTCTACAAAACAAGGCAGTCTTTAGCAGTCTACCGAAGGTGTCAATACTCTGGTAGCTCTTACTGTGAGTTTGTTGTACAGTTTGATGTGATAAAGGTTCCTACCTGCATTTATATCTGTTTTTTCAGATCTTCAGCTATCAAGTAGATTTTGAGATCATGGATAATTTGAGTGACTTAAAAAGGATGAGTGATTTTATTGTTACCATGAAATTATTATTATATTTTTTACATTCAACACAGGTTACTTTTACATTCAACACAGGGATTTATGTGGACAAGAAATAAAATTCACAAAAAAACATCATGCAAAACATAAAACTTATCTTACCTCAAATGTATAAGACAAAATATTGTTATTAATATGCATTATTCCTACGCTTTTGTAAAAATGTAAATGATCAATCTAGATAATATTTATAAATGAACCCAATTTATTATAAATGAACCCAGGGTTGTGTTCAGATTCAATGCTTGACGTCGGGTGTCGAATGTTCTTGAAGTTGCAGATAATGGCGTTTTTCACACCAATCTTACCTGAACGCTTTCGAGCGGCGTTTCAATCTGAACGCTGCATTGGGCGTTTTAAATGTCAAATGTCATTTATCATACATGTCTCTTTTTAGGTTATATTTTCATTGAAATACAACAATTGGGCAGTGGTGTAAATAAAGGTCTTTGGCCTTTTATTTGAAATTGTTGAATGATATTTTTATAAATTAACCTCTTTGTGAATGCATATTGTCATTATAAATAATGTCAACTGATATATTAGATGCCACAGTAACAAATAGAAGTCGACAGATGTCAGAGCGTTTTTCACCTGACAACTTTTCCGAGTGTTTGGTGCGTACACACGACGTTCAATCTGAACGCCACAGAGTGTTTTTCGAGCGTCTGTTTCCGGTTATTATGAACAGCTTGAAGCGTTCACTAAGTGCACTCGGCGTTCGTTGTGAACGCAACCCAGGGTACTAATAGATTAGTGTTGTTAAATCCTTCGTTATATTATTTTGTACTCTCTTCCCAGCCTCGAGAATCAATCTCAAATGAGGGAGAAAAAGTGATCAATTGAACATGATATATTATACTTACCTAGTTTGTTGATATACAATGTATCTTTTGCTTCTTTTTTTTAAATTTTGTATGGCGTTATTTGCCAAAAAGCAGTGTAATTGAAAAAATTTATAGTTTTATGTGTGAAGATTATGAAAAGTCTATTTTAAATCTTTATTGAATCATTTTTTATAAATTTATCAATTTAGACGTCATTGTTTACATTGAATTATTTTTACGTTAGATTTTTTCATTCAAATTTGATTTTTTTTATAGTCTAATTCCGGAGACCCATTTTTGTCACCGATGGGTAGTTCGTCAAACTTGATAGATTTGGGGCCAAATACAAGGTACCGTACTAATTTTTTTTTTATTATAATATAGAAATATTTGTTTGATAATTTTGTTTATCTAAAATTATACATTTGAGATTATTTTTTGTATAATGAAAACATTTTTTATTTGCATATAAAGTGTATATTTAGATTCCTTATTTTTTATTTGTTTCATGTTGTATAGAGAAACTCGAATATCATTTTTATACTTTTGTAATGTTATTGTGTGCTTGAGGTTTTTCTATGAATGTTATTTAAAGATTTTTTCAAAAATCCAAATGACATTATCTTTATCTATTGACTGTACTTATGAATCTTATTTTATATGTATAATATTGATTATATTAAGTTAATAAAATAAATCTATTAGGTAATTTTAATGTTAGTTTAAATTATAATTATTTTCATTTTAGTACTGCTAATGTTGGAAGTGTACGTGTTAGTGTATTAAGAGACTTTGATCCATTGATGACTGATCAGAATAATAGTGGTATGTTTTTAATATATTATTTTTCTGTATATCAAAGTAAACCTCATGTTGTATTATTAATTTTATTATTTATTAGGACTGTTGCTTTCATTGTTTACAATTAAACCAATTTCTCAATAGATGGCGTTACAAAAAAAAGTTTCTTCGTTACTTCATAGATGGCAATAGTAATAATGCATTATTTTCAAATGAATTGTTTCACATTATTCAAATATATAGAACTTTCAATAATTATATAATACGGGAACTCAATAAGAAGGCATAATTGGTGAAAGTTGCGCAAGCGCATAAAGTGATCACATAAACTAGCCGATGACAGGTTGTAAGCCCTGTAGGTGCCTTGAGTTTGTCAATTTTACTATAGTTAATTCAATTCTTGCACTGTAAATAAGATACTTCTTTTAGCTCTATAGCATTTTATTATTGTATAGACGTTTTACACACAAGATATTTCATTTTAAATAATACACAGTTTGACGAGACAAATACTTTGATACCAAAACCTTATTTTTTCAAAAATAAAAGAAAATTAAGAGGTTTCAATTAACAAACGACTTGTCTTGGGGCTAGCAAAACAAGCCATTGATTTTTGCTATTAATAAAATTAAATGTGTTCCAGTTATAATACAATATTATTTTAACATTTCCAGAATATACGTGTACTAGTGAATGTTCTAGTAGTGTCTATGAAGAATATGATCCACTTGACTTTCTGTACGGCGCGTATGAAACACCAAAGGACACCCCCATATATGGTTCAGTCAACAGAAAGAATGGAGAATCCTTGCCTTCACCATCACCATTGCCATCTCCACCTCCAAAATCTATACCTCCACAGTTTGCAGTCCGTAAAAAGACCAACACAGTTAGCGTAAGTTATTTTAATCTAATATTGGTTATTTTACTGTTGCAACATTTCATAATAATATGATTGAAATTAAAAAAAAAATATTTAATTTTTTTAAATGAACACATGTCTCATGTATAAATTTTAGAGTTTGTAAATTATTCTTTATTTTTTGTGTAGAATTTTTTTATGCATTTCATTGTTTGTTATTGTTTATTTTATTTATAATACTAGTGAACCCCCGGCAAACTTCGTATTGCCTGTATAATTAAAAATGGTCCATAACCACCCGTCGCTTCAGACCCTTCAGTGCCTCCCGTCCCTTCAGTGCCTCCCGTCCCTTCAGTGCCTCCCGTCCCTTCAGTGCCTCCCGTCCCTTCAGTGCCTCCCGTCCCTTCAGTGCCTCCCGTCCCTTCAGTGCCTCCCGTCCCTTCAGACCCTTCAGTACCACCCGTCCCTTCAGTGCCTCCCGTCCCTTCAGTGCCTCCCGTCCCTTCAGTGCCTCCCGTCCCTTCAGTGCCTCCCGTCCCTTCAGTGCCTCCCGTCCCTTCAGACCCTTCAGTACCACCCGTCCCTTCAGTGCCTCCCGTCCCTTCAGTGCCTCCCGTCCCTTCAGTGCCTCCCGTCCCTTCAGTGCCTCCCGTCCCTTCAGTGCCTCCCGTCCCTTCAGTGCCTCCCGTCCCTTCAGTGCCTCCCGTCCCTTCAGTGCCTCCCGTCCCTTCAGTGCCTCCCGTCCCTTCAGTGCCTCCCGTCCCTTCAGTGCCTCCCGTCCCTTCAGTGCCTCCCGTCCCTTCAGTGCCTCCCGTCCCTTCAGTGCCTCCCGTCCCTTCAGTGCCTCCCGTCCCTTCAGTGCCTCCCGTCCCTTCAGTGCCTCCCGTCCCTTCAGTGCCTCCCGTCCCTTCAGTGCCTCCCGTCCCTTCAGTGCCTCCCGTCCCTTCAGTGCCTCCCGTCCCTTCAGTGCCTCCCGTCCCTTCAGTGCCTCCCGTCCCTTCAGTGCCTCCCGTCCCTTCAGACCCTTCAGTACCACCCGTCCCTTCAGACCCTTCAGTACCACCCGTCCCGTCAGACCCACCAGTACTTCCCTTCCCTTCATTACCTCCCGTCCCTTCAGTAGGTTAAGAAAAAGATTAATTCCCGACACAATACTGGGAAGACCTACGAAGAGATGAAAGGACAGTTGGACCTTCTTTTTCCAGGATTCTCCAACTTCATAGGTAAAATGAACAAATACACGATAAAGAAGAAGAAGAAGAAAAAAGTTTGAATCCAGAAACCGTCCTGGAAAACCTGCGAAGAGATGGAAGGACAGTTGCATCTTATTCTTCCACAATACTCCACCTTCATAGGTAAAATGACCAAATACACAATGAAGAAGAAGAAGAAGAAAAAAGTTTAAATCCAAAAAATGTCCTGGAAGACATGCGAAGAGATGGAAGGACAGTTGAAGCTTCTTCTTCCAGAGTATTAGGTCATTTTACCTTCATAGGTAAAATGACCTAATACCCGAAGAAGAAGAATTTTTTTAATTCAGAAACCATCCCGAGCATACGCTCGACAATTTCCCAAAGTTTCATTGCAATCGGATGAACGGTTCCCAGGATAGTCCACTTCATAGGTACAATGACCTAATACCCGATGAAGAAGAAGAATTTTTTTTAATCCAGAAACCATCCCGGGCATACGCTCGACAATTCATCAAAGTTTCAATGCAATCGGATGAACGGTTCCCAGGATAATCCACCTTCATAGGTAAAATGAAGGTGGATGAAGAAGAAGAAGAAGAAGAAAAAGTTTTTGATCCAGAAACCATCCCTGGTATACTCTCGACAATTCACCAAAGTTTCATTGCAATCGGATGAACGGTTTAGGAGCGCATTCAACACATACATACAAACATTCAAATTTATAATATAGATTATGAATTACATCTTAATGTTTCATATAATTTTTTAAAAAGAAAAAAAATGAATATGTCTTTGTTAAACAAGAACATATACATCTTCCTATGTTCCCTAAAATAAGCAAATAAATGCTTGTGCTTAGGTGAACGAAATCGGTCGAGGCAGGATTCGAACTCGCGACCACTGGATTACTAGCCCATCTAATATCTTAATGGAGATAATTTTTTTATCTCTAGATAATCATTGTTTGGAGATTTGTGCAGGAAAACATTGTTTTCAAATTTTTCTCCAACAGTTATATTTAATAATAATTATATTTATTTGTTTTATGTGTACAATTTTATATTATAAGACATTAAAACCCCAATTTCATTACTACTGTCTGTTTGGAGGAAGTTGGTGATCTTACTCACTATATCGAGATTTTTTTCTACTATTACATAGACATATTTTATCCTTTTTTAAAGAATTTCTAAACCGGCAAATTCTTGAAATTTTGTATTTTACATACCTAGATATTAATGCGTTTTGAAATAAATATATGATTCATATTATTTTAACTTTCTTGCGCCACATTTGAGATTAGTATCAATAAATTAAATAACCTAGTTTGAAATCATAATATTTAAATGCATACATTTCAATTAAATATGTTGTAGTTATGTATATACCTACAGATAAAAAAATGGATTATCTTAAGTGTGTAGATATGAATGAAATTGTGCGGTATAATAAATGATTGGTTATCTTATTCACACACAGTCTCTTTATTTAATTGTGTAAGGCATGATTTGTAAACATAGAAATATTCTTGAATTGTGCAATTGCAGTAAATCGTTAAAATTTTTGAATTTTCAGAGCAAACTCTATGAATGCATTAAATATGTCAAAAAGAGACAATTTGAACCTGAACTCATCGCATTTCTTAATTTGGTCAAGGAAACTAGATGTGAGTTATTTTAGTTTTCATTTTATTGCATGCATTTGTATAAATATTTAATCTGTAGTTTTTGACTGCCGTATCAATTTATTTGAATTTGGTCAGTGTTCTTGATTCATAATTCTTCTTATAGTGGTTGAAGGACACTAGGGCCTGTTTATGTAGAGTTTGTTGCCTATTGTGATGTGGACTCCCACTATTTGGTTAGTCTTCCAGGAATCCTCCTTTCTTGGGTTTTCCATGTAGGGCATGGTGTGGTAGTTAATGTTAATTTTAACATTAACTACCACACCATGCCCTATATGGAAATCATTTTATTCTGACAATGTGCCTTATATGAAACTCACCTAAAATCAAATAGAACTATTACCGAGTATTATTTATTTTGAAATATATAAGTAAAAGTTGATGTTTGAAAATATTTAAAGTTGTGTTTATATTGTATTTCAGCTGAATTTATTTATAGTGACCCAGAAACAAATCCTGGATACGTCATAGCATCAAAATCAGAAGGACAATATCCTCCTGGTACCAGCATTAAACTTCTGGTTTACCATGATAAACCTGTTAATCCTGTTGTATTTACATGTGATGGTAATTTATTTAATTTATCCATATGTGGCATATGTCTTTTTATCCATATTCTCTTTGAAATTATATATATTTGTAGTTTTGAGTGAATAGTTCCTCTAGATTTGGATAACCTCAAATTTTAAATTTGGGATAACTTCAAATAACATTATGATTTCATTTATGATATAACTTAGTCAATGTGATACAATTCACAAAAATTACACTAAGGTAAGGTAACAACATCAGAACTTTTATCTTCATATTTTAAATGTTTTTTTTAGTGGAATCAACTGTGGAGCATGTGATATTACATGTTGTTTGTGAATTGGAAGGAGAAATAAGTGATGATATCTCGACTTATACATTAAGGGTAATTTTTTAAATTTTTTTTTATTTTCATTAATATGTAAATTAGTTTGTAATAAAAACATGTTTCAAGATATTGAATTTGTATCCATAATAGTTGTACACAGAATAGTGTACCATACATAAATGTCTGAACACCACACACTCCTGTCCCGGTATATGCTTCTCGTCTTATTCACTTTCATAATTATTTATGGTTGTGATCACTTCTCTTTGACAGTTTTATATATTTGCAATGTCAAATTTTCATTGTTGATTGTATGTTCTTTTTATATTCAAGGTATGGGGATTGAGTGAATATTTAACACCAGGTAGTTCTCTCAGAGAATATGATTATGTGAGACAATGTGTGAGATTGGAAAAGGATATCTTGCTCTGTCTGCAATCCACCAAAAATACAAACTTAGCAAGGACTGAAAGAGATGACACAAGGGACAGCCTGTTGACTCTTGATGAGTTGTTACCGAATCAAAGTTGCACTCCTCCTATATCATTCCATAATCTCTCAATTCTTTTGGGTAAGAATTACATTTTATAAGTTTAAGGCTAGAGTAAATATCATATTTTAAGACCATATCCGCGGTGGTATTGTTTTGCAAATGGTATTACCTGAAATTCAAATGAATAAATTTGAATTTTCTTCAATCATTTGTGGAAACTGTTTTTTTGGGATTGTTTATTGCAGCGGTCGAATGTTCTAATCCTCATGTATGGTGTAAGAATCTTGAAAAAAAAGTCACCTCTGGTTTTTCCTCGAAAGGTTTATTATATGTTTTTCAAAATATAGGCTGTTTTTAATTAGGATTTAAATAATCCTATTTTGATCATTGTGTAATTTAAACTTTCATATTTTAGAAACCCTGGAAAAAGAGTTATGTCGGTTATCAACGACTGTATCGGAAGCAGGAAATATTCGAACTGGATCTGCTGCGCAGGCTGTGAAGGCGATATGCGCACTACTTGGAGGTGTAGAAACTATGCAGATATCAAATATTCTAGCAGCACTCGTGAGTGCTTGTTCACAGGTGTGATATCAAAATATTTTATTTTTTAATTGAAGCCGGATGAAAACAAATGCCTTGTATTGATTTGGTCATAAAGAAAAAAAGAATGAATATTTTTCAAGGCAAGTTTGCATGGATAATAAGGATTAAAATGAAATTTATGACTATATTGATCAATATGTATGAAATCAGAATAATAGGAGAGCATGTTTGAGGTAATACAAGGACGTGAATTAACCAAAATTATATGTCTTGGGGTAAGAGCACCTATTTTTTTTTCTCTCTCTACTGTCAGATGAGCAGTGATTTTAATTTGTGCACAAAAATGTGTTTATTATGAAGTGCTGAGATTGAATTTATTAAAATGTTTTAAAAAATGTGTTTTTCTGTGTAACAATCTTTATGATTAAATATGTATCATCGGAATAAGGATTTGATAACATAATTTATGGATAAATTTAATAAAATATAAAATTATTTACAATAAGCATTTAGGAGTTGTTCCAGATGTTGTAGAATTGAGAGGCTGTCGTCAGAATTATTGCTTATGTGTGAGAACTGATATAGCGCATAAAAATTACAAACAAAATAACAGGGAAAATATCATAGAATTATGCAGCTGAGAATTTATTGTGCATTTTGAGACTTTTTGAATACTACCAATCTATGAGAATCATTGATCATGTTGGTGTATTGTTGAATACTTATATTTATATAAATATATGTTATAATACTTAAATATGTTTTATTATTTTCAGTCTCAACCCGATTCCAACATCATGAAGCCTGAAATAGTAACAGAAACAGGAGATTATTGTTCTGTGATGTTAAGACAGACCACTATCAAGGACACTATTGGTCTCCATTGTCAACGTCTGCGGGAGGCTGTCAAGGCATTCATTCTCTTGTACTGCAAGTCTAATAGAGTAGATTTTCAACTGGAGGAAAGTCAATATACATTGCCTGGTGAGAATGGAAGTACGTTTTAGTTTTATGAATAAGCAAGTTTCTTTTTTGTATGTATGACTACTGAATAGTTTTTCATATTATACTTTTTTTAATAATCACCTTAAACAGAAAATATTCTTTGCCTTAAAAATCACAGAGAATAAGTAAGCACTCTATTATTTTTACCAGAATCTCTGGCTTCAAGTAGAAAAAGTTATTGCATGTGGTATTTATCTCTGAAAGGGAAAATACAATATAGTTTGTAATACTATGTCTACGAGATGTATACTGATTGTTTTGCATTGGGGAGATGAGCCAAGTGGCATACTTTTGACAAAAATGGGCAAATGACAATGGCCAATGAATGTGACACCTTTTAAGCTAGACTATTACTTTTCCATTTGATCTATTGGCAATGATTTATAAATATAGCTTCATGCTGTGACCTTCTTAGGTATGCAGAGACAACAGAGCAGTAGGGGTCTTCACTGATCTACTGACTAAACATATTACTTACAACTCTTAAACGAAAACAAATAAATGTCTGTCGTTCTTACAGAGCACAGGGGGTCACAAATGGTCGCAGTCTAGGGATAAAATGGTCCCACTTCTAATTTAATAATAATTGCAAAATGCAAAGTCTTTTTAAGTTGTGAGAAAGGCATGACTAACATTAATACCTTTTTTATGTTTTAGAGACTGTTCCTGTATCTTCAGTGACAGAATCAGCTCTGTTCTATGTGGAAGCTGTCCACAAACCCCCTGTGCATTGGAATCATGATGAGTTTATTGTTAATACTCAAATATATCATGGAACCAGAGCTCTTAAAGGAGCTCAGTCTACACAAACTTTTCCTATCGATACCACTGGATTTTATCCAAGAATTATATTTGAAACCTGGTCAGTGTTTTTTTTGTTTCAATTATATGTTTTATAGAAAGCTTTAATCATGTTGTATTTTATTTTACATTTATTGGACATTATATTCAAAAATCATGATTTGTTAAATTTTTAAGCATATTATTTTTCATCATTTTTTAGCTGATATTATGTTGGAGAGAGTGCATTTTATGAGTTCCATTATTATTTTTTCGTGTTGTAGCAAAATATGGAATTTGTGTTTTCTGTATAGCTCAAATTATAAGCTCAATCAACTTCATATGTGTATAACTTCATATTGTGTAAAGTGCATCAACTTCGAGCTAATTAGTTTTCCATAGACATCTGTTTATTTCTTTGTGTACGGTGTCAAAACGTTCAAAATTCTCTCAAGTTCATAAAAATGCATCCAGGAATTATCAACCTTTGAAGAAAAAATAATTATGAAATGGAGAGTATATGTCACAAAACACTTATTTTACGAACTATATAGAAATGTTATTTCGATTTTCAGGTTAAATTTAGATGAAGTGAGTATTTGTAATCTGCCAAAGGAATCTCGTTTAGTATTGACACTCAGTGGGCGCACATTGGCTACTCCCGACAACCAGAACTCCTCTGGAAATGCAGAGAAAGACAAAGCAGCTGAAGCTAATCAGAAGGACTCTACTGAAAAACAAGATGACGATGAAGAAAACTCTAGTCAGGTTCATATTGAACAAGAAGAACTTGGTTGGACATCTATTCAACTTTTTGATTTTAAAGGGTATGTATTCAATTATTTATGAAATTTCAATGTGTGATATATTTTAATTTAACTCTTGAATGATACATGAATGGACTGGGATCAGGACCGTGGTGGTCTTTCGAACTGTCTCGAACCACTGGATACAAGAAAATGTACTCTCAAGTGATAGTCAATCTTGTGGACTAACAAGATTCTATAAGAAGTAGAATGATGAGATAATTGAATATATTTTGCACTTAGAGGAATGAATAGGATGGAGACATCTATAAATTAAGTTTTCTGCTGAAGTTATTCACAAGTCGCAGTGATGATACTACAAAGGAACTTCGAAGACAAGAAAAAAACTTTTGGATTTGAAAATGTAGGTTATACAACACTTCTTTATCTTTTTACAATAAACAGTGATAAGATTCCTGTAAAATATATATTTTGATGAATAAGTATGGTCATAAGGCAAAAACAGTTTACAGACATATTTATTTATTTATTTATTTAATATATCTTTACATTTACATGTCACAAAGATAATATACAATAATCGACCTCACTAGGGTTGGCCTGTATTGAGGTCGATAATTTTACATAAATAGTAAAGACAGTTAAAAATAGTATATAACATAACATAAAAGTATAGAAAAAATATAAAACCATAAGAAAATGAAACATAAATTAATAAAATACAAAAAAAAAAACAATATACACAATGAATCCAGAGCCATAATATATACTAAGCTACAGTTAAGTACAGTTGGGTACCTGTGACGATAGCTGCAACAATAATTATATACATCATAACTCTAGACTCACTATATACCACATTTACAAGTATTTATACAAAGTATTAGTGTGACCATACATTCTGAATAAATTAGTGGGTAAATTATTTGATAATATGAATACTGTTGAATATATTAAGCATATTTACACAATTTGAGATAATATAGGATTTTACCTGTTTTTTGAAAATTATAATTGTTATAATTATAATTGTTGCCAGGCAACGTAGTTTGGGCAATTCGGGAGGTATAAAAATGAAGAGAGGCTACATTACAATGTTTATGTACCTACATAGTGACAATTCTACTGGATTATTTTGTAGATTAAATTTTTTTGTAGATACTCATCATAGTATGGACATTTAGGGGTGACACGCTTATTTAAAAAAATGTTTTATTTGTAATCAGATTTTAAACGTAATATTATGTTTTGTTTCAGAATGTTGGTATCTGGAAGTTTTATTTTGCCAATTTGGCCCGTGTGTGCTGATAAGAGATTAGGACCTGCTCCTGATCCTACAGATAAACCTTCACAGCCACATCCATTGATTCATATTGGTTATTATATTTTTCATAATTAATTAGTACCTAAAGATTGCCTTTTTACACGCTTATTTTTCAAATGTGCTTATTTACTTACTTCCGATGGCCGTACAACTTCGGAAGAGCTTTAACGTCCTGAACAATGGATTTACATGCCATCCTGCCAGCAAAAGACTCTGCCAGTCATCACAAGCATTGAATACATTTAGATCTCGGGTTACATTGTCCATCAATCTCTGCCTTGGTCTTCCCAGAGGTCTCTTGCCCACAGGGTTATTTTGTAGGATGCATTATGTGCCTTTTTCTTCTCTCATTCTGAAGATATGCCTATAAATATAGGACTTCTAAATTATGGCTAAAAAATCTTGGATGAATGCCAATGGCCGACATTACAATGGTAATATTTTTACTGGAGGAAAATTTGCTTTTATTTTGTTTCCTAAAGTGGTATGTTTTCACAGAATGATTTATGAATGTTGTTTTTCTTCAATTTCACTATTTGTTTTGTAGAAATTCCATCATATTGTATCGGAGGAGTATATTGGAAAGATGATGAGGAGAGTGAGATATATTCTACTCGACATTCTTTTGATTCCTTGGATAAACACACTCAGCAACAGTTGATGCATCTTGTAGAACAAGGGCCATACCAGAGAATGCCTAACGAGTGCAGAGAGGTCGGTAATATTTGTATATTGATAAAATATAATTTTTTTATGAATCATATAATTTTAGGTAATATAATTTGGAATCTCCTAATAATTATTTTGTTGGAATAAGTCAGGGAGTAATAAGTTTTGTTGGAATAAGAATTGCTGGGAAAGTATATATTTTATACCAATAAAAATATAATGAGAGATTTTTTTCAACATCTCAATAGAGACGAAGTAGGGATAGTAATAATAATAATAATAAAAGACTTATTGATTTATACAACGTGGCGGACTTATTGCCCGCAGGCAATCTCTACCAGTCAACCACAAGGCATAATTGGTGAACGTTGCGCAAGCGCATAAAGCGATCACGTAAACCAGCCGATGACAGGTCGTAAGCCCTGTAGGTGCCTCGAGTTCCTGGTTCTTCTACAATATCCCTACTTCATCTCTATTGAGATGTTGAAAAAAATGTTTGTCAATAAAAATATCATTTGATTCCTGAAAGGGAAAAAAATCCAATGTTTGCGTATATGCAATTAAAAAAGAATATTCGATAATGAGAGATGTTGAAGTATCCAGTTCCTATTTGTAAAAATGACTCAAAAGATGCATTATCTACATTTGAGATTGTTCTAAAGAGCAAGCTCTCGCTACTGTGCATATGTGATTGACAAAAATCTTTAGCAACGACAATTTTATTTATTTATTTATAATTCTTAAACTTATAATTTAATGAATGTGTTATTAAAAATTTATATTTGAATAATTTTCCAACAAAGTAGATGCGCAATGAAATAAGGCAAACATTTTTCAATCAACAATTATTATATAAATTTCAGTCTATGTTCTTTTATTTATTTTCAGATTTTATGGGAAAAACGTCATTACTTAGTGGGAATACCAGGTGCTTTACCTCTTGTTTTGTTAGCAACCATCAATTGGGACGCAAGCAGTAGACGGCAACTCATGCATCTTCTTGACCAGTGGATTCCACCATCACCGAATGACGCTCTTCACCTTTTGTTACCATGGTATGTTGTTAATTTGTTTCTATTTAGATTGTCCATTTTTTGTAAGCGTTTGGCATAATATCAGTTAATTATAAATGATAAAAGATGCCACACAACATCTTTTCTTCTGTGCTTTATTGGCTCTATCCAATGAAGTGGATAGAGCCAATAAAGCAGCTTACAATAACCATGGTTTTAGTGTAAATAGAATTATTATTTATGAACACAATCACAATGTTATTTGTTTTCTTTTTTAGTTTCCCTGATGAAGGTGTAAGATTGCGTGCCGTTCGTTGGTTGAGTAGAGCCTCAACGGATCAGTTGTCATCTATGATGCCACAGTTGTGTCTGGCAATGAGGTATGAATGTCAGGCTGCCTCGCCACTCGCCAAACTATTGTTGTCCAGGGCTCTTGAGTCGCCCAGGTTTGCCCATAAACTCTACTGGCAGTTGGTACATGACATACCGGGAAATTCACCACAGGTAACATACATCGGGAACACTTTGAAATTTTGGTTCAAGCGATTGAGATAACGTTAAAACTGAAGATATTCATATTTTTACCAGTTAACATCAAACAAGAAACGATTTTTTCGCATAGATAAAGAATTATTAATCTTGTTTGATTTTTACCAGTATTATTATGATATTAGTTTACTATGTTTCATAGATAAAGAATTATTAATCTTGTTTGATTTTTACCAGTATTATTATGATATTAGTTTACTATGTTTCATATATAAAGAATTATTAATCTTGTTTGATTTTTACCAGTATTATTATGATATTAGTTTACTATGTTTCATAGATAAAGAATTATTAATCTTGTTTGATTTTTACCAGTATTATTATGATATTAGTTTACTATGTTTCATATATAAAGAATTATTAATCTTGTTTGATTTTTACCAGTATTATTATGATATTAGTTTACTATGTTTCATAGATAAAGAATTATTAATCTTGTTTGATTTTTACCAGTATTATTATGATATTAGTTTACTATGTTTCATATATAAAGAATTATTAATCTTGTTTGATTTTTACCAGTATTATTATGATATTAGTTTACTATGTTTCATAGATAAAGAATTATTAATCTTGTTTGATATTTACCATTATTATTATGATATTAGTTTACTATGTTTCAATCAAATCGATCATATATGAATCATATTTGTTCTTAAAATGGATATTTATTTATTTATATGTTAGAAATAAGTCACATATATGGGACAAGGCTGGCGATGGAGCGTGCCCTGCAGGTACCTAAGACAAACAACGTGTATGGAGATGAGATCGTACCAGGAAACATCTTGTACCGCATATTATTAACGCGTTGCCAATTAAAATATGAAATATTTTAAGGTCTGACGAAACGAAAATAGTAACTATAAAAAATACTCTTAAACATCTGTATCTAAAATCAAGCGTTTGTTCTTTGAATTATTATTGATGATTAATTATAGGTAGGTATAATGTATATTATGTGTAAAGTTTATTTCAATTTTTTTTCTTTCAAATTTCAATTTTTTTTTCTTTCAAATTTTTGTTTAGTCTCTGTTTCTTCAATATTTGAGATAAGTTTATTGAAATAATTATATGTGAATTTATAATATTATGTGAAAGAGAGAATCTGCTCTGCCAAAAAACTGCTTTGCAGTTTGGCGGGAAAATAAAAATGTATTACTTTTTATTAAAAAATAAATATCTTAGAAAAAAAAAAATATTTGAGGGAAATTATCTGTAGGTATCAACAAGAATAAAAAAATATATTACATTTTCTTGATTTTTAAGGCATTAATTGTGGCAGGCATATTGTAACGACTTTAATAAAGTGGTTGTCTAACTTTTCTTTCATAGAACTCTAGTGAGGAGTTTCTTGGAATATCATTGGACGGAGAACCGTTGCCATTAGGTACAGAACCTGATCCAAGTGTGATGGCTATTTCTAGATGGGTGCGACGTAATCAGCTTATTCTTCGTGCTTTGCTGGTCATTGTAGGAGAAAATTTGGCTGAGAGATTACTAAAACAACAACTCTTAGTAAAGGTAATGATTTCTCTATTCAAATCACTACAATTACATTTGAAAGAATCAGTCATATTTTTACACACCTATAAAGCATATGATGTAGTCTGTAGCACTACATCATATGATCATTTGGAAAATTATTTTGATATAATCTAATTTTTCTTTTCAGCGTCTCACTGAAATTGCTAGTTTAGTAAAACATTGCAAAGAAAGTCTCCGTAATAGAACTTTACAGTCTGGGATGGAAAATCTCGCTCCTTTGATTAGATCCAATAATGTTTGTCTACCTCTGTCTATTTCACAAGAAGTCCACGATATTGATGTCAAGTAAGTTCATTTTACACCTGTAAGAACAATTATTTGTGACTTGTATAAACAGAATTTATTATGATAAATTGTAGATCAATCGGTTTTAGCTAAAAACATTTTCAATTGTCTGATATTTCAATTTATTATCACATATAATTTATTGTACTTTTTTACTTCTCACTAACCCAAGGGGATATAGTGGGGAGTTAGGATTTCGCAATTTTTAAGGCTATTTTTTTATTGCAGATTATTTTATTTTATTTTATTCAAAGTATACAAACAATAACTGGACAAAATATACAGGTGATACAAAATTAAATAAAAAATAATCATGCCCAGCATCACTTACATGTATACATTATTACCATTTCATATATTTATGTAGTGTAGGAGAAAAAAGAAAAGAGTAAAAATCAGATATGTGACAGAGTGGGGAGTGTCTGTGTGGGAGTGTATCAACTAGCATCATGCTGAGATTGTGTTCTGAAAGTTTCTTCACAATATATCTGTGTGTGTGTGTGCTATGTGCTGTGTAGACTAAAGTACTCATTCGATTCTATTAAAATTTTGCAAATTTGTATATCAAATACTCACTTAGACCCCATTAGATTTTGAAAGATATCTGAATAGTAGTACTTCTCAATTTTTTTAACTGTCAAATATTTCAAAGTAACCCCAAGCTCAGGAAACTTAAAATTTTAAATTTTTATTTTTAAATTGCTAAAAAGTCTCATCACATTCATAAAATGGCATTGAAGAATTGTCAAGTTTTCTTAATAAAATATTTCAATAAAAAAAATAATTGAACAAACTCATTTCATGAAAATGCTGAATATTTTCCATACAAAATTTGAATACTTTCTAGAATGACTGTGAGGAGTTTAGAGTTGGCCACAACCCACCCGTTTTTACAATAAACACATAAAATTACTTTTATCAATTAAATGTTATGAAGTGTAGTAAATTTTCTTAAATATTTATTGAATCATTTGATTTGATATTATTACCGTTAATTTATTTCAGGACATGTTCATATTTTCCATCCAACACGTTACCGTTGAAGATTAATTTTGTGAGTAGCGATAAAGGAATAATACCAGCTATTTTTAAGGTATGTTTTTATCGTTATCTTTAATGTTGTGAGTTTATAAATATTTCTACATTACTAATTTTCTTTTATGTTTCAATAGATTGGCGATGATCTTCGACAAGATGCTCTTGTGTTGCAAGTAATGAGGGTAATGGATCAATTATGGTTAAAGGAAGGCTTAGATCTACGAATGGTCACATTCGATGCTGTGCCAACACAGTATAGAAAAGGTTTTAAAAGAATTCCTATTTTAATTAGTATAATTGATATACACTTGATATCTTTAAGGTTATCCTCTTTTTACAACAAATATAAAGAATCTTTCATATAAAGAATATTAACACGACATACGTTAAAGACTCTGTTTTAAACAGGACACTATCTACATATAATAAAACATTTAATAATATTAACATGTTTCACACTAACTACGAACCATATCTAAATAAAATCAAACAGATCCTCAGTTCAGGCAATGATATTTCCTGAAATGAATTTTAACTTAAAATAGATTTTTTTTTTCTCTTTCGTTTATTTTATATTTGATAAATTCATGATGTAATTCTTGGGAGATTGTGCATCTCGATTTTTCTACCAATTTTTTTACACAATGTGTTAAGATTTCTTCTCTATATTAGTATTTATTTCTTCTCTTTCAAATTATTGTAAATTGATTCATTGTTATTGTTACTTCCTCTGTCATCATAGTTCGATTTGTTTTATTTGTTAAAATACTTTTTTCTACCAAGCTTTTAAAATTGTAATATTTCACGAGTAAATTCATAATTGGAATGTATTTATATTTAAAAGATTATGTAAATAATGTTATGTAATACATTCTGTGAATTTGCCAACAAATAAAAATAAAATAAAATAAAAATAATATGTCTAGAAAATTTCTATATGTAGAAATTTAAGATTTTGTAGTGGTGTCTTCGATAATATAATTTATCAAAGGAATTTTGTTGCATTATTCATTCAATATTTAATTGGTCATTTTTAGGAATGATTGAAATGGTATGTTCAGCCGAGACTTTAAGAACCATTCAAGTGGAATGGGGTTTAACGGGATCTTTCAAAGACAAACCTATTGCTGAATGGCTGGCAAAGTATAACCCGTCTGAACTGGAGTATGAGAGAGCTGTCACCAACTTTACCGGTAAGAGTATAGATATTGTAACTATGAGATAATTTGATGTTTGCGAAGATTTTTTCTTTAGTGAAATACTTCATATTTTTAAAATTATTTTCATGCATTTTATTCATTATAGTATAAATAAATTAATACACTATTTGTGAAGTTATTACGTTGTAATATACATATAAAACATATATATATGTGCATTCAAATCCTTATTTTTGTATTTATTTTACAGCATCATGTGCAGGATATAGTGTCGCAACATATTTGTTGGGAATATGTGATCGTCATAATGATAACATCATGCTCAAGACATCAGGTCATCTGTTTCATATTGATTTCGGCAAGTTTTTGGGTGATGCACAAATGTTTGGAAACTTTAAAAGGTATGTGCTAAATTTTTATAAAAAAAAATATGTCACTTCAATTGTATTTTTATTATACCTACATACATATTTACCTTAATGTCTTTCGGGTATTTAATTTTTTTTAGAATTGCCCCCTTCCTTATCTATTATTGTTATCCTCTTTGTGAATCTATATATAGATGGTCTTCATCATTATTGTTCACCATTCTGACGATGCTCAGCATAGAGCTATACCGGTGAATGGGAGTCTCGTTTGCGAAAAATTTAAGTAGAATGTAATATTAAATATATATTTTTTTCATAATTTTAGTTAAAAAAATATGTATCGCTAAGAAACTTTACACAACAATAAATTACTGATAAAATAATGTAAAAGTATATAATTTAATTGATTGTGTAAATGTTTATTAATTTTTCCAGGGACCGTACACCATTCGTTCTTACCCCAGATATGGCGTATGTCATCAACGGTGGAGAGAGACCATCTCAGAGATTCCATCACTTTGTGGAGTTATGTTGTACAGCGTTCAATATTGTTCGAAAACATCACAACCTTATACTCAATTTGTTTTCACTGGTTAGTATTGTTAAACTTCAAAAGTTCATGTATAATCTTCAAACTAAAGTTGAGCTGGTACACAGAAAATGATCAAGGGATAAAGCAGCTTATGTTCGGATCTATTTTTAAGTATTTTAACATTTTGTTATAAGGGTAATCATTTTTACCGATTCACTCAGCTGTGTCTCTGCAATCGCTTCTAATTTAAATACAAGACCTAATGACATAAATCTCTGTGAAATACGTAAAAATTTCTACAATCTGAGTTCCGCAGGTAAGGATATAAAGATTGCAATTCGATGACGTGATCCTATCGCTCAAGTCTCTAACTTGGAACGAGTGGGAGCAGGAATGGAACTCTCCGACTTCGAACAAAGGCAGATTTTATAAAGATATTCAACCTACGATTCCAAGAAAGCCTTGGTATACAGCTTATCAGTTGAACAAATGTGTCGTCTCAACTATATGTAGAATGCGGATCGGACATTGCTCAATAGCCCCTCATCTATTCAGAATAGGAGTTGTTAACAGCCCATACTGCGAGTGCGGTCAGGATCACGAGACACTGAACCATGTGTTCTTTGCCTGCCCGTTGGTCTCGGATAGAGGTATGTACCGAGAAGTGGTGAAAATAGAAAGACCCTTTAATATGGAGCATCTGTTGGCGATTGGCTCACGACATGTAATATTAGAAATCGCTAAATTCATCTCCACCACCGGTATAAAGATATAGCTGATTGTAGGAAGCCTTTCACTCGACCATTAGAAGGTGACTGACGCATTTAATGTTTTATTGGAAATTCTTTAATTGCTTGTACATATGCTTCCCTTTTGCAATCATTTAATGTAAACCCCTATTTCTCTGAGATCTAATGGAATTCTGTTTTTACTCTTCTTTTCAACAGTAAATATATTATGATCTAAATTGTACAGCACAAATCCGCCTCTATTGGTGGCTGTGCCTTATTAAAAAAAAAAAAAAACATTTTGTTATATGTATGTATATAAAAACTGTGTTCAATGTTATCTTACAATAATAAATAAAAAGAATGAGCAATGAATATGTTAGTTGTTTTGTTTGACAGATGGCATCTTCAGGTGTAGCCGGAGTTTCTTCAGCTGCAGTAGGATATGTGAGAGCCGCACTCCTTCCAGGTCAAACACCAGCAGAAGCAGCTGCTGCTTTTGCCAGACTTATCCATTCTGCCTTAAGGTGCACATTTTTTTACATTTTGTGTTAATCATTTATTTTAATAATTTTGCACACATTACATAATAAGTGCACAATGATGGGCTTATTGCCATGTGGCAATATCTTCTAACCAACCACATCCATTTGGTGAGGTAAATTGTGTTTATGATATGTATCAATTTATCTGAATAAAATAATAGAAACAAAAAATCAAACAATATACATAATAAAAAGATGGAGAGGAGAGTAGAGGAAGGGACAAGGATATGATAAGGAGACATAGTTAAGTGTTATGGGTTAAAAATAAATTTGGGCTTCTTGTACTGAGAAAGATGTGATGAAAACGGAAGTATTGTGTTTTGGGATACTGAGCATTCTTTCAGTATTTGAACAAAAAGGCAACCTATGTTCTGAGAGGAAAGGAAATTGATTTCTTAAGCAGCCCATTCACAATCGTGCCATTCGGCGTCGCTCCATGTGGACCAGCTCCATTTGGAGCATTGTAAAATTTTCATCGCACTCACGGGCGCGCCATCAAGCCATCGAGCCATCAAAATTAGTATACACAAGTGGTCGGCGCTTTCGCATTAATAAGTTCTATTTTTTTTTTAATTTTCAAGTAGAAATGAGTTATAATTCTGATGATGAGTTTTGTAAAACTGCTATATAGCGGTATGTTTATATATAAAAAGAAAAAAACAAAGAGAAAATGTTGTATTTTCGCATTCACGAGAGTGTCAAACAGCTCGGCGCGATGAGATGGCGCAATGTACCGCTGGTTTTCACACTCACGAGCATGCCGAACCGACAAGGACACGCCGCGCCGCGTGGTTTGTCGCGGTACTATGGAGTTTCGATCGTTTGGAATTCCATTTTGGTGTGTCAGGCCAATTTGGCTGTGCGGGATTTGACATTCACAAGCGCATTTTGGAGTGATGACAAGCCATTTGGAAGGATGGCACGCTCGTGAATGGGGGCCTTTAGATAAACTGGAACGTTGGGGTTGTTGACCTTGTATAGTGTTAGAGTATGTTGATTCCTACACTGCTTGATTGTTAACCTCCTTTTGTGTTCACTTCATAAGTTTACTACATGAGTAAAAGTTGCTTATATCTAAAGATTCTGTGTTGACAACTAATGCTAATCGTTTCATTCCTATATATGTGTATATTTGTTTGACTTTGAACCTCTATATTTTCCAACTGTCGATTCGTTTAAGATAATTTAATTATCTTAATGAAACAACCTTGACTTGGAAACAACAGTATTAAGCCAAGACGCTTGTATGAAGGAACATTTTGTATGGTGTAGTGGACTTTTTGCATGTCAAAAACACCAACTTAGAGGCTTCGTAGCATATTATATGTTTTATATATGGATGAACTCAGAAGCAGAACATTTTGTGTGTCTGTGTCCCCCCCCCTTATAACTTTTGATCTGTTCAATTCACAGAGCCTAAAATTTCAGAATATATAGGTATTTACAGGCTTACAAAAGTTTTATACTCAGAATTTTGAAATTTTGTTTCAGTCAGGGGTTATCAACTTTTGAATTTTTACTTTATTTTTCCATATATACCAAAAACCATATAAGCTATAACCCTATACATATAGATGTACATATAGATGTATAGATGTATAGTGGTATACATATAGACAAATACAAAATCTCAAATTAGTTTTTTCAAAAAAAATACAGAGTTTCTCAAACATTTTTTATTAAGAAAAACATTTTTTTATTATAAATTTATGTGTTTAACTGCCTATATTTCCAAAGTTTTTAAAAATATCGAAAAAAAAGCCGAAATACCCAACTAGATAATTTAATTTGCTACAAAAAATATTAACATTGTAGTAGTACATCTCAAACTTATTTTAACAATTTTGATAAAAATTTAATTTAGTGACAACATCGTTTCATACAATTTGTAAGGCAGTAAACACTACACAATATCTCACTCAATAGTTTCATACCTACTTAATCTACAAACATACATCATGCTGCTTTCATATTCTGGGTAGGAAAAACAGACTGACCTCCATACTATCCTATCCTGACATATAATAATACATACTAATAAAAATCTTTCTAACATACTAATTATATGTACAGAAAGATTCAAATAAATAAATACCTACATGTTTTATATAGGAAACAAAATATCTTAAAATATTTATTAATTTGTGTTTATGTGTTTATAGTTTGGTACGTATTCTTCAATTATGCGTACTATCGCCATCAACGGTTGTATCTCATGTGTTACATGCAACTAGTTATATTTAATTTCACCATAATAATCAGCTCCTTGTCATGACCTTATATGAGTTTCACTATCTAAAGTAAAAAATTTTGAAATAACCAGAAAATTATAATACCTTCTTAGACAAATTCATATTATCTTGCTGTCATTATGAATGGAATGGAACAATGACGTCATTAAACTTCTACCATGGTGCTTCCGAAACATGTCGCGAAGTGACTCAAAAAACAAGTGGTTTATAGCGAACTTATGATTCAAATATTGTTTTAACTGTTCATTTATATGGTCATGCCATATATATTAGATATTATGCATCTCAACATTCATATTTCCACAGAATCAATCTTACTTTCTTGACTAATGACTTTTTTTCTAATTTTGCATACAACATAATATAGAAAAATTAAATTGATACATAATATTTATGTAGTTCATATGAGTATAGTTTTTATTATCAGAAAATCATTTGATAAAACACTTTATTATATTTTTTATTGATTATTGTTCGTATTTTATAAAGATTATCTACAGACTTGTAAATTTAATTTAATGCGTGTGTATTAATTTTTACAGTAAGATATCCCTATCAATCGAGGACATATTTTTTTGTAGACTATAATATATATTCGTGTTGATTTTAATTGTCTTAATATCTATTCGAAACATATGATTATCTCTGCTATTCAAAAGATATTTGGTTTAAAATATTAGGTAATATTACTGAACAATTTCAATTCACCAAATAGTAACTAAAGATACATTTTTAATACCTATGTAAATATCAATTAGTTTGAGGAAATTAATGTAATCAGCGTATATTTTTACACTATTTCATATTCTCATCTAAAAATCAGCGTTTTTGTATTTTTATTTATGCAATCATGTCACGGGTTCAAGTTGTTTTACGATAATTATATCTATAGTGTCTCAGCTCCAGTGTATTAAACACCGAAAACATCCTGTCTCATGGTAGCGACACAGAAACTGAACATCTTCACTCGGTGTCTCAACCATGTACATACTTGTCTAATTTCGTAATGTATCACGACCATAAGATTTTATAAACTAATTATTTTCAGTCACTTCTCCAAAATTTCAGCATTGAAACCCGAATTTAGCACCTGAATTTGTAACAAAAGATCCTTCTTTGTTATTTTAGATTGTGACAACTAATCTTTAATGATAAAAAGTTATAATCTTAATTTATTTAATATTTTCAGATCCCGCTTTACTCCCATCAATTTCTTCCTGCATAACTTAGCACAACTTCGGGCTGGAGACCAGGGTAACTCGTCATCAGAGCTTTTATCATTCATGCCAAAGACATATACGTAAGTAACTATGACATCATTTATGTCCATCATGTCCAATTATTTCATAATAATGTGCTTTTAAGATTACTTTTGAATCATTTTTACTTAGTATTCAAAATATTTTTTTTTAGAATGGCCCAAGAAGGGAGACTTACGAACGTGGAAGTTTTAGGTTATGAAAAACGTTATGATCCAGAGAAGTACTACGTATATGCCCTCAGGATTTTCAGGCAAGGACAGGCGACACCTTCTGTCCTTTATCGCAGTTACAAACACTTCACAGAACTTTACCAGAAAATATGCCTTCATTTTCCTCTTGCCAAAGTTCACAGGTATAGATTTTTTTAAATGAAATTTAAAACCAAAATGTATAGTTGTTATCTTAAATAGAAAAACATCCTTGTTTTATACATTTTTTTTACCATGTCAATATTTATATTTATCACACTCATTTTATCAGTTCATCAGCTATATTGCATATTGTAAGAAGTTATTACAGTTGCTGTATTTTAATGGAAATTCATCATGGATTACTAGTTCGAAGTTCATCAATATTGAATATGACTTCAATAAAATCCAATGTTTTTAAAATTTTTTTAATAATTTTACTCATTCATATTCACTTAAACACTGTCCACAAAAATAGATTAGCTAAAAATGTCTTATACATAATTCATATCACATAATACTAGTACTTTTTTAAAGTCATTAATTTACTGTCATTGCCAGTTATGCTTCTGTATCACTCTCTGAGTTATAATCGGATGGTGGTGTAAAACGTCTTGATGAATTTTTGTTTCTCGGACTGTTAGCACTGGGAATAAACAAACTGTTTACTTCCCGGTTTTCAACTCTATTTTGATTCATCATACTCCTAATATTAGTCGGTTGAGGTCTCATGTTTGTGTTGTCTCTTTGTATATTCTGACGATGTACCGCTACCTGATCCCAACTACTCGTGAAACCCTGCGGTTCAGCTTGTATATTTGTTGTTAGTGCTGGTTGTGCAGCTATTGGATTAGTAAATTTATTTCTTATTCCTATCTTGTCACTGTTTTTATTGAATATGACATCATCTGTATAGGGCGGCGGCTTAGGTGTTGCATTTAAAGGCACACTACTTTGTCCACCTGTTGTAGAGGCAACTGCATCTTCGTCTATTGTAACACTCGCAACTGCTTTTGAAGTTTCTTTTTGTTTACTTTTGTTTTTATCTTTCTTTTCTTTTTCAGCCTTGTCTTTTTTATTTTTTTTGTCTTTAGTTTTATCTTTCTTGTCTTTGATTTGAGTTTCATTATTATTTTTTACTTTAGTTTTTTCTTTTTGTTTTTCGCTTGTTTTGTTTTTGGGTTTTTTCTTTTCCTTATGTTCTAATTTTGGATTTGTTTTATTACTATTTGGTGTTTTGTTTTGTGATGTGCTAGCTTCACTCGCCACACTCAGGTTATTCTGGGATCCAATGTGGCCGTTCATCGGTTTTTCCTTAGTTACCTGTTGTGAGTTCAGAGTATTTATTTGACTTGGTTTTGTTAATGTTTGGTTCATAACTGAACCATTGGTTTGGCTAGGATACCTCGAAGTTGTGACTCCACTTGATACTAAAAAATAAATCAACAAATTTTAACAATATTAGATACCTATCCTGAAATTATATTTTGTAATGCAAGAAAAGGTTTATTTTTGATGGATTGATAAGTTTTTTTTATTAATGTTGACATTTGCACACCTCAAAGTGACCTCACTATAGAAATTACATTATCTTTTTTGAAGATATGTGTTATATGGTTAATCGGCTATGGTTATTCAGGATGTTGAAGAATTTACATCTTATAAAATGTATAATATCTATTTGTAATTTTTTTTATTTGAATATTTTTTTATTTTATTTAATTTTTTTTATATTTATCATACCTTCATCAATGATCCTAATACTGGGAGTATATTCTTCTTCTCTAAATCGCCTGTACACGGATGGAAGTGGATCATTAGTAGATTGTTGTACTCCAGATATTCCAAGGGACATGCTAGCTCGAAATCTTTTAAACACTCCCAAGGCAATGCAAGAAATAGCTCCCAAGACCGCAAACGCAGTCATCCATTCTATTCCAAGCACAGATGCTAAAATCAAATTTGAAAAATATTTACTTCTCGTACACATAAATACATATTTCACACTGGTGGGCTTGTTGCTATTCTGCAACTTTTTCCAATCAATAAAGTATTATGTTTGAGAACAAAGTGTGTACAAACAGCTAAGAAAAATGAATGTGTATACCAACTGTTGATTTTTTCAATAGAATTTCTCTTAACATATCGACAAAGTATCAAGCCAAGATATGCGAGATTTGTATGCAGGGTCTATATTTTTCATGGTTATTCCAACTTTGAAGTCAAAAAATACCAAGTTAGAGGTTTCGCAGCATATATGTTCTGTAAATGTATTTACTCAGAATTCGGAGTAGAACATTTAGTGTGTCTGTGTGTGTGTCCGTCCTCTCTTATAATTTTTGATCCGGTCAATTGGTCAGAGCCCAAAATTTCAGAATATATAGATAATTATAGGCATACAAAACTTTTATACTCAGAATTTTAAATTTTCCTTTCAGTCAGGGGTTATCAACTTTTGAATTTTTACTTTATTTTTCCATATATCTCAAAAACCATAATTTAATGATAAATTTATGTGTTTAACTGCCTATATTTCCAAAATTTTTAAATATATCGAAAAAAGCCAAAACACCCAACTAGATAATTTAATTTTCTACAAAAATTAAACATTATATTTACATCTAAAATTTGTATAAAAATTGAATTTAGAACGGAATTGTTTCATACAATTACAATTATAAGGCAGTATACACTACACAATATCTATGGGGACTCAAAAAAGACTGACCTCCATACTATCCTATCCAAACATAGATACCTACTTACATGTTTTATATAGAAAACAAAATATCTTAAAATGTTTGTTAATTTGTGTTTATAGTTTGGTACGTATTTTTCAATTATACATACTATCGCCATCGACAGTTGGATCTCATGTGTTACATGCAACTAGTTTTAAATAGTGTTGATATAAAAAAAACATAATAGAGGAAAAAGGAATTCTATTTAAAAATATATCTTACATTCAAATGTTGCAAACATTGGTTGCAAATGGGTAAATTCATAGAAAAAAAAGTCACTGACATATACACACAGGAAAACATGTATAAAAGTGAAAACTTATATCAGATGATAATAAATTGAACAAGTTAAGAGATAATTTTGAGTTTCTATTCTGGGGGCAAGTCTGGTCAACCGGCGGAATCAAAACCATCCATATTTACCCGTATCATGGATATAATTATGGAATTCTATAATATCTGAAGATGTTATAGAACTCCATAAGATAATTATATCCATGATATGGGTAAATATGGATTGTTTTGATATCTCTGCCTACCCCAAGTAGGGATTCGGCGTGATGGTATGTATGTATGTTTTGATATCCGCCTTTTGACCAGACTTGCCTCCCCTGATTTTCACTAAAGTGTTAATCAGGGGAGGCAAGGTTAAAATTGGTTAAATATTCTTTGAAGTCTATTTTTAACAGTTTATTTTTAAATCCACTATCACAATCCATGAAATGTTTTATATTTCACTAATAACTGCACAATACCTGCAACATGATCTTTTAAAACAGCCATTTTAGATTGAAGTGTTTATACTATTGTCACAAGAATAAATTTATCCTTTCTTCAACAAATTTGTGTGCATTTTATCGTTAAAATGTAACATTTTTTGACCAATATGGTTTGAAATATGTATGTGTACAAATATGAACGGAAACTAATGGATATAATATTCAGACATATTCATGCAATTCATTGATAAGATAACAATGACTAATTTAATATAGTATGTGTCTTTATCACTTATTGACAATATTTTTATTGATAATGAAATTCAGTTGTAATCCTGATAATCTAGCATTATTTCTCTGGGAAAAAAATCCTACTAACTTCCACACAAAGTTTATTATGTCCCTGGTAATGAAGTCAGGGTATTATCATTCTTTCATAGTTTGAACCACATTTTTATCTTGATATAATATCATACATCAATCACACATTATTTTTTTAAACATTCAGACTTATCATTCTCATTTTTAAAAAAATATTTATGCCGGCTCCTTCATAGTCAACCATAATAGTTTTTTTTATAAGAATGTCTCTTTTTATTACTGGCGACCCGTGTAATGCAGTACTTATTATTCTTCATATTATATAACAATTTATCATGCGAGTTATATGTATGCAAAATTATATATAAAATTTATATGTGGCACAGTTGGTAAAACGTTCGGTTTCTATGCGGGCGTCCTGGGTTCGATTCACAGCAGAGGAGAAATTTATTTAAATTTATTTCTCACGCAAATATTGCTTCTCTGGGCTGAAAACACTGGTTAGTTGGAAGAAATTCCTATTCGGCAATAAACTCGCCACTTGCGCAGGGTGCAAGGAAGTGTTCATTATTATTATTATTATTTTGAATAATTATACTTGTGTTGTACATACTAGCCCAGGTAGAGGAAAAAAACCTTTGCCTTGCAAAAGGTGGTGTAGAAATGATTTTCACATACATAATATGTTGTTTATGTCTAGAATTTTATGAAAAACCCAGGTTTTTGACCTTGGGGGGAGAGCACACCGGCATCTAGGCGTGAAAAATTGGTTTATTCCAAATAATTCACTAAAGGTTAATTTTATGTAAAAAATATCAAAGACAAAGTTAAAATAATTTACATTTCTGTATAAACACTTTCAAAGTCCCATAAATATTTTAACACAGCGGTGGAAAAATGACTTTTTTACTAAAAAAAGCCTAATATTAGGTAATTTCCTCTAAATCACTCTCCCAAAGTGTTGGTCCTATAACAAAGATGTAAATGGAAAATATAAACACAGCTAAAAATATTACATTTTTATTAAAAAAAAATTATGTCTAAGTGCTGCGATACACAGATACTCGATACACGATCAAGAGTTACAACTGGCGGAATGATATCAATTTATTTAAATTATGAATCTCACATTTTATATTATTTCTGGCAGTTCATTGCAATTATATACTCCTTTCCACACCACCATTAGGTAGAGAGTAAATATCCTGTTTTTTTTAATAATAATAATAATAATAATAAGGACAATTTATAAAGCGCCGTTTAGTGACAACCGTGGTCACCTCAAGGGCGCTTTCAGTTTGCAAAAAATAATTTAAAATTACTGTGGTATCCTCTGTAGGTTGGTGAATTATTTTGAATAAACCATTTTTTCACACCTTTAATCCAAGATGGCGACAGGCACTCTCCCCTCAAGGTCAAAAACTTGGGTTTTTCATCAATCTAGACCTAAACAACATAATGTAAAAATCATTTCTACACCACCCTTTGCAAGGTAAAAACCTCTATTGACCTCTGGGCTATACCTTATTATTTTGAAAGAAGTTTGTTTTATTAAATAAATTTTACTTGAGACATAATTATTGTTGTATGATTTGTCAATTTTCAACAATTGCTTTGTTATGTATAATTAAGTAATATATATTTTAATTTTTATCTGATTATACTTAAGATATAAATATCAAATATTTAGGTATCAATTATGATAAGAATCTACATTTAAGCGGTTTTATAGTTATTTTATTTAGTCCATTGATAACTTAAAATGTATTCCAGGAAATATATTCATCAAAATTATAACTTTAATAATAGCTGAGCTGTGGGTGTGTTGATTTGAAAGTCTAGTGGTTCAAGGTTCAGTTGTAACGTAAGATTTCATTGGGCATAGAACATATGAATATTTATGTATATTGCAGCGTGGCAGCACGGCTTAAAGAGGTTCATGGTATCCTTCTTGGTTGATGGTAGAGAGGTCTTAGACCCGAATGCAGAGTCCTAGGTACCTAAATATTAACTCCTAACCTCACTGAAGTATTTAGTATTCTTAAGTTAGCAATTGCGTTGCAGAGACATCACTAAATACTAAATACTACGCCAAACTTAAGGTCGATGGTGTAGAATTTCACATTATTGTGTACGAAGAAAATAGATAGATAACTATCTATCTTTTTTCTTCGCATTCTATGAGTTTAAACTGACGTTCCAAATGTTTTTTTGTCAACAACACAAACACATGTAACCAAGCTCACACTGACAGCTCAATGTCACAATTTTTTTGAAATTCTGTCGAATTTTTGGCATCTCGTATGGATTGCTGAATACTCTGTTTGGTATTTGATTTGACAAAATTACCAAATACATATATAATGGAGTGTATTAAGCAAATTAAATAGTTGCTCTGTAAAAAGAGAAATTAATTATTAAAATAATTATAAAATACAATAAAAGTAATAATAACATAAACATAAATAAATAATAATGATAACAAATATAATTTTACCTGTAAAAAGAGAAACGACATTAAATGCTTTTAGTTCCTCCTTTTTAGAATCTTAACTGTCACTTTAAAACAAATATAAAACTAAAACTTTAATATAGAACCAATTCAAATAAAAATGAAATAAGTACTTCTAGGTGACATCTATGTAAGTACTTGTTTTACATCTTCCCCCCCCCCAAAAAAAATTATATAAAACAATACTACTAAATTAATATAATTTTTATACAAAACAATACTTAATGTAGTACAATTTTTCATCGGCTAATACAATTTTTTTTTCTATATATTTAATCTATAATTGGAACAAGTTTTGTGATATGAAAAAGGTTTGATTCTGATTTCTTGTGACCTGTATCTATTCTGTATATTGAGTTTGAAATTTTTTCTAAAATTTTATATGGTCCAATTTTTAATTCATCCAATTTTTTTCTGTTTAATCGATTTCCGTTTTCAACAAATACAGAGTCTCCGATTTTTAATTCGCATTTTGTCCTGTTTTTGTCGAAATGTTGTTTATTATAATTGTGTGATTTTATTGTATTTTTTAAGGCAAGTTTTCGATCTTGGAATAAATCATTAAGTGTTTTTTCCTGTTTTAATTCATCTGGCAAAATAGTAATATTTTTTCCTTCTAATAAATATTTAGGGGCAAATCCAGTTACTGTGTGTTCTGTTGTATTATATCTTAGGATACATTCATGTGCTATTGTCGTCCAGGCCAATTTTCCTTTCCTTTCATTTACCTTACATCTTATTTTATTAACGATTGTTTGGTTAAGCCTTTCATTCAGGCCATTTGAAAAAGGTGCATTAACTGCGGTGAAGACAATGGGTATATTCTCATTACTTAAAAAGTTTTTAAAATCTTTTGAATTTATTCCCGGATATTGATCCGATAGAATCATACCAATTTTATTTCCTTGCATCGCTTTTCGAACAAGGTTTATAAAGTCACTCGAACTTTGACTTTTTGAAGTCAAAATATAGGCATACCTCGTGAAATGATCTACAAGAAGATGTAAGTATGTCTTTGTAGAACGTGAGCCACCAAATCCACCAATTGTATCTATAGACATTATCTCAAATGGGTAAGTTGCAGGACCTAAATGAGACATAAGTCCAAATTTATATTTTCCTCGAGATTTGTTTTTTATGCATATTTCACATTTTTCGCAGATTTTTTTAATATTATCGGTTAAATTTTTTGCTGTGTAGAATGGTATAATTTTATTTTGCATTTGTTTTGTTCCTATATGACAGTAAAGATAATGTATATTTTCTATAAATTTTTTACTAAATTCCTCTGATAGTATTATTTTTTTTTTTTTCCAATTTTTTTGTAGTAAGTATATTTCATCTTTCAATTTTAATTTATTTTTATTATTTTTCAAATCTTCATTATTTTTCTGATCATTTTGTATATCCCCTAGTTTTATTAAGTTTACGATTCTTAAATTTTCTTCCTGATTTTCATGTGGTTCTAACACCGGATTTCTGCTTAAACAGTCTGCTTCTAAATTGTATTTTCCTGGAGCGTATATTACTTCAAAGTTAAATTGAGATAGATAATAAGTTAATTCTCCTAGTTCTTCATCTGTTCTGGCTTTTATATTCATTCTTTCTAGTGGTTTATGGTCTGAGTATACCGTGAATTTTTTTCATATGAGCCAATGTTGCCAGTATTTTACTGTCTCCTTTATTGCAAAGCATTCCAAATATATTGCTTCAAATGATTCTTGACATTTTTTTAATTGTTTCAAATGATTCTTGACATTTTTCTGACCAAATAAATTTTTGTCCTTTTCTCAACAAATTATGTAAAGGGTCTAAAATAATCGATATTTTTGGCACATATTTAGCATGTTTTTGAAAAAATCAATATATCATCTATATAATTCACTGTGAAATCTGATAGTTTATGTTTCCTTATAATGCTACTTAAAATTCTTTGGAAAATTGCTGGTGAAGTTTTTAAACCAAATGGTAAACAGGTCCACTGAAAATGACCTTCTTGTGTAACAAATGCTGTTTTTTTTTTATCTTCAATTTTCAAAGGAATAGACCAGAATGCTGAGTTTATGTCCAATGTTGAAAAAAATTTACAATCTCTCGTTTTAACCATTAAATCCTCGATCAGTGGGAAAGGTTGTGACTGAGGAATTATAATTTTATTTAAATCACGAAAATCTATACACAATCTTGATCTTTTTCCGTCTTCTTTTTTATATGCCAAAGTCACCGGTGCCGCGAAAGGACTACATGACTCTTCTATTAATTTGTTTTTTAACAAATTGGATACCTGTTCTATTTCTTTTTTATCTTCAATAGTGCATCTATACGGTCTTTTACTACAATATTTATCTATTAATAAATCAATATGTGCTTCATATCCTTTTACCATACCTATATCATATTTATCTTTAGCAAAGAGTGATCTATAATTATATATCAATTCATCTATTTTAGACTGTTGCTGGAGGTCTAGATGATTTATTGAAATTTCAAAATTGTCTACTTCTATATGTTCATTAAAGTTTATTTTATATTCATCATTACTTTCATCCTTTTTCTTTTTTATTATATCCAAATATTTATTATCTAAAGTAATAAAGCAATCAATATGTTAGTGTGTGTGTGTGTTTGTCTCACGCCTTTTGAAAAACCAAGAGCATCTAAAAATCTAATTTATGTGCGAACGTGTACCAGTATACCTGATGCAGTGTCACGCTAAAAATAATGCGATTAAAATGCTGAATTTTAAAGATATTTCAATAATTATTTTTTTCATACAAAATTTTCCAAGTCATATCTGTCAAAAAAGTGTACATTTTGCACGCAAATATCTGTTAGTTTAAAAGTTAGAAGTACGTATTTACACGAAAAAAATATATTTTCAAGTATAACTTAGCTTTTAAGTGAAAAACATGGTGAATATTTTGTCTAATTATAATGTTTAACTTATTTTTAAAGTAAGCGTTTTGTACAAATGTACATATAACCCCGCCATTTTAATATCTTTTCATACGATATTTAATTTTCCTATAGAATGAATATGTTCTTTAAAATAATGTACCTTTGAAATAAATCTGATTATGAAATAATAAAATGAAACACAAGACATTTCAGCAAGTTTTAAGACATACATATATTGTAAAAGTCTGTTAATTATTAGTAAAGATATAGGCGTAATAAAATTGCATAATTTGTTAAAAATATTTGATTTTTCTGACAATTTTCATTTTTATGGCATCGAACAAACCAATGTAGGTACCTACATATTCAAAAAAAGTCTCCATAACATTTGATATTTTTCACATGTTGGAACATGGTTACTATGGAAACGGACACATTCTGATATTCAAATAAAATTTGTTATAAATCGAATTCGAATTAATTTAGAACATCATTGTAGGTAGGTACCTACATACCTAATACTTACTACTTAAAAACCAAGAATATACTGATTTTGTATAGGAAAATTATTAAACTATTTTAGGTTAACTACAATACACATTCAATAATACCTACAAACTATTTCCTATAGTGAAATTCTTATTTTTTCTATGTAGACCTTTGGGTGATTTTTTCTACAAACTATTTCTTGGGGTTTAAAACTTCTTCCTCTTCTTTTGTGAAGTCATTTGGGACAGTTCATAAATAAACTATTTCCTATAGTCTAATTTTTCTTTTTCTTAATTTATGTAGACCTTGGGTGAGTTTTTATACAAACTATTTCCTATAGTCTAATTCGTCTTCTTCTTCCTTTATGTAGACCTTTTGGTTAGAGTTCAATTCATCTTCTTCTTCTTTTATGAAGACATTTTGGTCAGTTTTTTATATAATACATTTCCTAATGTGTAATTCTTCTATTTCATCTTCTATGTAGACTATTGGGTCAGTTTTTATTACAAACTATTTGTTATAGTTTTATACTTCTACTTCTTTTTTAATTTGGTCTTTTGGATTAGTTTTATGTCTAATAGTCTATTGTAACGAAATATTATAAACAACATGCATACTTGATGAAAATACATAAAAACGAATGGGATGTGACCAACACTAGAATCTTCTCATTACTTTTGTTCAATCAAATTTACACCATTTATTATATCATCATATATTGCTTAATTTTCAATAACTACACATTTCATTTTGATGACAATATATAAAAAATCGGGGTTGTGGCCATTGCTGGATCTTCGCAACGTTTATATTCATATTAAAAACTATTTAACATAGCTTAAGTCTTCTTCTTCTGTAATGTAGACTTATGTGTCAGTTTTAAGTCTATCAGTTTTATTGTGCAAAACTATAATAAACTATATGCACACTTGACGAAAAATATAAAAACGAATGGGATGGGACCAACACTAGAATATTTTCAGTACTTTTGTTAAATCAATTTTTAAACCATTTCCCATCATCCAAAATTACTAAATATTTAAAACACATTATTTGCGTTCGATGACAATATATAAAAATAGGGGTTGTGGCCAAATCCAAACTCTTTACGACGTTGTCTTTTTATAATAAGTCATATTTAAAATCATTTCCCATAGTCCATGCGTGCAGAAATTGTATGTGCTTATATATAAAAGCAAATGGATTGTGGCCATCACTTTAAGATTTTACACCGCTTAAACTCAATTAAATTTCAAACTACTTTTCATACTACGGTTAAAAAAAATTATGTGTGACAATATTATGTAGGTATATAAACGATTGCTTATTCCTTCACTAATTTACATTCTTGGCCAACGGCGGGACATAAAAGCTAGTTATTAATATATGAATATTTTTTTTCTTCCATTTCATTACCTGAGAACCCAGGAATTATTTTTTTATTATTTTCATTATCTACTTTGTCATTCTCGTTTTCTTTTATAAGGCTTATGAATTTTTTTTGAGTAATTTCTAATTTTTCATTTTGCATTAACTTAAAATTTTCTATGCAATCTAATCCAATCAAGAAATCATAATCGAAATTGTCTTTATCCATAGCAAAAACATTTATGTTTTTCTCAATATCAAAAATCTTAATCTTTAAGGTTACAATACCCATAGTTTTTTTCACACCATTAATCGTTTTTAAATTAATATTTTTCTTATTATTATTTATTTGATTATGTTTCAAGCACAATAATCTCGAATTGATTAAAGATACATTTGATCCTTAGTCATAAATTCCCCAGATTTTTAAAGTATCATTTATTAACAATTTAGTTTTGATTAATGGTGTAATTATTAGTTTTTTGGATCAATTTCATTTAATTCTGTTTCTAATTCAGAGTTATTAACATTTCTTATATTATATTCTCTTTTTTTTTCATCATTATTTTTGTTTTGGAACCAACATGATGATTCGGGATGATAACGAATTCCCTTATTTTGTCTTTCACAAATCCTGCATGGTTTGTCTCTGATATAATTTTTTTTAATTTTATTTTGAATACTAGTCTTTTTTTCTGAATAATTTTTATTTGCTAAATTTTCTAAACCTCTAATGTTATTAAATAAATCGCTTGTTTCCTTCATGTTGTTTCTATCAATTTTATCAGATATAATATTTGGTAGTCCCGTAGCAATCAGATCAATAAGAGTGCATTTATCTATCGATTTATTTATTTCCAATAAAAGTCTTTCTTTTTTTAAAGCATATTCTAATAATGAGCCTTGTATATATTTGAATGACATTGCATACCTGATTGGTGTCCAACCTTTGTCTGCATAAGTTTTACAAAAGTTATCTTTCCATGTTGACCATTCTGAGTTTACAGTATATTTTACCTGTACCAGTCAAGACATGACTCATCCAGAAATAACCTAAGTGTTTCAATTTTCTTAATATCTTCTTCAATTCCCAAACGAGTACATTCACTTTCAAAAATATTTATCCATTGTGATACGTTAGAAGTTTTTGTCGTAAAATTTTCTATAACAAAATTAACTGCTAATTTTTTTATATTATTAGGTTTACAAATATCTTTTTGAGCTATAAAATTGTCAATAATTTTTGTCTCCTGTATTTTATTTTGTGTAATTTCCTCCAAATATATATTATCAAATTGTAAGTTACCATCTTCATCTATGTATGTTTTTTGTAACTCATCTATTAACGTTATCCAAACTCTTCGTACTTGATACCTTTTTGTTATACTTCTTTTTACTTTAATAAAGGCACTTGTTTTTATTATTACTTTGTGTTTGCTCACTGGTTGTAGCTCTTCTGGTATAGCATAAACCTTGTTATCAGTTGTGGTGATTGAGATTATATTATAAACATTTGTTTTTCCATCACTTCCAGGTAATATTTTAAATTCAAAATGAAGTTTCACCATTTTATGTATCTTGATTTTGTCGTTAAACAATAATGTCGTTTTATAATGGAGTGTATTAAGCAAATTAAATAGTTGCTCTGTAAAAAGAGAAATTTATTATTAAAATAATTATAAAATACAATAAAAGTAATAATAACATAAACATAAATAAATAATAATGATAACAAATATAATTTTACCTGTAAAAAGAGAAACGACATTAAATGCTTTTAGTTCCTCCTTTTTAGAATCTTAACTGTCACTTTAAAACAAATATAAAACTAAAACTTTAATATAGAACCAATTCAAATAAAAATGAAATAAGTACTTCTAGGTGACATCTATGTAAGTACTTGTTTTACACATATTCAACGAAGCTGATAAAATCATCATCCACCGAAAAAATCTCGTATTTTGGTATTAAACCACTCGTAAGGTTCCTCGCTATCAACCTTACTTTTTGACAATTCGCAAATGTTAGTTTACGCCGATGTGCATGCGCTAGGTATTTAGATATGTCTCTGCAATGCAATTCTCATACAAAAACATCGTAGCATCCTCCAGCTAGGAAGCCACGTGATCTCCTAACTTAAGTGAGTGACTGTGTAAAGAAAACATGGTTAGTATTTAGAATTTAGTATTTAGGTAGGACTCTGCATTCGGACCTTAGTGTTTCTTGTTGTTGCTGGCTGTCGAATTTATTGATTTGTTAAGGATTCACTCCTATATTTATAGTAGAGCTGTGACGCAGTTGCACTATATCCTGGTTGGTCCAACTAATATGAGGATCTGTGATTGTTTTTATGACACATCAACCGGTGAAATAGCGAGTCAAAGCCCAATTCTTAATTTTACCGCATGGGCGATTTGAGCTAAGAATCCCGTTTCCATTGGGTATCTTCTTCTTCTTTAGCCTTCCTCCCTCCACTGCTGGATGTAGGCCTCTTCCATTCTTTTCCATTCGTCTCTCCCCTTTCTCATCCAGGTCCTTCCAGCTTGCTGAACTATGTCATCGGACCACCTTTTGGGGGGTTTTCCGACACTTCTAATTTTGGTCCAGGGCCTCCACTGTAAGATTCTGGGTGCCCACCTAGTATCCCCCTGTCGAGCCATATGCCCAGCCCATTGCCACTTAAACTTTGCAATTCGATCCATAATATCTGTGACTCTTGTTCGGCGTCTTATTTCTTCGTTTCTTAATTTATCTCGAAGGCTCACGCCGAGCATCTGTCTCTCCATGGCCTGCTGCGTGCATTTCAGTTTGTGTATGCTTTTTGTTGTTAGTGTGGTCGTCTCCATGCCATATGTTAACATCGGTAGGATACATGTGTCGAACATCTTTCTTTTCAGGCAATCGGGGATCTTGATTGTAATTAAATAATTCTTCTTCATCATTGTGTATTAAATCATTTGACATGTTTGTGAAGGTGGACTATTCTGGGAGTAGGAGGTCCAACTGTTCTTCCATCTCTTCGCAGTTCTTCCGGGTAGACTTCTGTTGTTGGGTATTTCTGTCTTCACAATTTTACTGTTGTCCTAACAAAAATATTTGTGTTAATTAAATGATTAACACTTGAATATTTTTTTAATTACCCTTTTATTTAAGAGCGGGCTCGACTACGTCCACTCAAAACTGAGTATACAAAACTGTTTGAAGTATTTGACGGAAGATTACTGCTTGGGAAATGTGGACTGCTGTGCGTTCACTATAATAACTAATAGGTCATAACTCCATTTTTGTTGGTAAGGTTTGTCAGATATAAGAAACTAAATTTTTGGCAGATGTGACAAAATATAGATAACTCTTGTTGGAATAATGAATTCTGTAGTGTTCAACACAAATTAAGAATAATAAAAGTTATTTTTGTCACATCCCCAAAAACAATAAAATGTGTTTTAAATTTATTTATAAAAGCTGTCTCTGTAAATTTACAGAGTAGCGAAATATTTCAAATGTTAGCAACTTTGTATAACTTAATTCACCAGATTGTCAACTATGCAATCTTACCAACACTAAGGGGATTATTGTAGTGAATGCGCAATTTCATATTTACTGCTACCAATCATGGGGGGTTTAAAATTTAAAGAAGTCCCAAATATTTTTATACTAGAATTATTAATGAAAATATTATGAGCATTGTCGATAGTATCATTGAATTAAGACTAGTTGCATGTAACACATGAGATAGATAGCAAACTGTCGATAGCGATAGTATGTATAGTTGAAGAATTAATACCAAACAATAAACCCATAATCCAAATCATTGAATATTTTAAGATATTTTGTTTTCTATACAACATATGTAGGTATGTATGTTATCTCAAGATAGGATAATATGGAGGTCAGTCCTTTTTTCCTACCCAGAATATAAAACAGATTTTTTTCAAAAAAAAAAAAAAACAAATTTGATTTGTCTATATTTATGCCTATTTTCAGCTTTCTAGCTTTTATGGTTTCTTAGATATATGGTAAAATAAAGTTAAAATTCAAAAGTTGATAACCCCTGACTGAAACAAAAATTCAAAATTCTGAGTATAAAAGTTATGTAGGCCTATAACCATTTATATATTCTGAAATTTTGGGCTCTGTAAATTGAGCGGATCAAAAGTTATAAGGGACGGACGGACACGCACACACACATACAGACACACTAAATGTTCTACTCCGAATTCTGAGTAAATCGATGTATGGGAACATATATGCTGCAAAGCCTCTAAGTTGGTATTTTTTGGCTTCAAAATTGGAAAAACCGTGAAAAATATAGACTTTCCATACAAATCTCTCGTATCCTGGGTTGATACTTTGTCGATACATTGAGAGAACAAAGTTCTCTTGAACAAATCGACAGTTGGAATATTTTTCTTTATAAACTAGTTATATTTTTAATTAAAATCCCCACACGTGAAAATATTGCATAAAAAATATGTTTTCCTTTTTTCTGCATCTGCCTTTTGTTATTTAAATGATAAAATGAGTTTTGTATTGTAACATTTTTATATTTTAGTTTACCGGTTGGTCTCGGTATGGGAAGATCCAACACTAAACAAGCAGCTGAACGTCGTTTTAATGACGTCCAAGCCTTTCTCCATTCTCTATTTGGTCTTGCTGATGAAATAGCACACCATGATCTAGTCTACACATTCTTCCATCCAATGCTCAGAGATCAACAGGATGTTGGGCCTCAAAGAGTTAAGCACAAAAGTAAGTAAACTACAAATATGCTTATCTTTATATTTTCTTCCTCATTTCATATTTCGCCTTATCTTATTACTCCGAGTAAAGTTTGTTTTCCGTTTATTTAAATAGAATATTTATTCATATTATTTCTCATTGAAATAATTTATTGTTTGCCACCATTGTGCATTTAATGCATACACATATTTTGTATATATTTTTTTATAAAATCTGCTAAAAATGTTTAACTGATTGTAGATGAAGTGCAGCAAAATATTGGAGGCAGTGAAGTTGGAGCTTTGAAAATATCTATTCAGTATTCAGCCGGAGTATTATCTGTATTAATACTTCATGCACAAGCACTTCCCATGACTCAAGGTGTTCCCCCATCACCATATGTCAAGGTATACTAATTAAGTTCTTGCTTTTTTTATAAATCCGAACGATTTGAAGATATTCAAAGTAAATTTTAATACAAAAAGGTTGTTTCATAGGTATTTGAGAACATAAATCAACAACTTATTGAGCTCAACTCACTTTCACAATGGAAAATGGGTTGGAAGCAGCAAGCAGTTGATGCATTGGACTAGTAATTTAGTAGACATATATACATTTGATTTATACCTCTAAATTTATCATTTCTGCCTATGTATGACACACATACATATATGTTTTTTTTTAAGAAATTTATATACGGATCTTATAAGGACTTATTCATTATATTTAATTTTAAATTGATATTTTGATATGATTTGTATTATTAAATTTCAGGTCTATCTTGTACCAGATCCCTCCAAGGAGACAAAACGTAAAACAAGAGTTTTAAAGAAAAATTGTCATCCATCTTTTATGGAAATGGTATGTTATTTTAGTAAATATTTTTACTCCTCATTAACCCAAGGGGATATAATGAGGAATTATAAATTCCAAGTTTTTAAATTTTTTTTTTCAGAATACAATCATGCTGAGATTGTATTCTGAAAGTTTCATCACAATGTATCTGTGGGTGTGTTGTGTACTATGTGCGGTGTGTTTATCTACGTTATCCATTATATGCTAAAGTACTTGTTCAATAGATGGGTGGTGGCAAAGCGGTTAACGCGCTGAGTTAGTCCAGTGAGCGTGAGTTTGAATCCTGCCAAGACCAATTTCGTTCACCTATAGTACAAGCATGTATGCTTAGTTTAGGGAATGTATGAGGATATATATGTACTGGTTTCAAAGACATCCATTCTATTTAAAAAAAAAAGAAAAAATTATGTATTCAAATTTTTGTATCTTGTACTCGCTTATGCCCGATTACATTTTGAAGAATATCTATGATCAGTGCTTCTCAATTTTTTTAACTGTCAAATATTTCAGTAACACCAGCTCAGAAAACTTAAGATTTAATATTTTTATTTTCAAATTGCTAAAAAGGCTTATCACTCTCTTAAAGTGGCATTGAAGAATTATCAAGTTTTCATAATAAAATATTTAGCAAACTCATTTCATGAAAATGCTGAAAATTTGCCATACAAAATATGAATACTTTATGGATTTACTTGGTAGTGAGGAACATTGGATTTTTTTTTTTTTGAAAATGCATTAGTTTGATTAATATTCGTTAATTTGGGTTTCCACTCCACCAATTAAAAAAATGACATTATTATATTCTTTTCAACCAAGACTATTTAATGTATTCTTCAGAAATATCTTATGGTTGATATTTTCAAGGTCCAAGCATTGGATCCATATAAAAGAACGCTGAAGTTTCATAGCACTACAGCTGATCCACGGTAATCCAAAAAACGTTTTACAGGGTGGTGTCGGATGATCAAACCTGTTAGATTATAGAGACCACCTATAGTCTGGAACTTTGTGAATATGAGTACCTTGTAATCTGACAAATCACATATAAAAATGTTAATGATAAGATTCTTAGTTACAACCTGTTCAAACATGTATTAACGAAAATTTGCCTAAATAAATGTATATACATACTACTTATGTACATGTTATAGACATGTCGGATTACAGGGGGTGCATGAATAGACAGGACCCCGATAACTGGAGTCCACTGTATTTAAATGCAATAACATATTTTTTAATCATGACCTTTGTTTATGGTTTACGCTTTTTGCCATCTCAATCTGTAATATCAATAATTTAATTATCGTTGTTGTTAACTCTGTCCAGTGTGTGCAGTTTAGTGAACAATATTTCCCCATTTATTAATGTCGATAATACAAGTATTTATTTTTACACAGTTGGAGTATCGTCTGCCTTTAGAAGTACTCCGGGGTCGCGATCTTCAAGCTACTGTATGGCATCACGATCCATTGCAAGAGAATCAGTTTTTGGGCGGAGTACAGCTTCCTTTACACAGTATGAACCTTACCACAGAAACAACTCAGTGGTATCCATTACAATATATACCCAGATGATTTTTCAAGTATTTCGCTTATTCAGACTGGTTTATATAATGGCGATACATGAATATTTTACAAGGCTTGCCTAAATGCTTTGTGTGTGCATGATCTATGATGTATTACAATTTTGTTCTCATCTGTCTCATTCACATTTTTATATATTATATTCTTTTTTATATACAAAATGAAATTTTATACCTATGTATCAATTCTTTTAAATGAATTTTCCAACTTTGATTTTTTCACAAAGTATTTTGTAGATATATTTTTCATCAATTGATTTTCATCATGTTGATTTTATACAATGTGTTACTTTCTTAAAAAATTATACTTTTTGGTCATTTTATACCAAATATATCATGTTATTCAGATTTGTATTATATGCCATGTTTATGTGAGATGGCCGACAAGATTATTTTGAATTGTTTTTATACAAAGTCTATATATATTTTTTATTTATACTTTATATCGATTTGGCAAAATTGAATAAAAGTAAATGACTTAAATCAAAGATCTTTTTCCAAAGTATTTTTGTAATTTAAAATTAACTGTATACTTAATATACAAAGTATAATGCCAATAGATTAATTTATTGAATGCTTGTTGTAATAATAGTAAGTTCTCAAGTATTTCTTGTGCATTTAATGCGATATATTATATCAATAATAAACTTACTGTGTTTATCTATTTTATGGCAGAGTCAATTAAATTTTAAATGTACATAAAATCAAAGAACTTAAAGTCTGATGAAAGATTTGTTTACAGTCACGAAGAATGAAAATATCATGTGTTAAGAGTTTTAAAGTTATATTTTTGTTTTATTTGTAAGTAGGTAAGTGCATTGTATACATAATGTATTACGTAAGTCTTATCGATTTTATACAGATTTTGTAATTATTTTATATTTCAATTGTGATTTTGTTTATGAAGAAACATTGAAAACTGTTTACATTTTCTAAAATATTTACTTATTAAGAATTTAAAGTATACATATATATTTTGTTATATGATTTAAATTTAATGGTTTACATTTTGTTGTAATCAATAAAATAATTAAATTCCACAGAAGTTGTTTATGTTTCTGTTTATTATATGTACATTCAATTTTTTGTTTAAATTAATGATATCAATTAATTTTTGAATGTGTATTATTGATATCATATTTTATGTGAAGCAAATATGAACATACAAACAGTCTTACTAATAAACGTGTTGTAAAATTTACACGACCGTTTAACACCGGTGTAGGCAAAAACGTTACCAATAAACACTGTGTAGCAGATCAGTTGGTCAACAACTGTGTATCTCTCATACAAATTTTACATATCGCTTGCCCGCCTGTTCTAGGTAGTTTAGCGGTGTTTTAAGACAAATTTCATCTATCAAAAATTGAATTTGATTTTGATATACGTGTTTATATTGTTATATCTTGAAATAATATGACGAAACCTCTTTATAAATTATTATATTCTCGATAATTGTGTATTTTAGGAGCGATAAGTTGACAAAAAATCAGCTCTTTTATAATATCTACAATGGTGCTTGCTTTGATATTCGTATGATGAAATTATTCGTTTTATTTTACATATTCCTATTTTGAAATGTGAAAAAACATGAAAATATTAACGCATGTGCGAAATTACAACGTTGTCGGATTATTTTTTGTTGTAACTACACACTCGTTATACAGCGTTTATTGGTAAGATTTTCAAATAATCGCTGCACGGGCTTTGCACGGTGTGTAACTAAAACACTGGTCAGCGGGTGTGCAGTAGATTTTTATTAGTAAGACTGATAATATGTATATATTTTAGTAAACAAAATAATCTTTATAAACCTGGACATTTTATTTTTCTCAATACATACTAATTATATTATTTATATAGAATGTATTTTATTTTAGAACATATTTTTGTATAACACCATGTAGTATATTTTAAACTACAGATTCTAGAGCAACATAAGAATTTAATAAAATATGTCAATGTTCCTTATTGTTTTCACATAAGGATTGTATCTTGTAATGAAATAATTAATCAATAAATATTGACTGATTCCAGCATTCCTTAAAAAATATCAAAAATACCAATAAAGGTGGTGTTATTATATCCAATTAAAATTATGTATCATACTAACATAAATATAGTGTATTTTGTATATCTTTTCCCCGTTATAATCTATAGTTACAAATATTAACACATTTTTTAGACTTTATATTGTAGCTTTCATACTTTTCTATATTTTTGTATTTATGAAGATAAGAAACAAAATTCATATTATACAGCTTCTTTCTTGTCAATAAAAGAAACTACATGACATAATTAAAAATAATATTATCCTGACGTAACGATTTGTGTTTTTGTCAACAACTTGGCGTATTTTGAGATTCGCAGTAAGGCAGTTAAATATAAATATTAAATCTGGAGAATGTGTGCAGTTTCTTTATACATATCTTATTGAAAAATATTTAACAATTATTATTTTTGCATAGGTTTATGATATACATATTTTGTATTATTTTGTTATGGCAACTAATCATGTGGTTCATTTAATGTAATAATCATTCCTTTGCTGATATAATGTATGTGCGCTTGTAAATTTAAAGCTAAATTTTTGTTAGTTGTTTAATGTCTACATAAATAATACTGATCGTATTACCCATAAAGATATGATTCTAATAATACCTATGTCTAAGAAACAGTTTAACTCATACATGCACAAATATGTAGTTTTGATTATCATCAATATTTACATACATCATCATAGCTCGGCATCACAGGAGGGCTCGGGGGAGGAGCACACTCCCTGAGAAACAGGTTTTAAACAATCTTTCACGAAAGGAAGAAGAAGTTTACATACTTTATTTCAGTTACTTCATAATTGACTCATTTTAGGATATAACTGATTGCTTTTGTATTAATATTTTTTTTATTCGTATTTATAATTAATACTTTTTAAATGCATTTTATGCTTCTGTCTCATATTTTTTTACTAATTAGATATATAATAAAAAGAATGTATGAAGATATTATATTATACCTACCTACTTATTTTTATTTACTCATTATTAAAACACTTAACTAATCGCTGAATATCTAGATTATTTGTTATTATTTTACTAACCATAAAATTAAAAAGGTCTAAAAGGTAATGTAATATTTTGAGTTTTTATATAGTTTTTCATATACTTGAATTTTTTGGTCCCATTTGATATAATTTTTATGTATATTTTTATTAAATACTCATTGAAGATGATAAAAATTCAATCATACAGATGTTATTTTAATTCCATTAGAATTGATGACAGAATCAATTGTAAAAATACTTTTTATTTAGCTTCTTATGTTATTTGATAGACTTCTTTGCCAGTATCTTTGATTTGAAGGAGGGTATGTATAATGATTATTTAGCTTCTTCTCTGGGCTGGATACACTGGTGAGTTGAGAAGAATGTATATTAAGTGTGGTTTTTGTCTTACGCTGATCATCAGCACTGACAGGCCAATAACCATAGTTGCTATAGAAGCATTTAAGAATAACGACGATTGCTCAGCACTGACAGTGAACTGTACGCGACAGCCGCGCGCCTGTACGTGCCGTGCGTCAGTCCTGCTGAGTGGTCGGCGCCGATCGTCGCTCTTGCGGCTGTCTTCAGTGAGCGTTTTAGTTGTGTTTAGAGCGTTGCACGCATCGATGAGGTAACATCATGTTGATCAGTATGATACTAAAACGACTCACACTGACGGTAGATGCTGATCAGCTAAACCCTCAGCGCCGAAGATCAACATCAGACAAAAACCAGCCTAAAATAACTTCTTGCACTAGGTGCAAATAAGTGTAGGTACACTATGTCACCTTATACATTCATACATCCTTAGCTTATTTATTGTAAAAATGTAGCAAACTACCTTTGATATTTAAAAAAAATGTTTAGGTAAAATAAAACAAGTAGTTATATATTTCATTGCAATTTAATGACACTGACTAGTATTGGTCATGATGTCATTCAAATGCAGAGGAATTAAAAGCTACTTGTTTAATTTTACTTAAACTTTTTTTTTTCAATTTGCTATGGAGTTCCAACAAGAATTGTCCTCTGAGAAGTTAAATACCTTTGATATATTATAATTAACAATGATATTAAAAATGTTTGTATGTATGTAATATATAGTTATATTGGATATGTAGATAAAAGTAAATAAATTATATGAATGAATCATAGACTACAAATACAAATCTAAGAATTATTCATAATGTAACTTATCATTGTTTTGGTATATACGTTTTAATGAAGTAAATGTATTTAAAACAGGGTGTTAATAAATAATAAGATATCTGAAAAAGACAATGGTACAGTATGGTTGCTTCCAGTTGGATACATTTTTTATCTAGTTTATAATCTGTCAATGTACATTTTAATTGTTTAAAAGGTAGATAAAAAAGTATTATATTTGCTACAATTTTATTTCAATACACGTTAAAGGTAGATTAATAATGAATATATTGGACATATTCAAATGCAATCATTTATTTAGAATTGGTGTTTCATGAATCCCTTGCTTAGAGTGATAAAGTAATATATATGTGTCATTATGTCTGGTATTTAGTATTATAGTTAACATACAATGCCCCCAAGTCAAATTGAAAACGCTGTTCGTTTTCGCCAAGCGCTAATTTTTTTTGTATGGGATTTGACGTTTGTTGTTTGTTATTGTAGAAAAAATTTCTACAACAAACGTCAAATCCCATACAAAAAAAATTAGCGCTTGGCGAAAACGAACAGCGTTTTCAATTTGACTTGGGGGCAATATGTATTAAATCAGTTTAAAAATGTTAGTATATTATGTTGATTTATGTATGTACATATTTCAACATTTTTTCAATGATTGTTTAACAAAATGTTTTATTAACACTGAGCATTTGATGCATTGAGCTTTTTTTTAAATACTTTGTTATTACATATTTATAGAATGATTTGATCAGAGACATATCTGCTTTTAATTACATGTATCTTTTATATCTGTAATAGATTATAAAAAAATATTATACAAGGTTTCCTGTGTATTTCAACTAGATTTTACAAGATTGTGAGTTAGAAATTATATTCAAGGAATTTCATAATCCAAAATGACTGATGATTAAGAAATGTGAATATACATTGAAGTAGGCACCTCGAGATAATGTCCTCAAGTCTATACATATTTATATGTATTTTAAGCAATAATTCTGTCCTTTTGAAGTATTCTTTGAGGATGAAACATGTGAGAAGTGTGTTAGTAAAAGCAAACGATGAAATACATCTGATAAGATGAAGATTTTTAACAAAATCTTAACAAAACCAAAACTTTTGCCATAGAAAATTCCTTCAGTTTTGTAATGCATAGTTATTCTTTGAAAAAAAAACACAGGCTTTTTTTCATCACAATGCATAAAACAACAAAAAATATCTATAATACATCTATCTTAGATGGAATAAAGATATCAGTAAAGTTACATCAAAAAGTAAATGATAAAGTCAAACTTCTATTCTGAAAATAATATTCTTTTTTACATTATCTATTGCTTCAAAATAGTTATGACTATGATTGAATAGAACAGAAGAAATTGACACATCAGAATATCTTCCATATTTTTAACACATCAATTAGTTTTATCTCAAATTTAAATCCTCTTTACTTTTTAAATGAGTCTATTCTTGTTATTTTCGTTTTTAAATTATTGGAATCCTCCTCCACGTGATATTATTCATATTATTTGATTCCCCATCTATTGATGAAATGGTGAACAAATATGTTGGATAGCCAAAACTCAAACATTATGGCCAGTCCTTAAATTAGATTTTTATTATAACCAACATTGTATGGGATATCCTAGTTTGTACACCAGTTTTTGTTTTTGACACATCATGTACAGATAGTTTATCTAGTATTCACACCAATTTAGTTATTTTATTTTTAAGTTACTTTTTAACTATAAACAAACCTAACCAACCTATTTTTACCAAACGTTTGTAGTTTAGGTTTAAAAAATCGATGTACATCCTAGGATATCCCATTGTATGGAGTCAGATTCAAAATGTTACCAACATCACAATTTTATCTTTGATTAGAAATTCCTAATGACATTATATTCTCTAAAGTTATTTTATCTTCATTCAGAAATTTTCCAAGCGATAATTCAATCAAATGAAATTCCTTTAATCTTTTTAAACATGCTTGAACCATTTCTTTGAACAATATTAAATCCAATAGATATTTAATTTTAAATATTTGTTTTATGTTACTTAATTTTTTTCTATTCTGTTATTATCTGTTGTTGGCATAGAATAATAATAAAACTATAGAATACTCATTCCCATACAATACCTCGATGAAAAAGTGAAGCCGTTTTATTGGCCGGCTCGTGTCAATATATGTATGACTCTGCTAGTAGACATTGTTCGTATAGTACTACTCTTTATGACTGCGTAAATAATTTTGTAAGCAGTTAAAAAATTCGCTATTTGGAGAAAGTATCACGCAGACAGCAAAAATGATTTCTGAATGCTTATAGCAAAATGTTGACCAAATTAGTCAACATAAAGCACTCGGATTTACTGCAGGCTAAAGAGTATTCTATACTATTATTATTCTATGGTTGTTGGTTAAAGTGTATATTTTTATTGAAATATTGTATATACAATAACCCCATAATGTGCTTATTAATTAATTACACCTTGGATTCATACCTTCATGCGACATTGAATAATGGATGAAACATACTACCTAGCTGATTGAACAAAAGTTATATTGCTTTGATTTCTACATAATATGCACAAGAAGAATGAGAAATTTTACCTATAAATATATCCTATTTTTTTAAAGAAATGTTTAGGCATTATAATTTTCCAACTTACTGAAATATGTAAGTACATAATATGCATATAAAAGACTTTTCACATGATTACAGTAAATTAATTTATTTTATAATGATTATTTATATTGCATTGTATACATGTTTTCTTCTCTATTTACTGTTTAATTATATAGTTATGTATTATTTGATTTGAGATAAATTGAGATTAAGTTAACAATATGATTTAAGTATAAAATTTAATATGAATGTTAGCTCTTTCCAATAACCTATTTGTTGTAAAAATGCTTTACAAGTAATAAAAAAATTACATAATCATAGTTGTTGTTTTATTTTATTTTAAATAATCTATTTAACAAATAAGTGAATTACTTTACCTGTACCTGATAGAAATACCTACATAAATCTACTTTTAATATTGTCTTTTGATCTAGAGATTATTTTTTCCCTGGGGGAATTGATGTAAAAATCTGTCATAAATTATTTAGTTTTAGAAGATTGAATAAATTCATGAAACAAAACATAAATTCTCATACATGTCCTTAAATAAGCAAAATCTTGTGTTTGGTGAATAAAGACCGGATCGGACGCAACACATCTAGCGACGGGGAAAAATGAATGATCCATATTATTTGACCGGATCATTAAATTGAATCGGTGACTCACGGTTCATGTTGCCACAACGATCCGTTCATGAACCAGACATCACTCTCACACTTTCTATCTCATATAAAATATATCGTTAGAATGCGATACACAGACCGACTCATCGATTCCGGATCATGTGTTCTCTTGCTCTAATCCACGTAAATTATATAGTTAGAATGCGATACACAGACCGACTCATGGCAATCTTCGATTCACAACTAATTCATTATGGTTCATAAAATCTAATTCATTGCGGTTCTTAAATATGTTAAGCAATTTTGACCGCAACACACTTTGAAAAACAAATACGTAACGTCTATAATTGAATACACTATTTTGAAGGCGATCTGTTATCTCATAATTCTTTTGAGATAAAGACTGATGGCAATCTTCGATTCACAACTAATTCATTATGGTTCATAAAATATTTAAGCAATATTGACCATTAAGTACATTGAAATGCAAACATTTTAACGCCTACATTTGCAAATCATATTTTGAATCGGTTTTGTTTTCTCTGTCATACTACGTACAATAGCCATATTTGAATCATATTGAATCGAAGAGCGAATTGATGATCCGCATAAATTTCATGAATCGATTTGAAAAGACAGGATCTTAAAAAAATATCGAACTTTGCACCACTAAACACATCTGACGGATTGTTATTCTTTATATAAAAATTCATGCGCGCGCATCGGATTGCCGGGAATACCAACGTCGCGGCGATGGGAAAAATCCGATCCGTACGCTGCGCCTATGTGGACGATTAGCTTATTGTTATAGTTACAATATTTCACAAAACCAATAACAATTTATCTCAACTATAAGAGGGCGCCTGCTGCCTGCTTACCTATTTTTCAACTGGATGTTACTAATCAAATCGTTTTGAAGAAATAGCTTAGTTTAGATGTTAATGTAGAAAAATAATCCCTAATATTAATTATGTTTTGTATAAATTCTTATAGAAAAATAATGGCATACCCCAATTTATGACATTTATCTTATATTTTTAATAAACTATAAGGCGTAGAGCAATATATATATATATATTTTATAAATTTAAGAAGACAAAAATATATGGAAAAGTTATGTCTTGACATTTGCAACAATGCTTCAGGTTTAGTAAAGAAAAGAAAAAAAATATAGCAACATCTAAATAAAAACAGAAAGAAGAACAAAAATAACATTTTCGCTAAAAATGAAATTTTTGCAGGTTAATTTGATCTTGTGTACGAATTTAATCCAATTAAGTCTGAGGGCAAGCTATTAAAAATTATTGGTGTTGAATACCTAGTGTTAATTATTGACTCATATTATGTTTTCGAAAGTTACCTACTTGTCTGGTGTAATAATTATTTAGCATAGGTTTTTTTTATGTTAAAAATAAATCTGTATTTATAAATTTGCGTAGCTGTCATTCATTTCTGCGAAAATGTCTTTGCCCTCTTCGATACGAATAACTCTTTTGATGGGTAACATACATTTTATTTAACGTTTTTGTTATCCTAAAATTGTTAAAAAAGCAGTTTTCCACAATTTGAAGTCTGTTTATATAGACTTTGATAGTACAATATAGACTCTATCAGAAGCATAAAATGTCACGTGGATTTACAAAGTGAGATTGACCTAAAAAACTAAATAATATACGAGTTATGTGATTTATCTATATCTAGGTGTAGGTACTTTGAGAAACGTGGTATGTTGAGAGTTTAAAGGCAGCCGTAGAAAGCATTAGAAGGCTTAAGATCTGCGGGAGTTTTAAAACATTTTATAGTCCCAATAGATATCAAATGTATTGAAAGACAATTTGAGTTTAATTTTAAGAATATTTTACGCCTGAATATTTGCAATGTGTATAGTATTTTTCAGTTCAAGCAATAAATTCTCTTTTCTATTGTTCAAACTTTGAAATAATGAAGGAAGAGGCAATTTAAATTCAATTTACAGAGCCGAAATTTTCAGAATATATAAACAGTAATAAGCCTACAAAACTTTTATACTCGGAATTGTGAATTTTTGTTTTAATTTTTAATTTTTAACTTTTGAATTTTTAATTTATTTTACAAATTTATGTGTTTAACTGCCTATATTTCCAAAGTTTTTAAAAATATCGAAAAAAGCCGAAACACCCCAACAAGATAATTTAATCTTCTATAAAAAATATAATTTTTTTTACGTCTTAAAAATTGAATTTAGTGACGACATCGCTTCATACAATGTGTATGGCAGTTGCTATCAAAATCTATGGAAACATAGCTCATAGCTGCTCATAGCATAGGTAAATCTTTCTGTCTACTACCATATATATGTTATTTCTGTAATTGAATTGATCATTGATGTATAGGACATGTTTATGGAACAAAACCTATCAAAAAAATCTCCTTAATTCTACTTTTCCATGTGGTCGATTCTTTTCATATACACTTATCACCGCCGTATCACAGTAGCTTCGCATCTTCTAATTATCTCATTTTGAAAACATCATTTTGTTATATTATTTATAAAAAAATGTTTAAATAATAACAAAACTATTGTATATTAGTAAGTAATATGCATATGATCGTCAACATTCAATTGACAATATTAACATCAACAAGAACTGACTTGAACATTATGTCATATTGCAGAATACTCTGGTGGCAAAAAAATGAACTGATCGTAAAGAAGACTTTAGTGACTAAAGTACGAAGACACTGGACTTTAAATAATGTGAACTTTCAAGTGACATTTTGTTGTTATGAAACGCAATTTATTTTAAAGTCGACATTAAGTCTCCTTTAATTTTTATGAAACTGGCCATTAATAGTTTGATACTTAATATCTAAACATACATACATACCATCATGCTGTTTTCATATTCCGGGTAGGAAAAAAGGACTGACCTCCATACTATCCTATCTTGACACACATACCTACATGTTTTGTATAGAAAACAAAATATCTTAAAATATTAAATAATTAGTATTTATGGGATTATATGTAGTTTGGTACTTATTCTTCAACTATACAAAGGTACTATCGCTATCGACAGTTGGATCTCATGTGTTACATGCAACTAGTATAATATATTTTGTAAAAAAATACTACAAGACAAACGCATAGTACATGTTAAGCAAGTATGATGTATGAGACATATTAATATATTTTGTTTCTTCAAATTATAACAAAATATACGAACATACAAAGTATAACCATTATATTATTTACAATATCACCTTCCTCTTTAGGCTTAGAGGGAGGATGTGTGTTACTAAATGACTTATTCAAAAATGCAAAATTGAATGACTAAACAAAAATGTAAAAAAATATTAAATAAAGGAAAAAAAATAATAATAATGTAATAATAAATTTATTATGACTGTATTAAATAAAATACTACGTACAAGTATAAACACAATTTATTGGTTGGGATCCTATTTTCGTTTATTTTATTGACAAACTTTTTTAACATCTCAATAGAGACGAAGTTGGAAAAAAATCCAATGTTTGCGTAGGTATATGCAAATAAAAAAAAGCAATTTTCGTTTAATCAATTAATATCATATGACACTACCTGTCTCTGCAATGGCAGCGAGAATATATCATTGACATATATTATGAAGAGTTGGGGCCCTAATAATAATAATAATAATAAATTTGGATGATTTATATAGCGCCGTTTTCGTGAATATCTCACCTCAAGGGCGCTGAAAATTGATTAAGATGTATCATTATGGCTTTGGTAAGATTTGCGAAAAAGGTGTGTTTTGAGATTTTTTCTGAAGGTAGATATTTTCAGTTTGTCTGAGGGTATTTGGGAGCTTATTCCATGCATTTGGTCCTGCCACAGCAAACGCACGATCGCCGAAATTAGTGGTATGCACCCTGTTTATTTCAAATAATTTTCCAACCATGGATGAAGATGCAGAACGAAGTGATGATTGTCTGTCGTTAATTTATTTATTTATTTATTTTATTTTGGGAAACAAAACAGCTGTTACATATTTTACATTAATAAAAAAATAATAATCAGGAAAGTAAGCCAATTACATTGTTCCACAGATTAATATACATAATAAAGACAATTCAGTACAAAGTCAAAGACGAAAGTGTGGTGTAAGTATACAATTGTGATTAATTGAAAGAGGAATGCAAAGTTCGGAGAGGTAAGTAGGAGCCATACCATGAAGTGCTTTGAAGATCATGAGACAGAGTTTATATTCAATCTTTTCAGGAACTTTAAGCCAATTGAGAATGCGGAGATGGTGAGAGATGTGAGAAAACCTGGAGGCTCCGGTGACGAGCCTGGCTGCAGCATTGAAAACTGACTGAATTTTATTAATTTATTTTTTTGGTAGATTCGCATATATACCTACCGTTACAGTAATCCAAACGGGAGACAACAAAGGCGCTTACCAAAGATTTCATGGCTTCAGATGGGATACTCCTTCGGATTGACTTTAAACGTCTTAATTCAAAGAAAGCAGAAGATGAAACTGTGTTTATTTGGTTTGTAAAGCTTATATTAAAATCTATTTTGACTCCGAGAAGTTTGACACAAGATTTGGAAATAATATCTGAGTCTTCGAAGGTTTGTGGGGAGGTGTCTATTAAATGATGACGTTTTCGCGTTGCTGTCCAAAGTAGTTCTGTTTTATTTGGGTTAAGCTTAAGTTTGTTTGCTGACATCCAAATATCGATATCTTCGATACATTTACGAATTACGGTTTTGAGATGGTGAGCATTTTCTGGTGTGCAATAAAAGTAAAGTTGCCAATCGTCCGCATAACAGTGTGCTAATAGTCTATGGGAGTCAATGATTGAAAATATGTCTTATGTGTATAAAATAAAGAGTAACGGGCCTAACACAGAACCCTGGGGAACCCCGAATTTTATAAGAGCGGGAGATGATTTTAGATTTTTGAATTTGATCGTTTGGTGCCGTCCTGTGAGATAAGATTGAAACCATTTATGTGTGTTTTCTCGAATACCGTAAGTTGATTTGAGTCTTTCAGTAAGAATAGTGTGATCAATCGTATCAAAAGCAGCACTCATGTCGAGGAATGCTATTAGAACATGGTTTCCGGTTTCGGTAGCTAGAATCGTGTCAGATAGTATTCGAAGGAGTCCAGTCTCAGTTGAGTGATATTTTCTATATGCAGATTGAAATTTGGTAAACATTTCATTTGTCTCTATGAAATTATTTAATCTTGCACTTATAATTTTCTCCAGTATTTTAGCGATAAACGGTAAGTTGGATATGGGTCTGTAGTTGTTTAAGTCATCGGGGTCAAGATTTGGCTTTTTTAGTAGCGGTGTTACTATTGCTTCTTTGAGACTTCACCAGAGCACAATGATAAATTGAATAATTTACAGAGATAGGGTGCTATTAATACAATACATTTTTTAAGGAGCCATGTTGGAATGGGATCTAAGGTACAGTTTTTGTTGGGTGAGTTATTGATGAGTGTGATAATTTCTTTTTCATTTGTTTCGGTAAAGTAATCTAGATAACTATTGCTTAAGTTGGTTGAATAAGGAGAAGATGTCTTAGCTGTGGTAGAGCGAATTTTTATAATCTTTTTTTGCATAAAATCGGAGATGGCATCTGGAGAGATATCTGCAGTAGTAGGAAGTACATATATTTGTGGTTCCTAAGACTGTATTTATTGATTTTCACATGTGTCTCGGGTTATCACGTTCTTGTTGGATTTTATCTGTCCAATAACCAGTCTTCTTAGCCGTAAGTGTTCTCTTGTAGTCTGTTTGTGCTGCAATCCAATCTGTACGTTGCAAAGTTGAATGCTTGTGTTTATATGCTCTTTCTATTTTACGCATTTTTTTCTTCTTTTCCCTGCACTCTTCGTCGAACCAGTTGTCGGAAATTCGGTTATGACGTCGTTTTGTTTTTTCCGGTGCATGTTTTCCAATAAGATTTCGTAACGTTGTGTTGTAGGTATCAACTAATTCATTGAGAGTTTGATTTTGATTATTATTAAGGTTACAGAGAGGAGATTGACGTATATCAGATAGAAAATATTCAATGTTATAGTTTCTCCATGATCTTGAAGTAGTTGTTATGTATTTTGGCGGGGGTTGAAAGAAATTAAGGGTAGTATAAATGAGTCTATGATCTGACACTGTTCCTTGTGTTATAGAGAATTCCGTATTTGCTTCATCACTATACACATCTCTATTTCTTTTAACTGTTTGAGGTCTTTTGAAAAATCTGAAAAATTCTAATACCGTATCACCTATACCTATTCTTCGTAATTTGTCTAGCAATAAGGAAAGTTCTATACTATCTTACTCGATCTTATGGAATCACTCATTACATTTCATGGTCTTATTATTGTGAGTCTTTACATAGTTATGAATATTGTATTAAAGTCACATAAGGGATTCAGCAAAAAAGTCTACACATTTTGGGTATCAATATAAAAAAATAATGTCGAAGGTGTAAAAATATTCTATATATTCTTCTTCTTCTTCTTCTTCAGCCCTCTGTCTTCCACTGCTGGATATAGGCCTCTTCCATATTCTTCCACTTCCTTCTATCGTTTGCTGCTTGCAGCCAATTTCTACCCCCCACAGCGGCTATGTCGTCAGACCATCTTTTTTGCGGTCTTCCGACGCCTCTCTTACTTTCCCAAGGTCTCCATCTCAATATTTTAGGAGTCCATCTTGCGGGTTCCTGTCTAGCAATATGTCCCGCCCATTGCCATTTCAATGTAGCTACGCGATCCATGACGTCCGCTACTCTGGTCCTTTTCCTAATTTCCTCATTTCTTATTCTGTCTCTTAGGCTTATACCAAGCATGGATCTTTCCATGGATCGCTGTGTGCATTTGAGTTTTTCTACATTTCTTTTTGTAAGGGCCATGGTCTCCAATGCATATGTAGTCACTGGCAGTATACATGATTCATATGTTTTTCTTTTCAGACAGATCGGAATCTCTTTATCTTCTAGAATGTGTCTAAGTTTGTTAAAAGCTGCCCAACTCATTCCTATTCTTCTTGGCAGTTCCGCTGTTTGGTTTTCTTTGCCCAGTTTTATCTTGTGTCCAAGATATATGTATTCATCCACTATTTCGAGATTTTTATTGTTAACAGTGATGATTTTGTTTTCTGGACTTATAATTTTCGTTTTTGCTATGTTCATACTTAGACCAATCTTGCTAGAAGCCTCATGCAATTCATTAATCATTTGACTTAATTCATCAATGCTCTCACCTACAACAACTATGTCATCAGCGAATCTTAGGTGACTCAAATATGTGCCATCTATCTTCACCCCTTTGTTATCCCAGTTGAGGGTTTTAAATACATCTTCTAGGGCTAGCGTGAATAGCTTTGGCGAAATTGTGTCACCTTGTCGCACACCTTTTTGAATTTTTATTTTTTCAGTTTTAGTGTCGTCATCGATTACAACAGTCATATATTCTATATATTAACATGGATAAAATCTACGTAGTTAAAAAAATGATGCCATTCATATCTCAACCAGAAACTTTAGGTACTATGTTTATTAACTCTTAACTAAACTAACTCTTAGTGAATATATCCAAATGTTGCAGTCACTTTTACTCGTAACCGTAATAAAGTACTGCATAATTATAATATTTCTGGATTATTTTTATCGATTAAAGACTCATGTCGGGTACAAATATTTCTGGAATTGCACAACCCGACATGAGACTTAAAAGTAAAGTTAGAATTTATAAGACCTGTATACGACCCATAATGACGTATGGAATCGAATGTAGGGCTGACACATCCATGACGAAGAGTACACTAAGAGTGTCAGAAATGAGAACTCTTCGAGCAATAGCCGGTCTCACGCTTAGAGACAGAATAAGAAACACGAGAGTCAGAGGTTGAGGATGTCGTCAGATGGGGTCGGCAAAGATGGAGATTCTGGTATGCCCATGTAAATAGGATGGAGGCATCCAGGATCCCTTACATAGCACTACACAGCCGACTCGAAGGAAGACGACCACCAGGCAGACCACCAAAGAGGTGGTAGGACAGCTGGGACTGAACCTCGCAGGAGAACAACGTCTCTGCAAATAACAGGCCCTTAGGCCTAACATAAGAAGAAGAAGAAGAAGATTAAAGACTATGTACGTGATCTTGGAGTTCTTTTGGATTAAAAACTTACTTTTGAGGCTAATATCGCGGGCGTCAAGCCAGAAGGGCTTATCCACCATCTGTAAAAAAATCACGGCTTACCGTTGCGTATTTTTCGAGATATTTCAAAAAATAATTTTGGACGTATGCTATGGCATTGGTGTATTTGTCGAGCCAGAAGGGCGTATAATTATACTTCGAAGACTAAACCGATATCTTTGTGAAATATTATCGAACCAGATGGGCGAATCTGCATACCCCGAACAATAAACAGATATTTTTAAAGAAAAATGTCTGAAAACAAATGATTGAAAAAAGAAAATACTATGATACGACCTTTCAAAAAATTTGATGATGCCGTAGAAACCTGCCTAGCCAGAAGGGCGTACCTAGAAACATTAAAAATGGCAGAAGCTTTAGACTAATTGTCTCAATTTCGCTATCAAAATGTTTTAATACATCTCATAATAAAGTTAAATATTTTTTTCTCTAAAAAAGCTATGATTCGTAGCTTTTTATAAAATTTGTTTTTACGCCCCACAATAATTATGAATTTTCTATGCAAAAATTGAGTCCACATCTAGAAACATTAGCGAGCCAGAAGGGCGTATGTGCAAAATATATAATAAGTTCACTAGTTATTGAAATATAGATGATTCTCCTCGATGAGGCTTAATTTTATCTATATTTTCCAAAAAAAACTCTACATGGATAAATTGAACCGTTACAGAATTAAATAGTTTTTTGTCTCTCCTGTAGTTTAGTCATTTCGTTTGCGTGCCCTTCTGGCTTGACGGCCGCGATATTGATAACATAGTTACTATCAGATGTTTCTTTTCAAAATTGTTAACTCTAAAGTTGACTGTCCAGATAAATTAAATAAAATTAATTTACATGCGCCGTTGCGATGTGCAGATCGTCCAACTTCTTCTACCAATTCAAATCAAAACGTATTTGTCAAAAGGCCATGTCATTTCTATAATGTCAGTCTCTCGGGCAGTATCCCACATTCTGATGTATTCACTGCTAGTCATGATTGTTACAAGAATTCTTTATATATGTACATATATGCATAGCGGCGTAAACCTGTGTATTGTTAAAAAATTAATTTGTGTACTTATTTTGATTTTTGTTTTTATCTAGCGGATTCTGTTATTTTTCACAACAGTAACAAATTAGGTCCTTCTCCCTTCCTTTTTCTTCTCTTCCTTTCCCGTCACGGGCAAATGTGTGAAACATATGAATTTGTAATAATTTTAAGTACCTATATTTAAATTTATTTATTGTTGTATTGTAGGTAGGTACATACTTCTATGATTATTTAATGTACCTACATCAATTGTGGAGAAAAGTAATTGGTCTGTCTTTTTTTATTTCTTAGTGTATTTTTTCTGCTTGTATAAGTGTGATGTATTATACATTCTTAGATTATATATTATGATACAGATACCTAGTCAGCGCAATGAATGTATGCCAACTAAAACTACACTGAAACAGACGAATTTCACTCGCCCGGCCGTATACGTACACCTACCGATACGCTCACCTACATAATACGTAGACCAACAGATCTACCGCCTCACACACACATGTAAAAAAAACTTGGCATACATTTGAATTCGAAATTTGTACTACACGCGGCTTCTGTACCTTATAATTCTATGTACACATTATACAAAAGTACATGGATTTTTTACGTAGTATTGATATTTTTACAGATATTGAGTTTTACCTCATCTGCTTAATGAAGAGAGAATGTATAGGCACCTACATAATATCATTTAATTTTCCAAAATTTCATAATATCTCCCACTAACTAAAACATATTTCTACAAAATAAAACATAATTTATCGTCCAATCCTTTCTTAAAGATATTTTTTCTCAATTACTTAAATGAACTGTACCTATGTATTTTTTACGTAACACACTCTTCAAGATTACTTATCGTGTTTTGTTCATGTAACAAAAAGCCTTAAGTAACTTTATATAATAATACATTTTAATATGTTAATGGAATCACGAAAGCAATATCTTTAATTAAATATTTTCTCTTATGGGACTCATAAAGTTATTTTGATTATTATATTTATTGTTAATGTATACCCAATAATCAGTTTCAGGAATGATTAATAACGCTTCTTAGTAACATTTTATGGAGCTATATTTGAGATCGTTACAAAGCCAAATATTTTTTACGAACAGAATATCATGCGGAAGTAAACTAATATATATATAAAAAAACACAAAAAATATACTTATTGCATATTAAACACTTCCTATATCTTTTGCAAGGTAGGTACACAAAATCTAGCCAAATTACAAAATACTTTTAAGTCAAGAGTCTACTAGTCTTATACATAGATAACCATTGATTTCTTCTAAATGGTTTCATCATTGTTTTTTTTGTGTCCTCCCTACAGTCTAAACTACAAGTCCGATTAACACGATATTGATATCATATGTGTTAAGTTCATAAACTTCAAGCTGATTAGTTTTCCATAGATATCCTTCAATTTATACTCTATGAATTAATCTGTCAAAACTTTCAAAATGCTGTCACGGTCTGGAAAATTGAGGTATTTTTATACTTTTTGAACGTTTGATACAATAAAAATATTGGTGGAAAAGATGAAGGTATAGGGAGTTACCTTGCCTCGATATTTATTGTGCTGGTTCTGAATAATCTTTTCACCACATTCACAGCGTATGAAAACTTTGACACTTCACTAGTAATTCACAAGTTAATTAATTTCAGCGGATTTTGAAGATATAATTTTAAGAGCGGTGCGGTGCGGTGTGTTAGTCAAGATGACAGTTGATAGAATGAGAAAATTTATATGCAACAATACTTTTTTGCATATAGCTGGCAGGTATGTAGGTAGGTTGTTTTTAGGCCGAGGTAAACTAGGATAGGATAGGAAAAGTGTGTGTGTGTGTGTGTGTGTGTGTGTGTGTGTGTGTGTGTGTGTGTATGCGTGTGTACCCAACTTTGCGTAACCATAACTCCCGGCCTTGGAGTATTACTCCAACAAAAAATTCAAAAAACATATGACTCACCGGATGGTAAAAGAAGAATACAAATTTAAACAATAGAGTGAAAAATTCAAATAAACGTAAACTAACTTAAAAAATAAAAAGAAATATTAAATTAAAAACATTTTGATTATTGGGAAGGTAACGGACATAATCGAATAGCTGGTCTTAAATATGTACCATTCCGGGTTCGAACTTTTACAACTCGAATGACGTTGTCTTTTCCCGGATATATTTCCTTGACTATGCCAAGTGGCCAAGATAATTTAGGGAGATTTTCCTCTCTAATAATAACTATTTGGCCAGGTGTAATGGGTTTTGTGTACGTATTCCACTTTTCACGCATTTGTAAAGAGGTGAGATATTCTACATGCCATCGTTTCCAAAATGACTGTACTAATTTATCGATCAACTCATATCGTTGAATGCGGGTTATTGAAATATCATCAACGTTGTAAGCGGGTATGTAATTTAGCGGAGTTAAATTTAAAAAATGCGCAGGGGTTAATGCGGCAGGATCTAAAGGATCATTGCTTAATACACAAAGCGGTCTAGAGTTCAATAAAGCCTCTATTTGAATCAATACGGTATTCATTTCCTCGTAAGTTAATACTTGTGAGCCTATGACTTTAAATAAATGTGTTTTAATACACTTAATATTGCTTTCCCATATACCACCCATATGAGGAGAATACGGAGGATTTATTCGAAATTCTATTTTTCTAGGCGTCAATTCATGAAGTATTGCTTTATTATATTCATCGGAACAAACAAACTTATATAATTCATTTAAAATTTTACGAGCTCCAACAAAATTTCTTCCACCGTCACATACAATGAGAGTGACAGGTCCTCTTCTGGCTATAAAACGTTTAAATGCAGCTAAGAACATTTCAGATGAGAGATCTGAAACTAATTCTATATGTAAAGCTTTTGTTGCTAGGCAAACAAATAAACAAACATATGCCTTTTGCTTTTTAACGCCTCTTCTCTTTGCCAGAGTTACAAACACTGGACCCATGTAATCTACTCCACATTTTGCGAAACATTTTATTTCATTTACTCGAAAATCGGGTAAATTGCCCATTAACGGGAAGGTTCCTTTTGGTTTGTTTTTAAAACAAATGTTGCAAGAATGAACAATCTTACGAACCAAACTACGACCAGATAAAATCCAGTACTTCTGTCGTAATAATGCTAACAATAATGCAGGGCCTGTATGATAATGTAAATAATGATAATATTCAATAAGTAACTGAACAATACGATCTTTAGAAGGCAATAAAATTGGATGTTTCGTTTCATACATTGATGATGAATTTTGAATTCGACCACCAACTCTAAGGATATTATTATTTAAAAATGGTAAAAGTTTGCGTAATACAGGACTACTCAATTTATTCTGTTCAAGAGAATGTATATCTTGAGAAAAATGGTTATTCTGAATGCATTTAATTACATGATTTTCAGCAGTTTCTAAGTCTGAGACCGTAATCATTCCAGACGTATTAAGTTTTCTTGTAAAACGAAGAACGTAAACAAGTATGTTTAATAATTTACTCCATTTAGAGATCCTGTTAGCGATTAAATAAATAAAGTGAGGCTCAGATTGAGTCTTAATTTGTATGAGAGCAACAGTTTTAGATTCAGGTATACTCTGATAGGCATTTTCCTTTTTAAAATTAGTCACAGGCCATTGACTCTGTGGCAATGAGATCCAGGCTGGACCATTAAACCAATAAGAGGTTTTCAAAAATTCATTAGGAGTAACGGAGCGGGATACAATATCACTTGGATTTTCAGTTCCAGGAACATGAAACCAATTTTCTTCAGAAATAATTTCTTGAATAATTGCGGTGCGATTGGCAACGAAGGTTTGCTATCTATGCGGTGAGGAATGTATCCATGAAAGTACAATAGTTGAATCAGAAAATGCAAACATTTTGTCAATCTTACATCTAATCTCAATAGTTGAGAGAACAGATTTCATTAATAATGCAAGAAGGTGTGCGGCACATAACTCTAAACGTGCTAAAGATACCTTTTTAAGTGGGGATACTTTTGACTTGGCACATAGTAGTGATACATTTGAGGCGTTAGATTCAAGTGATCCAATGCGGATATATATAACCGCCCCATAGGCACGTTCACTAGCATCTGAGAAACCAAGCAAATTGATGAATGAATCATTTACTATACCTATATGTCTTGGTATATTTATATTTGATAAGTTTTCGAGTTCACTCTGAAATTTCAACCAAATCTTATTTATATCCTCAGGAACCCGTTCATCCCAAGACAATTCTCTTTTCCAACACTCTTGCACTAGAAGTTTCAAACCGATGATAACTGGAGCAAGGAGACCTAGAGGATCATATAATGATGCCATATTAGAAAGAATTAATCTTTTCGTACATACTAACGTATCTAAAGAGAGAGGTTTGATTTTAAAAGTGAAACAATCAGAGGTGGGACTCCAAGACAAACCTATAATTTTGGTTTTATCGTCAAAATCTGAATTAAAAGTAATGTGTTGGTTAACACGTAGATTATCTGGAATGTGCTTTAAAAATTGTACAGAGTTGGAAATCCACTTATTTAGACAGAAACCTCCAGAGGAAAATAAGTGAACTAAATGAGAATAAATTTGTAAAGCTTCCTCAGGTGAATTGACTGAATAAAGAAAATCATCCATATAAAAATATTTCATAGCAAGTTGTGTGGTTTCAGGCAGTTTATCGCCTTCATCTGTTAAGAGTTTGCGAATGACTTTCATTGCTAAATAAGGGGAACATTTAAGCCCAAAAGAAACGCGTTGAAATTCATAAATGTCAATAGGATCTGAGTTATTAAATCTAAAAAGTATCCTTTGAAAACGTTTATGATCTGGATTCATTTTCAATTGAAAATACATTTTTTCTATGTCATCAGAAATAACTACCGAGTACAGGCGTAGATTTATAAGTAAATCAAAAATATTTGTTTGCAAATTAGGTCCACAATGCAATATATCATTGAGACTTTTTCCAGAGGAAGTTTTGCAACTGGCGTCTAAAACTATTCTAATTTTAGTAGTATCTTTATCAGGCCGATATACAGCTCTATGTGGTATATAATAAACACAATCTGAAGTTTGTGTATCTGTAACTTTTTTCAAAAAACCTTTGTTAATGTATTCTTGAATAGTGGCATTATAACCATATTGTAAATCTAAATTTGATTGCAACTTCTTTTCCAATGAAAGCAACCTATGTTTAGCGTTTTTTATTGAATGACCCAAAACTGTGGGACTTTCACGAAAAGGTAATGATACAGTATATCTACCCTCGTTGTCTCGCAAGACTGTTTTCTCAAAAATTTGTTCACAAAGTTGCTCGTCAGGACTTAAATACTGACGTGATGGTACAGATTCAAGTTTCCAAAAGTTTTGAATCATTTCATCTAACTTATTTTTTGAATTAGAATCGTCAATTGCGTGTAACGTGCGTTGAAATTGACATGATAAGAAGTTATCTATTTGCATTTCGCCCATGATCAAATAACCAAGAGTAGTCTGTAAGGCGATCATACGAGTTTCTTTATGCGTTAATTTCCCAGGTAAAAGTAAATGCGGGAATAAACCAGCTCCGATTATGCAATCGATACTAGCAGGAAGATTAAAATTATTATCCGCTAGCGGCAAATTCTTAAAACAATCTGTCATTTCTAAGGCTGACGTAGGCAAATCATTAGTAATAGTTTCGACAACCGAAGCCTTAATATCGTAAAAGAATCTTGTATCATATCTTGAATAAATTGTAAATATAGCATATCCTAATATTGGTTTTACAGCAGACCCAATACCGTACACAAAAGCATTTTCGTACGTAATGTTTATATTAAATTTTTTACATATCTTTTCCGTTATAAAATTTGCATTTGATCCTGTATCTATTAATGTGCGGATGGTATTTTTTTTAATTCCATTAATATATACTATAGCGGTTGGTATTACATGATAACAGTTTACATTATTGATCAACAAACAATTGTCGATTTGACATTTAGGTTCATATGGTTGATCCAAATGTCGTAGACCGATATTATTCACCAAAGTGCTCGTATTGCGGTCAGAATTGACGAATGAGGTAATATTATCATCGTTTTTAACAATATCAGCTGCGCTAGGAACCTGTTTTGAATGATAATTATCTTTATTTTGATTATCTTCATCATCACATGTTGGTGAAGAAGGAAAATGAATCAATGAATGATGCCTTTTATTACAATAAAAGCAATTTTTTTCCGATTTACAATTTTTTGTTAAATGAGTACCAAAACAATTTTTACATAGTGATCTTTTGTTGATTATTTTGAATCTCGTGAATACATCCAACTGTAAGAATTTTTTACATGAATGCAATGGATGTTTATTACATTCACACAAAAAACATTTTGTGATATCCATTGGCGTATTATTTATAACAAATGAATGTGAATTATTATTATTTTTTCGTCGATCATTTGGTGCACTTTTGTGGAATATAACCTGCGTTCTAGAGAGAATTTTGCTTTGCTCTCTCAGAAAAGATTGTAATAATTTAAAGTTTGGAATTTTTTCATTTCTAATATGTTGCTCAAATAAATTTAACGTCTCTCTATCTAACTTAAGAAGAGCAATGTGCGTTATGATGAAATCAGTTAAATCAGAAATATCTAATAATTTTAAAGCTTCAAATGAAGAGCAAAAATTTTCTATGAAATAATCCAAATTCTTTGAACTTGATTGTGTTAAGGGTTTAAAATTGATTATTTTTTCTAAATAATGCGTAGCTAAAATTCGTGAATCCTGGAATCGATCAACAAGCCTATCCCATATAATATCATAATTAGATGCGACAGGAAGTATCCCAGAAATAACACTTAAAGCGGTACCTGTCAATTTTGACACTAAATATTGTATTTTTTCACCATTCGACAAATTAATATTGTCGTGTATTAGATCTTTGAAATTTTGATAAAATAATGGCCATTTCGTTGGATCACCATTAAAACTAACAAGTTCCAATATTGGCAATTTGTGTGTTCTTTGAGAGTCTTTTTCAAATGATTTAATAATTGGAGGAACATAGTCAACTTTAGTTTTTAAAGATTGTTCAATATGCTTGATGTTACAGTATAATTCGTCAAGGGCTTCAATAGATTGAAAAGACGGAACATATTCTGGATTTACAGCTATTTTTCCCAAATTTAATTCTTCTACAACTTGACAAAATTCAGAACGAATTTTATCTATCGATTGTATGCGGATAAGAAAATTAGTTTTTTCTTCAGCGGTATTTAATGATTTCGACAAGTCATAAGCTTTCTGAATAATTGCAAATAAACTTAGCCGTTTAGCTTCCAATATTTTTTAAGAAGCCATTATTGATTAAACAACAATAAAATTAATGAAACAAGAATTTGATTTAGTACTTAGGTACTACAATCAATGCGGGTATGTATGAAATATGTAATGTAAATAGCGTATGTATAATGTTAATTTTGTATAAAAATGTATAAATTTGATAAGTAATGCGTGAAAATTCAAGATATGCGGGACAGAGGAACAAGGAATGCGGGAAAATACAAGATATACGGGACGAAGGACCAAGGAATATGGTGGAAAAGATGAAGGTATAGGGAGTTACCTTGCCTCGATATTTATTGTGCTGGTTCTGAATAATCTTTTCACCACATTCACAGCGTATGAAAACTTTGACACTTCACTAGTAATTCACAAGTTAATTAATTTCAGCGGATTTTGAAGATATAATTTTAAGAGCGGTGCGGTGCGGTGTGTTAGTCAAGATGACAGTTGATAGAATGAGAAAATTTATATGCAACAATACTTTTTTGCATATAGCTGGCAGGTATGTAGGTAGGTTGTTTTTAGGCCGAGGTAAACTAGGATAGGATAGGAAAGGTGTGTGTGTGTGTGTGTGTGTGTGTGTGTGTGTGTGTATATGCGTGTGTACCCAACTTTGCGTAACCAAATATACTATTCAAAAATGCATACAAGGATTGTCAAAATATAAAGAAAAAAAATGTATGGTCTGGTATATCAATAAATTATTATAAATTTCATATTTGCATGAAAAATGTATAAAACAGAAGTAAAATAGATTCTGTATGGGAAAGTGATTAACTTCATATTGATATTCTATTGGTTTGTATAGACAAGTTTTTTTTTTACTCTCCACTTCTATCTTCCACAAGGGGTAGGCAGTGAGAACCGAACACCGCATTCTTCTATCTTGACACATATCCATCGCCTCGTCAACATTGATACACTGTCTCATACATGCTCATCTTGCTGAGAAATGTATATAACATAAGTACCTAATATAGCTTCTCTATGTCTCTAAAGAAAAGTTTATTTTTTAATCATTACTATATACACGCCATGCCATCATGCCATCTTCCTTACAGGTTAGGCAGAGAGAACCGAACACCAAATTCTACTATCTAGACAAATACTTAATAGAGTTGTTCAATAGAAATGTGCTTCATAAAAATGCATATTGGTATTGTAATCTATCAAGAAGAAAAATGTACACTTAGTATGTAGTGAAGAGTTTAATGTTGGCCACAACCCACTCGTTTAACAAATATTTAACTGTCTATAACGTGAGAGTATATCGACAAATGAAGCAACAAATAAAGAACAAATTAAGCCTTTTGTATGAACAACTGATCAGCTGTAAGTAAATGTATGTATGTATGTATACTTACCTGAGTATTTATTTTTTAAATTTATTTATTTATAATCCCACCATATTTACCATGACAACAACAAGTACATAGACTACTACTGCCCAACTAGGAAATCCTGTTCTAGGTCTAGCAGTTAGCATTTTTTATTGATAATATTAAGTTGATTAAACTTGTATATTGGGCTGTAGGTACGTTTATTCTTCAAACACCAAGATCAAACTTATATTGCACTATCGACATTATATTCCCTCCCCCCTAAGATGCCCCCGATAACTTTGTCCGCCCTACGGAGAGTCTTCCCCCGGGCCCAAAGTGGAGTGGCGTACGTGGAAGTCACTAAACAGACTGAGGAACGGGCGTTGGGAGAACGCTGGATAACCTGTCTACATGGGGCTTCCTGCAACAGGGAATACCAACGACATGTGACTGCGGAGAGCAGCAGACCACCGCACATCTGTGCAGCTGCCCCTCAAGTTCAGTCAACTGCACCATGCACGATCTTATGGTGGGTAATCTTATGGACGTTGCTAGGCACTGGCAGAAGATTATTTAAATGCGTTGCTGACACGATAGAAGAAGAAAAAGACATTATATCCGTTGAAAAATTGGTGTGATGAAATAGTGAATCGCCAAATAAATCTAGTAGGTAGTAGAGAGTTCGTCATTTGCGAACTCAAATGTTTTACAGCGTCCATACAAATATATATTTAATTAAATAGTTTGAGAACAAATTTATTTTGGATAACTTTGAAAACACTTTGAACTTGTTAATTTTAATCGTTTTTGCTTTAGGTACAAATCAAATATTAAAAAAAAACAAAATTCTTTTGACAATTTTGTTTACAGATTGTATTATCCAAAGAGTATATTTGAACATGAATTAATTTGAAATAAAAAAAACATTATTGTGATGTTCCTACGGTTACTATTTTTTTTTCAAAATATTGAATAATATACGAAATTTAATTTGGACATAATAAATTAAGAGATCATTGAAATTTGTGTAGTTTTGTTTATAAAAGTTTCCAAAAGTTTTTGTTAAATTATGTATAACATAAATATAAAATGTGTTAAATAATGACATGGACAGAATTCATTCCACTTTGACATATATATTATATTACTAGAGCGGTAACTGGATTAAAGAAAATGTCTTCAATAAAATCCTCAGCTTAGGGCCGAGAAGCCCTACGGGATGCCTAAACTAACAACTACTTGCTGTTAACAAACGGTGGCTCGTTTCAATGGTGCGTTCCAATTCAAGTAAACGTTGCTATGGATGTCATTGTGTAATAAGTCATTTCTCTACACCGATGGAACTAGTAAAAGTGTATACTTATGTACATCATGTTATAGTTTAACATTTTTCTATCCTTCGATGCTATAATATTGTACGTTGTTTGATCCGATTTAGTCAGCGAGTCCCCGATACGAGCCGTTTGCTTACTTACCATTCCAATGTTCGTGTGTGGTTCTTTTCGCGTACAATGCTCATACTGGACAACTTAATTTAATAATATTATTCTAATTCCCTATGGAGGACATACAAGTATCGGAAGTCAGTCGCTTGTTGCGGCCCGCTTGAGAGGCAAATCGCCGCGCTTCAACTCGATAGACTTAAGGTTATTTGTCAACTTTTGACTGCCAAAAGTACATTGTTCTAATCGACCAACGTGGCATTTTAGTGGATCAGGCTGATTTGTTTGTGTTGTGGTGGTGTCTGTGAGAGTGGTGTGGTTAAAATGGCCGCTCCGGAGATAGTGGTCGACGGTGGAGATTGTCAGACTCCGGAGAAAGAGAAGAAGTTGGAACCACACAGAAGCGACAGCCTTTCTGTACCAGAAGAAGAAGGGAAACCGTGAGTCGTTTTTGAAATATCCCAAATTATTAACTCAATATACCTACACGGGGTGACAATCTATTTACTTATTTCATCTAAAGAAAATTACGAAGCGTTATGTTTTGTGAAGTATGTAATTTTATATGTTTCAAGTCTGATATTTATAATTTTATAACGCAAATATATATTTCTTGACATGTCTTTTAATACACATATTAAAGATAATATTTCTCAACTGATATAAATTTAGAGTTGAGACATAGGTATAGCATATTCTATTTTAGGAATAAGCTTGGCATATCTCACCGTGAGAAGCTAAGTTAATTAACACCCCTTATTGTGATAAGCAGCACCTCGAACTTATAATTAAGTCTTCAGGAGTATCCAGGGGTGGGTCTCGCCTCTCTATTAGCGGCAACATATTTTTCAAAAACGATTTATCGAAATCTCTAAATTTGACCTATGACACAAATATTTCTGGAATTGCATATCAATAATCAGTTATTTTTAATATTGCGACAAAAAAATATTGAGTACATCATTTTAAAGCTTTCTTTACCTACATAAAAAAATATAGAAATGTAAACAAACTAAACAATTAATTAATAAATCTTGCCCGATTAGGGGGAGACATCTATGCGAAAACATTGTCACCTCATCTATATTTTCATTGTTTACCAACCAGTGTTTTATTCTGGGCCGCTTCTGTTATTTTCATTATATTCATAAACATTCAAAGTATAGCAGCACTCAGGTGATGTCTGATGGTCCATTGATGGAGCCATGAATCTCTCTGAACACTTCATTACACGACGCTAACTTACATAATTTATTTATAAATCCCTTCTACGAGCTAATGGAGATGGCCATTATCGTATTTCAAGAACCACAAGAAAAAGTATAATATCGCTAAGAAGACCGTCACAAGTTTAAAATCTAGTTATTTATTTATGATAAACAAGAAATGAATTTCTAAGAAGCACTTGAAGAATATCTACTTTATTTATATGCAAATTCAACATTCATCGCTTTTTTACATGACTGTACGAATCATTCTTTATTCTGTTTCCTAACGTAATCATGAAAGTATGAAGTATTATTCATATTGTCGACTTATTTATAATATTATTATTTATAAGTCAATCTATTAAAAAATACTCAATAAAACAATTGAAACATAAAACAGCTTGCACTTAACTTTCACACCAAAAATGTTTTATATTAGTAAAAATATCAATACGTACCTAATCGTGGGAATGTATGAGAATGAATACGTAATTATTTCAATGATATATTTATTCTTTAAAAAAAACATAAATGATATAAATACTAGGTACCTACCTATATGTCTCTGAAAACAGATGAGGAACATAAGACAGAACATAATACAGCAAAAGAGTGCCAAAGATAGTGCCGTGGAACTTCACAGCACGAATCAGGCTCATGAAACCAGAAAATAGTTCTTTATTATTTTGGCCGGCTGGTATAGTATTTTGAAAATACAGAGAAAAAATAATTATAAAAATTCACGAGCAACAATGAAATCAACATTATGTCCGTAAACTGCAAATCCCTTAAACGAAATATCTACGAACTTTGTGAAAAATACGTAATAATTCTCCATCAAGATACTTGACTTATTGATAACGAAATCCTAATTTTCGCTGGTATTCATCCTCAGTATCACGGTTTGCGCACGAGTGAAATCGAACTTCATAATATACAAATGTAATATACATATGTATGTAGGTAATGGTGTACTAAGGGGTTCACTTTACAGCGGTATTGTGTGAAACTCCTTTTTTTAATCTACATAAATGGTATTTTCCTTTTTTTTATTTTCATATCTATTTGTTATTTTTTTACTGTAGATTTTTAATTATTTATCTCTATTGTATAAAGGATTTTCTTGATTTCAATATCTTTTTTTGTGTATCAAATTTGCTGTATTTAAAAATATGGTTTGTGTAGAAATGCACTCCCCTTCTCACAGTTTGGAATAAAAATATTTATTATTATTATTACTAAAACGACCAGGGGGCAAGTATCATATCTATTTGTTATTTTTTACTGTAGATTTTTAATTATTTATCTCTATTGTATAAAGGGGTTTCTTGATTTCAATATCTTTTTTTGTGTATCAAATTTGCTGTATTTAAAAATATGGTTTGTGTAGAAATGCACTCCCCTTCTCACAGTTTGGAATAAAAATATTTATTATTATTATTACTAAAACGACCAGGGGGCAAGTCTGGTCAACCATCCATGTTTATCCATATCATGGATATAATTATCACATGAAGTTATATAATACTGATATTATAGAACTCCATATGATAATTATATCCATGATATGGGTAATCGTGAGAGATTTGATTTCGCCTGTTGACGGGACTTGCCCCCAGGATTGTTTTTGAATGGGTCCTTCGGCTATTCTATTTTAGTCACTCAACAAAAAAATATTTCTGAGTAAACTGTTTATCCGCAAAACACATATGAATGAAGTTGTGGTTGCTGTAAGGAACAAAGCAATTACCGTATAATCCTACAATATAAAAATAATAATAATGTTTAAAAATTAAAATAAATAATGAAATATATGTACAATTAAACAGATTGAGGCTCGAATTGATCACCGAGGTTTTCTTTGGGTTGCAAGTCCACTGACCCATCAAATTTTATTAATCATTTTTACTTTTTAATTGTATTATTAACCGCCGTCCAAAAATAATAAGAATAATAAAAAAAATCTTAATTCGGTTTTGAAGATTTTCAGTTTATTTAATTTATCTAAATTTTCTGTACCAGATAAATAACACGAGTAGTAGGACGAGTATCCTAGAAATTTTCACACTTTAAAAAATAAATTTCCTTCCTTGTGCACTGACTGATAAGAATAATTTCCTTGATTGCGAACTGACTGATGAGAACAATTTCCTTGATATGGAGCTGAAATAGATCGTCTCATTTACGGGATGATCTTTAACGAGATTGGAAGGCGTACAAGTTAGATATATGGAAATTATACCTATTCATCAGTCATATTTTTGAAAAAGTTACAAACAGACATACTTACCCGATAGAAGTTTTGATCATAATTTTGGAATGTAATCCAACTGCCGATTCGTTCAAGAGAATTTAATTCTCAAGGCCCGATCTTTCAATCGTCAGATAAACAACCAGATAACATTTATTCGACAGATAACGCCTTTATCGGTCGAATAAAAAATAAATTCAATTCTCGGATAGTCAGATAAACCTACAATCTATCCAATAAAGTTATCTGCGCGTTAGACCACTAGATAGGAACTTATCTGTCAAATAACAACTGTCAGATGAAGCTAGTTAGCGTTTTCTTTGATTAGTTGTTGTGTTTTGTGGTGATTGAAGCCCGCCGAAAGGTTATTTATCATGGATTTCGATATACTTAGGCCCGATCTTTCAATCGTCAGATAAACAACCAGATAACATTTATTCGACAGATAACGCCTTTATCGGTCGAATAAAAAATAAATGCGTTTTTCAATTCTCGGATAGCAGTTATTGGTCAGATAAACCTACAATCTATCCAATAAAGTTATCTGCGCGTTAGACCACTAGATAGGAACTTATCTGTCAAATAACAACTGTCAGATGAAGCTAGTTAGCGTTTTTTTTTTGATTAGTTGTTGTGTTTTGTGCTGATTGAAGCCCGCCGAAAGGTTATTTATCATGGATTTCGATATACTTAAGGATATCTCAATCACGGAAGAATACGAAATGATAAACGAGTTCAATCCGGAGTACAATGTTCGTCCGCGGAAAGATCATTTCAATAATAGGGATGATCAAGTGTTTCTTCGACGTTTTAGGCTGAAGAAATCTACTACTCTAGAGTTGTTATCACTCATTATTCACGAATTGCAACATACAGTTGCAACAGTAAAATTAAGTGCTCTTTCACTTTTTTTTTGTCCATTTTGACAATATACAATAACAGTAAAGATCACACGAACACAGAATGCAGGTTAGGAACAGACGAACTGTCAAAATTTTAACCGCATGTTAACCATGAGCACATGCGCAACTTGTCTCTTTCTCTCACGTACGATTTTGATATATGCATCTCTATTACACATAGAAATGTTAGCAGGTATAAAAATAAGGGTCAGTTAACTAACCATTAACAATCTAGCGAATAAATGTTCATTGAAAAACGCCCTTCATTTTATTTGATAGATAAACTATCGAATTAATTTATTCGACAGATAACTATCTGGTGCTTTATTTGACGATTGAAAGATCGGCCCTTAAGGATATCTCAATCATGGAAGAATACGAAATGATAAACGAGTTCAATCCGGAGTACAATGTTCGTCCGCGGAAAGATCATTTCAATGATTGGGATGATCAAGTGTTTCTTCGACGTTTTAGGCTGAAGAAATCTACTACTCAAGAGTTGTTATCACTCATTATTCACGAATTACAACATACAGTTGCAACAGTAAAATTAAGTGCTCTTTCACTTTTTTTGTCCATTTTGACAATATACAATAACAGTAAAGATCACACGAACACAGAATGCAGGTTAGGAACAGACGAACTGTCAAAATTTTAACCGCATGTTAACCATGAGCACATGCGCAACTTGTCTCTTTCTCTCACGTACGATTTTGATATATGCATCTCTATTACACATAGAAATGTTAGCAGGTATAAAAATAAGGGTCAGTTAACTAACCATTAACAATCTAGCGAATAAATGTTCATTGAAAAACGCCCTTCATTTTATTTGATAGATAAACTATCGAATTAATTTATTCGACAGATAACTATCTGGTGCTTTATTTGAAGATTGAAAGATCGGCCCTAATGAATCGACAGTATTAAGCCGAGACGCGTGTATGAAGGAACATTTTTTATGGTTTAGTGGACTTTTTGTATGCCAAACACACCAACTTAGAGGCTTCGTAGCATATATGTATGTTCCATATATATGGATGGATTCAGAATATGAAGTAGAACGTTTTGTGTGTTTTTTGTGTGTATGTGACCCCCTCCCCCCTTAACTTCTGATCCGCTGAATGCACATAACCTAAAATTTCAGAAAATATAGAAAGTTATAGGCTTATAAAAATTACATGCTCAGAATTTACAATTTTTGTTTCAATCAGGGGTTATTAATTTTTGAATTTTTACTTTATTTTTCCATATACCTCAAAAAGCATGTACCTTAGCTAGAACGCTGAAAATTGGTATAAATATAGACTAATACAAAATCTCAACTTTTTTGTCAAACGAAAAAATTCCTGAGTTTCTCAAACATTTTTTATTAAGAAAAACATTTTTATTCTGATTAATTTATGTGTTTAACTGCCTATATTAAAAATATTGTAAAAAGCCGAAACACCCCAACTATAAAATTTAATTTTGTACAAAAAATATGAACGTTGTAGTTGTACATCCCAAATTTTTTTTAACAATTTTTATAAAAATTGAATTTAGTGACGACATCGCTTCATACAATTTGTATGGCAGTCGCCTATACACAATATCTAAAATACTCAATAATTTGATACTTAATCTCCAAACATACATACATACCATCATGCTGTTTTCAAATTCTGAGTAGGAAAAACAGACTGACCTCCATACTATCCTATCCTGACATACATACCTAAATGTTTTATATAGAAAATAAGTTAAAATATATATATATATTAATTTGTGTTAAGTGTTTATAGTTTGGTACGTATTCTTTAATTATGCATACTATCGCCATCGACAGTTGGATCTCATGTGTTACATGCAACAAGTTTTAATCTACTACTTTGTGTAACTAGGATTGGTATTTGAATAGCATCTTTTAAGTCTACAGGTGCATTTACATATTATTATAAAATATTTCCAGCAGAGCAGAATTAAAATGTACATAGTTAATAATTATTAATGATCTCGTTCCTTCATAAAACAGCTCATTCAGAGATAAAAATGTTTGACTTGAAATATATTATATTAATATTTTTGTATTAAACATAACTTTATATTACTGAACAAACACGGCGCGTAGGGAGAAAATTGGGTTTTAATAAGAGTTTAAATTTATTAGGTAATTTAGTTTTGTTCTCAGTGAACGTTTGCTTACCCAACATATGTAAACTTACGTCATACTTACTGTGTATAATAGTGCAGAAGGATTATAATTGAATGGAAAGGTCGAAAGGTTAATTTAAACTTAAGCCATTTCAGCCGATGATCTTTCTACAAGTTAATACAGTATCTGGTTCCTTGAAACAAATTTTGCTAGTTCGAGGTTTGTGACTTAGCGCTTTCAAAAGCAATACAAGAATATACTATGGTATTAGTTGCTGTGATTAATAAATTGAAACAACACATATACAGACAATTGTGGGGAGTTACATATATGACTTTTGGTTGGAATTACAAGTCTTATTACTAGAATAGGTCAATATTTTTCTTTTATTTACATAATTAAACTGCACACAAACAACACTAGGTAAAAAAATTACAATGAGTTGGCTTAATATATAATTGTTAAACTATCCCTACCTAGTGTCAATTACTTGTGGCAAACCAATTCATATAAGTAATAACATAATACGTAACATGGGATGTGAATGTGTAGTGGGTGAAAATGTGTAATGAGGTGTGTAAAATGTGTCTTGCTATGCTGATTTTAAGCTGAACAGTAAGTTTTTATATTGGTTAGGCGAGTTATGGAAAATATCTAGTTGTAGGGTACTTTGATACTTATTTTAAGTGGTGAGGATTCTGTTTATTGGTAAGATGAGTTAGTTCTACAGCAATAAATATGGAAGAGTGGTGTGTGTTTCGTACGTCGAGTCGATATCTTTGTCGAATCGATGAAGATAGAAAAAAACTGTTAATTGGAATTGAAAATCTGATGGTCGAATTGTGTCATTTAACAATAACGTCACTACGAACCCTGTAAACAAAGGTTTAAACGAAATAAACAAACAATAAAAAAAAATGTTTTTTCTTGACTAAGATACATATTTTTTCATTTACGATATTAATCGGCTTACGATATTAATCGTCTCACAGATCCAGACTGAAAACGCAATTAAAATCTGTGTCTTCACCGGGAATCGAACCCGGGACCTTTGGATCAGCAGTCAGATACCCAACCAACTGAGCCACGGGGCCGACAAACTTTTAACATTTAACCCTTAGTTGACCGTCGATACTTCTATGTAACGAACATAATTTTTTATCTTGTATTTCCAACGCATTGATCTGATTAAATTTTTAAATTTTGCCTTATTACTTTGATAATAATGGGGTTACAGAAAGGCTTAAATATAAATATGAACTTTTTAAAAAATAGCGTAAGCTAATGTTAGCATGGAACCGTCATGCATTCTTTTTAATGAATACCTACACGTAACATAAAAAATTAGTTTTTATAATATTTTCAATATAATAGGTACAAAAGAGAAAATTAATTAAATAATACAATGACTTACTTTTTAAATTTTTCAAAAATGATATTTTGAAATTACCTAGTGCAAAAACGAATGATAGTGAAGCAGTTTACGTTCCGCATATAGTTCTTAAGTATCTTTTTTCTTTAAAAAAATTCTATTATTAAACTTTGATGTCTATAAAGTGTATATTATTTCATATGTTACAAAAAAAAGGGCGCCCTAGTCACTATGCACATTATGGCCACGATATATTATACAAAAGGATGACATATAAAATGTAATGAATCGTAGAAAATATGTTTCTTTGCTGTACCGCCAGGTATTTGTTACAAAAAAAATGTTGTAGTGTTTATATTACCAATTTAAAGTATGTGATACTCGTAAGTACCGTTCGTCAAAAAGGGTAATTTGTTTTTCGAATGCCTTGAGCAACTAAGGGTTAAGAAGTGTTTCAAATATTCCTGAAAATTCCATACATATTATCCATACACCAAGAGTCAGCGATATAAATGCCGATTTTTATTTTAAATACCATAGCATGTAACAACAATTGGATATTATGAACCCTGAGTTGCTTTCGGAGATAATTGTCTTCAAAGTGTTGATAGTTGTTTTTTTAACACGTCAGTTATAGTATGAAGTGCAGAGTTGGTATTTTAAGTTTATTCTATAGATACTACCACGGGAATTGCTCAGAAGAACTTGCATCTTTGGTCCCTCCTCCACCCACTCGCAACAGAGTCACTCGCTTCACTCAATCGCAGCATCCATTCACAGTGGACCTTCAACATATACGAACAAGTCGCTTCTCGAACTCCTTTATTAATACAGCAGCTCGACTGTGGAACGATCTTCCGAATTCTGTGTTTCCACCTTCGTACAACCCGGGTCTTTTTAAAATCCGAATTAATAAACTCTTTTCTAGATTGCAAACCCCTCCCAACGCTACGTAGTGCGCTTCTTCGGGAGAGTAAAATGGACCCAAATCCTAATAGCTGGCGTCCCCTACGTGGACATGTTTAAAAAAAAAAAGTGAGATTTATATTTACTACGGAAGACTATTAGAAATCACGTCTAACATTTATAGACACTTTTAACTTAGATTTTCACACGTCAATATTAATTTTTAATTCGATTGTAATTGCCCATTTAAATTATTGTTCTAGTGTCCTATTCCTCTGTTTCCTCTGCAATGAAACTCAAAATAGAAAATTACAGATTATTCAAAATAAGGGAATGAGGACAATTTTAAAATGCAACAGAATAGATATACAAGAATAAACCTAATGATAAATTAACTAAAATTAATGACAGTAAAGCAATACATCATATACAACACATTAACTTGTTCACGCTTGTCAATATTCAAGCTTACCCTACGAGAAGATATCAAGATTTTAGACTTTCAAAATGGAGGATACCATGTACACAAAATAGTTTTTAACATAAAGGTCTCAAAATGTATATTAGTTTACCACCAAACATAAAAGAAACTAAAAATCTTGTCACCTTTCGTAGGCTACGTGCTGAATACATAATTAAAAACTATGTTCTCCATAGTTTTACATAATGTTATTTATAATTAATTGTCATACTATTACCATACTTATTTGTTCCAAAAGATAATTATAAGTAAATTAGTTTTATTGTTTAAACTAGATGTATTATTTTTTATATATGTTTTTGCGTCTAAATAAAGTTTACTTTTACTATTACTTTAGTTGGTGGAAACCCTCTGAGAGGTACATTTAAAGTTTAGTTAACTGTTACATATCAAAAAGATAACAATTATAAATAAATACATAAAACAATAAATGAAATAAGGTTTTATACTCAGTGGAATGATGTCAAAGTGGTATTGATTTACAATATTTGTTATATGTACAAGTTCCAAGAGGAAACTTGTTACGCAGCAACTGTATGGAATGAATATAACCGTATTATAGAATGGTGAAGGATCTCATTTCCACGTGAATAGAGTAGAGCTGGTCCATTTCTATTCAACTGCAGACTTTTAGAATTGAAATAATGGGCGAATGTATGTAGCATGTAGGTCTTGTTTATTTTATGTTTCTCATTTCTGTCTGTATCATTACATCTTGTTACATACATATATGCCTGCACATTTATACGGCTAAAATGAGTTTTGAAAATGTTTCTATTATAACGGGAAATACATATATTATCAAATTTAATGTTTATTTGCATCATTTTTATTTCATCAAAAAAACTTCTTAAAAAAATAAACCCGATCACAAAAAATAAAACAAATAAAACTAACAATAACAAGTACCAACAAACTTTATTTTGTGTAGTCAATATACATGAAGAATCGTTGTGGACAGTTTTATTATATTCACGAAAAAAACAGTAAAAACATCATGGTACACTTACTTAACCTATCGTTGAAATTTAAAATTCTAAAAAATTGAAATCCGGAGGGTATACATAAATAAAAATACATGGAGGGAAATATAAAATACATAGCAGTACATGGAGGGAAATATAAAATACATAGCAGTACATGGAGGGAAATATAAAATACATAGCAGTTCATGGAGGGAAATATAAAATACATAGCAGTACATGGAGGGAAATATAAAATACATAGCAGTACATGGAGGGAAATATAAAATACATAGCAGTACATGGAGGGAAATATAAAATACATAGCAGTACATGGAGGGAAATATAAAATACATAGCAGTACATGGAGGGAAATATAAAATACATAGCAGTACATGGAGGGAAATATAAAATACATAGCAGTTCATGGAGGGAAATATAAAATACATATCAGTACATGGAGGGAAATATAAAATACATAGCAGTACATGGAGGGAAATATAAAATACATAGCAGTACATGGAGGAAAATATAAAATACATAGCAGTACATGGAGGTAAATATAAAATAAATAGCAGTACATATTTTTTCGAACAGATCTTTAGGTAGATATTTTTATTTTTATACTTTATAATTAAGAAATTATCAAACTATATGTCACTTAAATCATTGATTGATTTGTATTATGTTTCTGTGAAAAAGTATGTATGGCTTAATAAAAAGAACTTGATTGACACATGAATGTTTTTTTTCTGTTTTAACAAACAGTGTTATAAATTAAAAAAAGTATATGCATCAAGAATTACGAAATTGAAATAGGGATGCCATGAATATTTTGAAGTATATTTTTAATGTGCTATTTTTCTCATGTGATGAATTTTGTTCTGGCCGTAAATTGCATAAAGACCACGAACGCTAAATTAATTTGTTTTCTGGGTCAATTTTCTTCGAGTTTGTAAATATTACGTTAAATAGGAAAATAAAAAGTATTAGGCATGTCAAGTTTTAAATTATTTATGCTTTTTTGTTATTTTATGGTTAAACTTCTTTCGCAATAAGCACTTAGAGTACTAGCATAAATACCATTAATTTGATGTATTACATTCTGAAGCTAAATTGAAGTAGTTCCTTATAAACATTAAATGCAGAGTATTCTAATATAAAAGCCTAATATCTCAGTAAGGTAAAAGTTTTTTGTATTTTTATAACCATCATACTATAGATATCAATAGGTATCTCTTGACAGTGACTATAATAGCATGATATTTGACTGTTTCTACATAAAGATTTATATTTTTCATTGGAACCTTCCAAAGGAGGATATCAATCTGAAAATAGCTCCATTTATAAAGCAAATTATTAGCATCTATTTGTCGAAATATAATATTAATCCATCGCATATTATAAATCTCTTTTTTTATTTATCATTTGACATTAATTTTCAAAATTTTCAACGAATCAAACGTGTACCTACTTGTTATTAATAAATTTTAACTACATACACCATAGTATTTTAATGAGTAATTTATTTATTTAATTTTACAAAGGACAGCACACAGTACATGCATACAATTATTAAAAGTAAACTAGTTGCATGTAACACATGAGATCCAACTGTCGATAGCGATAGTATGTATAATGTATAGTTGAAGAATAAGTACCAAACTATAATCACTTAAATCCAAATTATTGAATATTTTAAGATATTTTGTTTTCTATATAACATATGTAGGACGTAGGTATGTATGTCAAGATAGGACAGTATGGAGGTCAGTCCTTTTCTCCTAGCCGGAATATGAAAACAGCATGATGGTATGTATGTATGTTTGGATATTTAAGTATCAAACTATTAAGTTTTCTTACATATATTATTGTGTATAGGCGACTCCCATACAAATTATATGAAGCAATGTCGTCACTTAATTCAATTTTTATAAAAATTGTTAAAAAAAATTTGAGATGTACAACTATAATGTTAATATTTTTTATAGAAAATTAAATTATCTAGTTGGGGTGTTTCGGATTTTTTCGATGTTTTTAAAAAAATTGGAAATATAGGCAGTTAAACTCATAAATTTATCATAAAAAAAATATTTTTCTAAATAAAAAATGTTTGAGAAATCCTGGAATTTTTTTGAAAAATTAATTTGAGATTTTATATTTTTCTATGTTCATACCAATTTTCAGCGTTCTAGCTTTTATGGTTTCAGAGATACATATATGGAAAAATAAAGTAAAAATTCAAAAGTTAATAACCCCTGACTGAAACAAAAATTCACAATTCTGAGTATATAAGTTTTGTAGGCCTGTAACTTTTTATATATTCTGAAATTTTGGGCTCTGTAAATTGAGCGGATCAAAAGTTATAAGGGGACACACACACACACACAGACACACACAAAGACACACAGACATACACACACAGACACACGAAATGTTCTACTCCGAATTCTGAGTAAATCCGTGTATGGAACATATATGCTGCGAAGCCTCTAAGTTGGTGTTTTTTGACTTCAAATTTGGAAAAGCCGTGAAAAAAGTAGACCTCTGCATACAATTCTCGCGTATCCTGGCTTGAAACATTGTCGATATGTTAAGAGAACAAAGTTCTCCTGAACAAATCGACAGTTGGATAATGTCGATTCATTCAGAGAATTGAATTCTCATGAACGAATCGACAGTTGGATTATAAGGGGACACACACACACACCCACACACACACACAGACACACATACACATACACACACACACACACACACACACACACACACACACACACACACACACACACACACACACAAAACTCACATAAAATGTTCTACTCCGAATTCTGAGTAAATCCATATATGGGAACATATATGCTGCGAGGTCTCTAGTTGGTGTTATTAGCATGCAAAAAGTCAACTACGCCATACAAAATGTTCCTTCGTACACGCATCTTGGCTTAATAATGTCGATTAATTCAGAGAAATGATTTCTCATGAACGAATCGACAGTTGGAAAATAAGACAGTAAAAAGTGTGAATTAGTGTGGGTGTGCGCATGAGAGAAGAGTAACAATATGTATCTATTTACATATATGAAGGCATTTTTTTACTGAGCATCCATCAACAACGAGAATGTTTTTAAAGGATAAATAATTGGATTTAATTTTTTTAGATTTAAGTTCTTGATGGAATTCCATTAGAATTTCTTAAAATTTTTAATAATCATTAAAAATAAAAAAAAACGTTTATAACTTAATTTCACTGTTTATACTATGCAATTTTTTTATTCACAACCAATGTATGAAAATTTAGTTATAAATAATGGCTGTAATAAAAAAGGTGATAAATAAATTTAATATTTCGATACAAAACATATATGTTATTGTATGCTATTTAAATTTACATGATCGATTTTTAACGAGAAATTACAAGCCACTAAAATAAGTAGACTTATTAAAAATTACTTGAAATCATTGATAAAATTGTGAAATGAATTAACGAAAGAGGTCCTTATGTGTATTTTAACGTTATATAAAATTTATGAAAAGGTTCTTATGCATAATTAAGGATTACATAAAATTAATGAAAAAGGTTATTTTGTATATTTTAAAGTTATATAAAATATGATATTGAAAAACCTTCTGTTTTTATTTTACAATAAAATAAAAATTGTTGTTAGTGGATAGTTTTAATATTCATAAATAGAGAATGAAACTATATAAAAATTAACTTCAATAGTGCTTTAATTGTTGGTTGCTAATTTTCGTTCAAATAGGTATGTATTGGTACCTATATGTAAATCCCAAATCAATATCAGGTTAATTGCTTCATTAGCATAATAAAGTAATTATGAGATATTAACATGTTACAACCGATTATCCCAAATTTTACCAAAATAAATTGATTGGATATATTAATTGTACCTACTTATAACTTCCCAATTTATTTATGAGGATACAAATAATATCCGCAAAAACTTTTTACCATAATTTCAAACAAGTTGCTTCCGAATTTTAGAAATACCTATGATATGTCTCACCTTTTTCGGTGTGCATACAGTGGCGTAGTTATGTACTTTTAACAGCAGGGTCATGAAAAACATGAGAGCCCTTTTTTAAAATAAATTTAAATATCTGAAAACTTATTAGTTATTAAGAAAATATCAAAATAAGAAAGAGGAAATTTTGAAAATGGTAACTTTATTATGAATTTACTTTTTTAAGGAGGTAATCTATCGTGAGAATATTTATTTTTTGCAAATATGCAGCAGAAGAAATTAATATTATAAATAAATGCTCTCGTGCAAATATGTTCTAATTTAAAAAAATGTAGGGGGGCCTTTTTTAATTTTTGCATGAGGGCCCAAAATGTTTAACGACGCCACTGTGTAATAATATTATGAATCATTCATTTAATAATTGGTAAAAACGTAATTTTTTAAATTACGTTATTATTTTGTGTATTAAAAAAATATGTATCATCGGATGAAACGTATTTTTATAATTGAGAACACTATGCAAACTAGAGGGTTGTTGCCAACGCTAAACTCCTCACTAAGAAGTCATTGTATAAAGTATTTAAATTTTGTATGGAAAATATTCAGCATTTTCATGAAATGAGTTAGTTAAATTAATTTTCCAACTGTCGATTTGTTCAAGAGAACTTGGTTCTCTTAACATATCGACAATGTTTTAAGCCAGGATACGTTCCATATACGGATTTACTCAGAATTCGGAGTAGAACATTTCGTGTGTCTGTGTGTGTGTCCCTTATAACTTTTGATCCGCTCAATTTACACAGCCCAAAATTTCAGAATATATAAACAGTTATAGGCCTACGAAACTTTTATACTCAGAATTTTGAATTTTTGTTTCAGTCAAGGTTTATCAACTTTTGAATTTTTATTTTATTTTTCCATATATCTCAGAAACCATAAAAGCTAGAACGCTGAAAATTGGTATAAACATAGAAAAATATAAAATCTCAAATCATTTATTCAAAAAAATTCCAGGGTTTCTCAAACATTTTTTATAAAGAAAAATATTTTTTTTTATGATAAATTTATGAGTTTAACAGCCTGACTTTTTGCATGCCAAAAACACCAACTTACATCTCAATTTTTTTAACAATTTTTATAACAATATATTTAGTGACGACATCGCTTCATACAATTTGTATGGCTGTCGCCTATACACAATATCTAAGGGACTTATTAGTTTGATACTTAATCTCCAGACATACATAGATACATACCATCATCCTGTTTTCATATTCCGGGTAGGAAAAGAGGACTGACCTCCATACTGTCCTACCTTGACATACATACCAACATGTGTTAAAATTTTCAATAATTTGGATTTATGGGTTTATAGTTTGATTCTAAGAGCGGTGATAGCCCAGCGGTAAGAAGAGCGGTGATAGCCCAGCGGTAAGGTTGTCGCCTCACATGCATGAGGTCGACGCGACGGTTCGAATCCGGGCGGGGCGCGCACCTCTGGATTTTCAAAAAATCTATGTGCGGATTTATATCACCAGCTATGTGTAGCCATGATCCAATTTGTCTGGTTCCCCTTTCTAAGGGTTAGAAGGTCAGATGGCAGTCGCTTCAATGTAATAACCAGACTCGCCAATTCCAGGATCATGGTCAAAGCGTACCCCGATAGAAACGGGACAAAAGCGCTAAGGGGAAAGAAATAGTTTGATTCTTATTCTTCAACTATACATACTATCGCTATCGACAGTTGGATCTCATGAGTTACATGCAACAACTTTATTTAAATATTTTATTATGAAAACTTGATAATTCTTCCATGCCATTTTATGAAAGTGATGTGCCTTTTTACCAATTTGATAATAAAAATTTAATGTTTTCTGAGCTTGGGGTTACTTTGAAATATTTGATAGTCAAAAAAAGTGAGAAGCACTATTCAGATATCCTTCAAAATCTAATGGGGTCTAAGTGAGTATCAGATATACAAATTTACAAAATTTGAAAATTATCGAATGAGTAATTTAGTCTATAATCGATAAATTAAAATAAACACGCCGTATACATAGCACATAGCACACACCATACAGCACGCAGCACACAGCACGCAGCACACAGCACATAGCAAACACACAGATACATTGTGATGAAACTTTCAGAATTCAATCCCAGCATTATACTAGTTGATAATATGCAAAAAAAATAGTTTTAAAAATTGCGAAATAACAACTCCCCATTACATCCCTTTAGATTAGCGAAGATTAAAAATTGCATCTTGGGAAAAAAATTAAAATACAGAAAACCGTTTAAGAAACGTTATTTTTATTCATTCATTCAAACCATCACGGCATATCCCGCAATGTGAGGAAACCAGCGACAGGGTACCTTTTATACGTTATTTTGTTTTTTTAATCAGTATTCCTTTCTCGGTAAACCTACCACTCTTTCGATGAGATGAATGTTGGTTGGAAGAAATTGCCTAATGGCAATAAGGCCGCCAGTGTACAACATATTTGTTTCTATTATGTACAGAAATATTAATAAATAAATAATAATATGTTCGAATATTTTTATTATTGCATATGCGCCATCGTTGTAACGCCATCTATTGAGAATTCGTCTCTATTGAGATAATTAAAAATCTGTTAAAAAATAATATGTTGTTTATTTTGAAAATAATCAGTCCAAATATACACAAAATTACCTGAAGCTTGTGACGATTTGATATTTTTGAAAAATAGCTAAGCAAGTTAAAAATACAATGTGTATGATGTTAAATAAATGGAAATGAATTACGTGCAGAGCTTATGTTATAATGTTAAAAGATTCGCGAACAATTTCAATACAATGACTAAAATTTTCAGAAAACCGACGTAAGCATTCATACTCGTACCTATAGCGCATACAAATATTCACCGGGATGCTGAATGTTCTTGGCTGTTTGCGTTCTGGGTTTGAAAAAATAATATTACACATCTCTAGCGAAACAGTTGCTCTATAAGATTTCTGTTTATACGAAAGGGAATAAAATATGGTGGCATAATTAGTATGTTGAAATAATTATGTATAAAATTAAATTATATTCTTCATTTTTTTTTACTTGATGTTTTTCTTTGTTACTTAGTGAAATTTGAGTTCTTTAATTTTTTATTTATTCATTCATTTTATTCATACAAAGATTGATGACATTATAATAAGTATTGAATCTGCAATGCCCCACTAGGCAAAAAACCTGTGCCGGGGCGCGTATTATCCTTTGCGTGTTGATTAGGAGGCAAGTACTGCCTCGAATTTAAGGCACGTGCCCTCCAGGCGCACATTGTTTAGCAACGCAAACTGTTCCTGCTAATACGTGTTCAATTCAAGGCAATTAATTATTGGTGCTTTTCAAAGCGGCAAACCATGGACCTTGTTAAATTGAATTCTAGAAAATGAACTGTTGTGAATGTCTTAAAAAACATTATACTGTGCAGCTGAAAAGAGTTTCCAGAATCATTTCAGAATATTATAAAATTTTAATAAAAATGGCGATAAGAATCAAGAAATCCAATCAAATTTTTATAAGTTTGAAATAGTAGATTTCGTAGTTAGAATTGTTTCCTGTATTTAAACGTTATTTCACTTAATTTCTTAATTTATTTACAATATCTTTGTTTATCCACACAAACAAAACAAAAATGGGATTCAAAGAAATGACTTCAATCATTGATAATAATAATTAGTTTGGGAATAAAATGCAATTGCAATTATCGTAGGAATATTATATAAAGTAAAAAGAGTCTTCTCTCCGGAAATTTTCACCTTTTTAACGAGAAATAGGAATGAAATAATATATAAAAAAATCTATAAAAAAATAACATTGGACTAATATATTATTTTTACATTGAATTACTATCCTCTATTCTAGTGTTTTAAAGATAAATTAAAAGCATTTTATGATTTCTAGAGATATATGTTATGTAGATGAAAAACAGGGTTGGTCTAAAATCATTTGTTTGATTGAAATTGCAATTTTGATAATACAATTCGATTTCGAACTGCCAATGTTTACCACTGAAAAGAGTCCCCAAGTACAAATACCTAGGAATATGCATTGACGAAAATTTAAGATGGCAAGACCATATAGAACACCAAACTAATAAATGTAGAAAAATGACTAATGTTTTTAGAATGCTACGAGATATGTTGACAACTAATATACTACGAACAATCTACTTTGCACTTGTACAAACAACATTGGAATATGTAATTATAGGCTGGGGAGGAATGGCAAAAACAATTTTAGAACCACTAGAAATAATACAACGTTCAATAATATAAATTATGTACAAAAAACCTAAAAGATACTCCACGGACCAAATTTACACAGACAGTGGTTTTTTAGATATTAGACAGTTATACATGAAAACTATAATGACCTACCTTCATAAACACATGACGGTATTCTTACCTGACTACGTTTTTAGATATTAGACAGTTATACATGAAAACTATAATGACCTACCTTCATAAACACATGACGGAATTCTTACCTGACTACGTTTTTAGATATTAGACAGTTATACATGAAAACTATAATGACCTACCTTCATAAATACATGACGGAATTATAACCTGACTACGTTTTTAGATATTAGACAGTTATACATGAAAACTATAATGACCTACCTTCATAAACACATGACGGAATTCTTACCTGACTACGTTTTTAGATATTAGACAGTTATACATGAAAACTATAATGACCTACCTTCATAAACACATGACGGAATTCTTACCTGACTACGTTTTTAGATATTAGACAGTTATACATGAAAACTATAATGACCTACCTTCATAAACACATGACGGAATTCTTACCTGACTACGTTTTTAGATATTAGACAGTTATACATGAAAACTATAATGACCTACCTTCATAAAGACATGACGGAATTCTTACCTGACTACGTTTTTAGATATTAGACAGTTATACATGAAAACTATAATGACCTACCTTCATAAACACATGACGGAATTCTTACCTGACTACGTTTTATATATTAGACAGTTATACATGAAAACTATAATGACCTACCTTCATAAACACATGACGGAATTCTTACCTGACTACGTTTTTAGATATTAGACAGTTATACATGAAAACTATAATGACCTACCTTCATAAACACATGACGGAATTCTTACCTGACTACGTTTTTAGATATTAGACAGTTATACATGAAAACTATAATGACCTACCTTCATAAACACATGACGGAATTCTTACCTGACTACGTTTTTAGATATTAGACAGTTTTACATGAAAACTATAATGACCTACCTTCATAAACACATGACGGAATTATTACCTGACTACGTATTCTCCAACAGTACCCGAAATAGACAACAAATAAGACCCCACTAATAAGGACGACATTACCCTTTTCTTGCTCCTAGACTCTACAATAAAATATTAGCTGACATTGAACACAATATCTCAAGCGACGAAACAAACTTTAAAAAACTGGTAATTGATTGGCTGAAAAGAAATGGTAGAATACAATCTGCTCATGTCTTGTTAAATATCCTAACATAGTTCACTGCTCTGTGCCTTCATAACCTGAAAATCTCTACCACGGCTTGGTTCCATCCAACATTTCCACTACAATTATATGGGCTAAAATAAAATGAGAGTTCACGGAAAATTTTCTGATTATATTTCGTTTATTTTTATTTCCTGTTTATGTTTATTTATTTATTTAAAAAACTTTATTGTACATTACTTAATAGCTAGTACAAATGGCGGACTAACGGCAATTTGATTATCTCTGTTAATTATTTTTGTATTCAAAAACATGTAACCACTGGGCAAATTGAAACAGTACTGCCTCAGAACAGACTTGTCTAGTGAGGCAGTAAATTTCCAAATAAGAACAATTATATATACTATGTTTATGATAAGTATTTTTTAAAATATAGCTATTTTTTGTTATTGTTTTTATATATGTGTAAATGGAAATAAATAATTTCATTTCATTTCACATTTCAAAATAAACTAAACAGTTATAAAACCATTTTCAATAAAAGCAGTGTCTATATTACACGATGGAATAATTTCCCACACATATTGAATGCGATATTTTTTCATTTACTTTTGTAAATTTGATTAATTCCCTGTCCCGATTTTGTCGTCTCTCCACGTACGCGGAAGTATTCATTAAGACTAAACGAACATGTTGAGTCATTTCATTCAATCGAATAGGCGAAAAGATGTTGTTGTAATCAATTTGAGTTAAGCGAATCTTCATTCGAAAACATCAAGGAACGCGTGTGACGCACGAGTCAAGTGAATTCCTTTCACTTAAAATATTTACCAATCATTTGGAATCCCTTAAGGTGTATCGGGTGACATATAAGCGACATCTTCCCAATTACTGATTTTGGGATTGATTCGTTGATTAGTTAAAACAAGTGCGAGATGCCATCATTCCTCCACCAGCATAGCACAATTCCGATCAGCAATAAGTTGTCTAAAACTATCAATCGATCATAGTCTTCAATCTTTGGATTGCGACAGCTTTCGACTATACGAATTCAATTATTAATAATATATAAATTAAGAAGAGATATTTTTTTTAAAACGATTTTTACTAAAATCGATGATCGTTTCAGCTTATTAGACAAACATACATAAAAAATATTCTATTTACATACACATTGGTACAAATAGGTAAACAAACCATAAATGAAATAATATTTCTGGGGAAGTTCAGGGGTGATATCTGTGCGAGACACCGTCACCTCATTTATAAGGAATGTTGCTTTCATTGTTTAAAAATAAACCTATTTCTCAATAGATGGCGTTACAAAAAGGTTTCTTCGTTACTTTGTAGTAATAATGTCTTATTTTCATATTAGGTGAATTGTTACACATTATTCAAATATTAACTTTCAAAAATTACATTGAAAAGTGAACTCAATAAGAAGGCATAATTGGTGAACGTTGCGTAAGCGCATTGAGTGATCAGGTAAACCAGCCGATGACAGGTCGTAAGCCCTGTAGGTGCCTCGAGTTCTTGGTTCTTCTATAATATCCAAACTTCGTCTCTATTGAGATGTTAAAAAGTTTGTCAATAAAAATATCAGTTGAATCACGACAGGGAAAAACTGCAATGTTTGTGTATATGCAATAAAAAAAATATTCGATTTACATACAAACTCTTTAGGTGATTTAAAGTTGGATTCCTATTTGGTGTTCATAAGAATTGCAAAAAAACATTACCTAATCTAAACTGATGTTTACATTAAATGTTTGCATGGTGTTGGTATTCATGAAATGTACCAAATTGTAAGATATTCATTTGTTGTATATTTGCTAGTTTGCGAGCGAGACCGAGACAGGATACATTTTAAATTTAAATAACGGTCTCTGTCTCCGGTCTGTGTCGCGGCGCGAACCTTGAGTTCAGGGTTGCCTTCGCAATGAATGCCGAGTGCACTTAGTGACGCTCCAAGCCGTTCATAATAACAGGAAACAGACGCTCGAAAGACACTCTGTCGAGTTCAGATTGAACGTCGAGTGTACGCTCCAAACGCTCGGTATAATCGTCGGGTGAAAAACGCTCGGACTGTTATATGTGTTACTTTATCTGTGGTAAGATGACTTCTGTTTATTTCTGTGGTATATATTATGTCAGTTGACCTTATATCTGATGAAAATATGCATTCACAAACAGGTTGATTTAAGAAAAATATCATTCAAAAGTTTCCAATAATAGGTCAGACAACATTATTTATCCCAACTGCCCAATTATTGTCATTCGATGAAAATATAACCTAAAAAGACACATGTATGATAAATGGCATTTGACATTTAAAACGCCCAATGTTGCGTTCAGATTGAAATGCCGCTCGAAAGCGTTCTGTGAGATTGGTGTGAAAACGCCATAATTTTCAACTTCAGGTACATCCGACGCCCGACGTCGAGTGTTCTATCTGAACATAGCTCAGAGCGGAGTATCTCGAAAGAGTTGGTATATTTTGCTTATTTGCATCGGACGGATGTGCGACCAGGTGAAAATATCCCGGAGAAGTATAGGGTAGGGCGGGGCGGGGTGAGACGGAGGGGCACATGCCGCTCAGCAGTCATACGCCGGACGCCTTAGCGCCGAGACGCCGACGCTCGAAGCCGGAAAACCCCGATATACCTACCTGTGGGACGTTTCGTAGAATAAAAACATTAACATATTATTTGGGTCCTCTCGAAGCATTAACACATCATTTGGGCCCTTTCGAAGCGGGTAAAATAACTAGTGTTGTCTGAATAACTCGAAACAATAAAACCGCCGAGTTTGGTTGATTTTACAACTAGTTACAGAGAAATTATCATTTATGTATCTGTCGCGACGACAATTGACCACGTTGCGTGGAATGTAACATGTGGTTGTCACTGTTTGTGTCAACATAACATAACTATTTGTTTTTTTATTTATTTATAACAGTTTTGTTGTTTTTTTTTCGGATTTTGAATTCAGTCGGGGAGTATATCATATTTTTTCAAGTTTTGCCAAGAGTAGTTAAGGAACTTGGAACAAGGAAAGAGGGTGAAGTGATTGAAAGGAACCAGCGATTGATATGGTGTTGCGGGTGTCGTATGCAGCTGTGTCAAAGGGGAAAGTCCCTTCTAACACAACACTACAGTAAAGTCAATATGGTGCATATTAATTCATCGGTAAGTTTGACATTATTATTCTTTTGTATACCAGAGTCTAAGAAACTTGCAAATTATAAGTGAAGTGCTTATTTTTTTGTTAGATTTTTCAAATTTCAAGCCTAGTTTGGAATTGTCAAACACCAAGCGACCCGCGTGAACTTGTTGCAGTATACAGTGTAAGAGTGTAATTATTTAAACTGAACTTTCATTTCGCTCACGCGAGTCACAGTGGTGTGCCAATACAAAATAGGTAAAATTGAAAAAAAAAACTGCATTGCTCCTATATTTAACAAGTTTCAAATATAATATATAAAATAATATATTTTATAGTTAATTAAAATTTGTTAAATAAATATTTCACGTAATAAAAAAATTTAATAAAAATTGACCCCATTATTGAGATGATGTACACATTTTTTTTTAATATAGGTACCTACTTAATTATTTTTATGTTCCATAATATGTGAATATTTTTTTCAATTAATTTAATATCGATTTCTTTAACAACAATAGGTACTCCCCGGATATGGAGCTTTTGCTCATTGAAAGTATTTTTAAGATCTCCGTAAAATTTTGCAATGGTTTGAACATATTTTCTGACAAGGTTTTAAAATATGTTTATTATGTCTCTAATATCATAATGTGTGACTAAAATACAAATTTTTGATGTTCATAAATTTTCTTTTCAATATTAATTTGTTTGATATTATGCAAATATTATGTACCAAGTAATCTAGAAATTGTTAATTATACTTAAATTTATTTTTTAAATTATAATTATCTTCATTTCCTTTTAATAAATTCATTTCTGCATATTTACCAGAAAATATTATTCATGAACATTACTTGATTTGTATAATGAAAAACATTTCTTATTCGAGAGATTAAATATTCGCCCACGTTATCCTTGGTTACCATTCATTAAATTATAATATACTTTCCTCTCAATGGATATAATTTTATATATAACAATAAAATAACAAACCTTCTTGAAAATATCTCCAATTGGGACGCTCTGGGTAGATTATTATGACGTGATGGTGAAATTAATTGAGATAGCTCACATTGTAACTTGAAATGTCTAAACTTCACAAAAATTTAATTATCTTGCCTCAAAGTAATTATTTTTAGGGAAAATAATAGGATCAGAATTTTAATCTGTGGTGATGCTAATTAATTTGTCAACCTTTGTAGTACCTACTTACAAAACGTAAATATACAAATACTTTAAAAATGTTTAATTAAAAACAAAATTATTTCTCTTTATTGATCTTTTTCATTCAAAGTTCGGCAATTTTCTGTAATACAGGAAAAATACATTGGCACCCTTTTAATGGTTGATTGAAATCTTTCATACATACTTTTAAAATTGTTTTTATTATAGATACCGACCGAAGATTGATAGTATAAATTTTGTTTCAAAAACCAGAATGCGGTTGCAAAAACTTTACTCTTGATTTTCTAAACGAATTTCTGGTTTTTTAAATCATTTTTTTTAAAACGACGAAGTCTCGGTCTACTAGTTGCATAAGACACTATTGATAACATTATTCTAATTACCATTTCTACGATTTGACTTAGTTTTTTATACCCGGCGTTGCTCAAGAAAATTCGTCAAAAAAATCGTTTCGTAATTTTTAACTATTTATTTATATCCACTTATTTTTAATTCAGAATGAGTAAAAAATATCCAATACAATAAATAAAAATAACAAACTTAGATTTTTTAAATCAGTCCTCTCCGTCCTTTCAGTCTCAAATAATGTAATGGAAAGTTTTTTGGAATTAGATTGCTTAGTTTTCAATACCTACACATTTGATTTCGATAACAATACATAAAAATCGGGGTTGTGGCTATTACTGGACTCTTCATAACGTTTATATTCAAATTGAAAACTATTTAACATTGTTTAAGTCTTTATCTTCTTCTATAATGTAGACCTTTGTGTCAGTTTTAAGTCTATCAGACTTAAAGCTGGTTGGTAACCAAAGGGGTTACCAATCGAAAGTAGTTAATAACCAGAGTGGTTACTATTAAATATATGTGGTAACCAGAGGGGTTACCAGTAAAAAGAGTTTACTATATCCCAAGTGGATATGATTTGAAATAAGAACACAAGGACAGTGGTTTAGAGAGAAGAAGAAAGAATGGTCAAGAGTAACAATGAGTATATTGATCACAATTAATAGTTTGCTTAAGGGTAAATTTACAATTGATGAAATAACTTACAAAGGAACTTTCTCACGATGAGTAGGTATAACGAGCGAGTTAGCGGGTGTGTTCGAAGTGTCCGAATCTTCGCATGGTGAAGTACCATCGTGCTCGCGAGGTCGAGAGATGAAGTGTCGGCGAGACGGCGTGGTCGAGAACGGCGGCGTGATGTGACGAATCGAAGTGACGGAAATACGGAAATGAAGTGACGACGTGTAGAGGTGTAGACTCCCTTAAATAGTGCTGTGCTGGGGGTAGCAAGTTCAATGTCCTCGAACATTCTAGACTTATTTATTTGAAGTGTCATACCTAGTTGAGGAGTATTGTCACCAGTTTGACGTTGCGGGCGATGAACTCGGCCTAGCGATAAACAAATGTACTTGCCGTCGCTAGGCGCGCACTCGAAAGAAATTTCGAGATGTGGTTGCCACATTCCTCCCCTCCAAGTGGTATCGAAGATGGCACGATACCTTGGTAGAACGTCATGGTATGGCTGAGCTGAGGCAGTCGTTGCTGAAGATTTTTGTGGTCATTACAATTTTGGAGAGATGGTTAGACTTGTGTTAGTTGGACTGTTGCCTAGTTGCTGATGATGATTGCGACGGATCAAGATGTGATTGCTTTGGAAACAGTGTTCCCGTTCAGCCCGTTGACAATTGCAGTGTGTCGGTGAGGCTTGTTAGTACACAAAGCTGTGGAGTCCGTGGAGTCAGTGTAGTCCGTAGAGTCCGATAAGCTGTGCAGTGTAATTGGCATCTAAACATTCTTGTCGAATTTGCAGAATTGTGCGGTTGGCTTGCGTTGGCGTTTTCGAAGTTTTCGTTGACTGTCGTCGTGTTGACAGCGTGTGTTGACAGCGTGTGTTGACAGTGACGTGTTGACAGCGTCGTGTTGACCGTGTCGTGTAGACGTCGTGTTGTCGTGGTTGAGCAGCTCCTTGGGTATGCGAGACAGAGTGCGAGTCATAAGCATAACGCGAAGGATGGGACAGTGTCCCAACAAAATCACTCCTCGTTCAAAGACGTGCGTAGCGATGAGACGAGGTGAGTTTTTGTGTGCTCGAGATGTGTGCGTGCGTTCATATTTGGGTGTCCGACAGCTTTGGAGTAGTTCTCCAGCGTTGAAGTTGCGGCGTGTCTGTTGCGTTAGACAGCTTTGGAGAATGTAGTTCTCCAGTGGGGCCTGTGTGTGCATTCTTTGCTGCGCATCAAGTGAGTCTGATGTCTTTGGGAATACGTGCCAGTATAGCGAGTGCTTGTGCATTCTTTGCCGCGCATCAAGTGAGTCTGATGTCTTTGGGAATACGTGCCAGTATAGCGAGTTGTAGCGTGTCGGTGTTGCTCTTGGTTGCTGATGAAAACCATTTGTTGCTGAAGTTGTCCATTTTGATTTGGTGCCGTTGCCAATGTTGTTCATCTTGATTTGGTGCCGTTGACAATGTTTGCCATCTTGATTTATCGATGTTGATAATGTCGCTTTCCATCTTGGTTTGATGCTGATGATGATGATAACGTTGATCATCTTGCTTCTATAGTTGTACATAGTAACAGCAGTTGACAGTTGTAAATTTTAAATTTTCATAATATAAACATTTACAATTGTAGCAAGCGAATAAATAAAATATTGTTGGTTGCATGTTGCAAAAATATAATATGTACAATGATAAGTATTTGTCAATAATAATTAAGTTGATTACAATATATTTTAGAAGTGAAAATAAATTCAAGTATCTAATTAGGTATACAATGCAACAAAAAAATAATATGAATTTCAGCAAAGTCCAGAAATGTTTAAAATATTCTATTTGTAATAGGTAAATATTGAAATGTGTCTAAGTACAAAAATGCTTTGCAAGTTTCAAAGTATAAAAGGTATTTAAAGCAAAATTACAAAGTATGAAATAGGTAAGTTAAGTATTTCACGAAATTAGTACCTATTTGATATATTAAATAGTGATAATTTAATTAATTATTTGCGAGCTCCTTTGATATAAAAACATATTTCTGATTGCAATGAATTTAAATAACGTACGTAAATATCTTGTTAGCAAAAACTTAGATTGTCGCTCGGTAGATGGTGTTTATTGAAAACTTAATTTTTCTACCGCTAGTTGAAATTTTGAAAGATTAGTCACGAGCCGTAATCGCGTTGTTTACTTATTAAAAATAACAAAATTGAAGTTTTATCGTTTAAAACCGAAAACTTTCGATGGATATTTGTTTAAACAGTGAAATTACTATATCAAGATTACTTAAATGTTCTGTACCACGCGTAAAACTGTATGCAAAATATAAAATTAATAATTTTTGTCACTTCAGTATTATTGTTGTGCATGAGAATTTTTTGTCGCGATGTATGTGAAAAATATTTTTAGTTCCGTGAATTATGTGAAAAGAATATAACTAAATTCGGAAGTGCGGTTTTGTTTATGTATATCGCGATTGTCGGAGTATTTTTTTACTTAAAGCAGTGCCGTACAGAAAATTTTTTAACAGTGTTTGTTTATGTGAAATTATAAAGTGGGTACCAATATATACCTTTGTTTACAATCTCAGAATAAAATGAATGTGTACTATGCATGTGTTATTTGAATGCAACATTTATGACAAAGAATAACTAAAAACCGAGAAACGCGGGTGATTTTTAAGCGCAATTGCATAGAATTAAGCGCGATTGTTTCGCGGGTGTAGTGTAGTGTACCCATCGTGAGAGATTCAAAAACCAATTCGTTCTTTTTCTAAGCTAGGAAAAGAAAAGGAGTGATCTGAGGAAAATCGGTAAGTGTTGTTTAATGTTATTGTAAGGAAAAATACCACTGTTGTGAATGCATATTTATCGTTTTTCGGCCTCGGGCCGGTACTAGATAAATACCGATGTTTTGTAAATACCAGTAGCTGTGTAGCTTAGCTGTTTAGCTGTTTGGTAACGATTGTGTTCATATTCACGTTACAGGGTCACCAATAAAGCTGGTTGGTAACCAAAGGGGTTACCAATCGAAAGTAGTTAATAACCAGAGTGGTTACTATTAAATATATGTGGTAACCAGAGGGGTTACCAGTAAAAAGAGTTTACTATATCCCAAGTGGATATGATTTGAAATAAGAACACAAGGACAGTGGTTTAGAGAGAAGAAGAAAGAATGGTCAAGAGTAACAATGAGTATATTGATCACAATTAATAGTTTGCTTAAGGGTAAATTTACAATTGATGAAATAACTTACAAAGGAACTTTCTCACGATGAGTAGGTATAACGAGCGAGTTAGCGGGTGTGTTCGAAGTGTCCGAATCTTCGCATGGTGAAGTACCATCGTGCTCGCGAGGTCGAGAGATGAAGTGTCGGCGAGACGGCGTGGTCGAGAACGGCGGCGTGATGTGACGAATCGAAGTGACGGAAATACGGAAATGAAGTGACGACGTGTAGAGGTGTAGACTCCCTTAAATAGTGCTGTGCTGGGGGTAGCAAGTTCAATGTCCTCGAACATTCTAGACTTATTTATTTGAAGTGTCATACCTAGTTGAGGAGTATTGTCACCAGTTTGACGTTGCGGGCGATGAACTCGGCCTAGCGATAAACAAATGTACTTGCCGTCGCTAGGCGCGCACTCGAAAGAAATTTCGAGATGTGGTTGCCACAGACTAATTATGCAAAAATATAAACTACATATATGCACACTTGACGAAAAAATATAAAAACGAATGGGATGTGACCAACACTAGAATATTCTCAGTACTTTTGTTTAATCAAATTTTAAACCATTTCCCGTCATCCAAAATTACTAAATTTTCAAAACACAATATTTGCTTTCGATTACGATGTATAAAAATGGGGGTTGTAGCCTAAAACTTTTTACAACGTTGTCTCTTAACGACTAGTCATATTTAAAACCATTTTCCATAGTCCATGTGTGGAGAAATAGTAAGCACTTATATATAAAAACAAATTGGTTGTGGCCATCACTTGAACATTTCACAACGCTTAAAATCAATTAAAATTCAAACCACTTTTCATAGTCCGATATAGCAAAAAATTTGTGTGACAGTATTATAAAAACGATTGCTTATTCCTTCAGTATTTAACATTCTTGGCCAACGGCGGGACATTAAAGCCAGTTTATTATAAGTATTTAGTTAAAAATGTTGCTCTCACTTATTTTTTAATGTTGGCAACACTGAAAACGGAGGGGGGTAGCTGTAATAACAAAAGTGTTTATGAATCAGAACTTTTATAATAAAGCAAATGACCGATACAAAACCATTGTTTTAATATAATTAGACTTTTAAAATTTCGATCCTTTTGCAATGTTCTTTAATAAAAGTTGATGGGTAAAAAGAGATTTTTTATGGATTCTAAAAGTCATTAAAAGGTTGACTAGATACAAAATAATGTTAACTAATGTTAATTAAATATTGCTGAAGTTATTTTATCAGTAACGGAACACTAAAATACCTGATTTCTGAGAAGTCTGGCTTTTGAGATATTGGAGATTTTCTTCACAATTCTGCCGGATTACGTTATAAGTATTTGATGGATAGGAAATATTATTTAATACCTCAGATAATTTAAAAGATATTGTCTGTAATATGTAATTATTCCCTAGTAAAACTCTTTAGTTTTGTATTAAGATATACGATGAAAATATTGAAAAAATATAATTTTTTTTTATGAATTCCCGAAAGTACAAAATTCTTTATAAATCAAATAATAAGTATATTTACCCTATATAGGTTACTTAAATGCAGAAAACACAATTTTAGTAGGTACTTGTGATAATTTTAGTTTTGAAAATTCTGATATTTTGATTATTAAAATATATATATTTACTAGTTTTTTATACCCGGCGTTGCTCAAGAAGGTAAAAAAATGAACCTATATGAAAGTTCTATAAATTTGAAAATTAGAAATTATTTGAAATTTTTATTCTGAGTAACTATGAAAATTAAACTCAACAGAATAGGTGCGCCGAACATTTTACTACTTTTTATTCCCGGTAGATTCTGCTTGTTTTTATATATATATATATATATATATATATATATATATATATATATATATATATATATATATATATATATATATATATATATATATATATTTCGATCTATTTGTTCATAATATATAAAATGGCAAATTTCCTTATAAAGTTTTTACATTTTATAAATACGGAAAAAAATAAAATTAAATAAAGTCAATGTTTTTAACTCAAACGCTAAAATATTATGGTGGAGATGTTCATAGTCTACTCATCTTAGAAAAATTTATTTATTTTATCAGAATATATTAAGTGAGTTCATGACGACAGTCATGGAGGCGAACTCTACAAGAGGCCAAGATCCGATCTGGATTGTAGAGCCACGAAAGATGATGATATTTAATGCATACATACATACATACATACCATCACGCCATGTTCCTTACGTGCTAAGCACAGAGAATCGAGCGCCATACTTCTCTATCTTTGCACACATTTCTGGCTTCCTTTACATCCATGCATCGTCTCATACATGCTCGTCGATTGTTCAAACTTTTTATGTTTCCTTCTTTCAAAATATCATTCACATGGTCATGCCATCCTTTTCTGGGGCGACCTCTGCTGTTCACTCCATCTCTTGCACCCATGTATATTTTTTTGGTCAGTCGTTCATCGTTCATTCTTTCTATATGTCCAAACCACCTTAAAGCATTCACTTTCATTTTACATATAATATCCTTCTTTAACTTGCATTCTCTCCTTATGTCCTCATTTTTTATTCTATCATATTTAATGAGTTGAAAAAATAATAAATAATTGTAATTAAATTATTATAATAATCATCATGATTTTCGATCAACAATGGTATGCTTCCATTTCATTATAACAAGACTTTTCAGAAAAAAATATGTAAAATATAGAATATTTCATGAAAGCTTTACTTATTTACAAGTATTTATATGAGATATTTCCCAAAGAAGATTCAATCACTATCAAATTAACAGTTGTAAAATTAGTATTTGATTTATTGTGCACTTTGTAAAATGACAATAGGTTTTTATTACCAACTTGTCAACACCTTTAACCATTCATTGTAACGAATGGTTACCAAAATACATTGATACAATTTATATTTCTATACAATGAATGATATTGACAGCAATATATACGAGAAGTAGGTACCTATGTATTCTCAAAACGATGAAAATTCCCAAGAGTGTATAAACAAAACATGAAAATACCTCGTACCTAAGTATCGTTCCGACATTAAATTTTCCGTGCAACACGATTCAAGTTACCTAAACACAATGTGATGTGCATTTAACGTGCCTGATCAGGGCTGGATCCAACATAGGTTCAAACGGCGCAGTTTCGCTAGGTTCAAGAAAATATGGGACGCCAAATATAAGGAAAAGAATAAACAAAAACAATATTGGATTTTTACATGGCGTTGATCAAATTCATAATAATATACAAATTAAATTAACAATCAGGTTTATTTATTTATTTATTTATTTTATTTAATTTTTTAATTAACACATACAACATTAGATAGTTTATTACATGGATTAATACATATGATACATCAATTATCTAAATCTAATGTCAGATACATGACATGTGTCAAATACATTTTGGTTTGTGTGTGTAGTGTAAGTAGTAAAGTATTATTCCGCTTATGTAAGAGAGAGGGTGTGTATATGTATGTGTGTGTGAGGGTGTGTGTGTGTGTGTGAGGGGTGTTTGTGTGTGTGTGTGTGTGTGTGTGAGGGTGTGTGAGGGTGTGTGTGTGTGTGTAAAAGAGAGTATGTGGACTTAAGAGTGATGGGCCATGGTTAGCTATTGTTTTCTAATTTATCTATTTGGGATATTTTCCGTCGATATTCGAATATAATAAAAATTAAATAACAATCAAATGTTAATAATCAGGAATAATTAGGGTTGATAGGTAGTAAAGTGACCTCCTCAGAGCTTATCCTTTGATATGTAAAGTATCTGGATGGGTGAATTATTCCCAATTGAAAGCTTAATCGGTGCGTTTGTTGCGTTTTATTTTGTTCTATTAATTAATTAACAATTTATGTATTGATCTCTTTTGAGGAAGTGTGTATTGGTTAGGTATATATAATCGATAATGATAATTGAGTGTTATTATTTATGATCATTGTAAAAAAAAATAACCAAAATATATACTGCAACAAACGCACCGGCTTCACAAACCTATTAAAGGATTATTAACACATATCAAAGGATTAGGCTCTATGAAGGTCTTTTTACTATCTATCAACCCTACCGTTTCCTGAATTTAAAAAGTTTTTGATGATTCCTCTCTTTCTCTTCGATGGCGCTACAGCCCATATCGAGCTTTGGCCTCCGTTAACTTTGGCCTCCATCCCATCCTGTCCTCTGCTGCCACTTTCCAGCTCCTCTCCTGGAGAAGCTGAGCCGCATTATATCTGACCTCATCTTCCTTTTATTCTTATTATCTTTTAATAATCCGAAGTAACATAATACTTACATAATATGTAGGTATGTATGTAATACTTACATGTTATTTATGTGAAACAATGTTATTGGGTGTACATATTGTTGTATGCTTGTTTTATATTTATCATGTACTTTTCCTTCTGTATTCCTGTTTTGTAAAAATAATATGTTTTTTTCATGCTTTTTCGATAAAAAAACTACGAATTAATACGAAGAAGGGGCGGGGGAGGCTCGTTTTGTATTAAGTGTGCTAGGCCATGCATCTTAATATTTAGACTACTCATGAAGCTGATTAACATTAGATTCAGACTTTGGAAATCTTTTAGATTTAAATTAATTAATTAACTGTATTGGGCAATTTATACAAAAATTAATGACGATTTTATACTAAACTTTAATCTTTACGAATATTCATGATTGAATGTAGAATATTCAAGATTATGATCGTGTACTGATTTATACATTTTTAAGATTAAGACAAGTTTAGGACGTATTAAGAGCGTGCCACGAGAAGCGCTGCTGGCCCTGCGTGTCTGCACGTGGATCACAGACCCGTCTGCACTTGGGACGGCACTCAAATATTGTTATGACTTTGGAAAATTACTATCAATAAAGTCAAATGAGGCGGTCGTCTACTGTATACTTGTAAATTTATAACAAACTAGGGAACCCGACAGACGTTGTCCTGCCCGAACGTTGGCTGTCTGCTATTAGCTGGTTGAAATCCATCCATGAAAACCATCAACAGTGAAAGATGTGCGGATGTGCATAACCTCATAAAATTAAACACGACACATGCGTGTATACCCACACACAATTCTCGCTTCACCTAAAAAATCAAAATATTAATGGAACTGCTGGTTCGTATTTTATTGTACCTATATCTCAAAAGGTATGCTGTTTGCAAAATACTTTTTTTAAATTATTTATTAATTTATAAAATTTACATTTGGTTGTATTATTTTTACAATAAACTGTATGAACAGTTTATCAGTGCAAGCCACTGTCAGTGCATCTTACATCTTTTTATACACATATTTTTTTACTGTATTACAATTTTTGATTCGATTGAGAATCTAAACCATCCAGGGAACCTAAAATACACATAACAATCAAAATCGGCCCAGTCGTTTAGGAGGAGTTCGGTGACATACACACATACAGAAAAATTATATAATAATAAGTATATAAAGATATTGCCACCGGGCCTAAAAAGGTTAATACATACAAATCGCAAATGCATTATAGGTATTCTAAATTTGTTCTGCTTATGTTTCTTAGGATATTGTTATATATGTGTCATAATATGTTATTTTCCATGTATGTTTTTATGATTTATTCAAAAGTCTGTTTATTGGTGTTTGAAGAGCAGAGTGTCATCGGCATAAGCAAATGAATTGAAACCTTCATTTTAAATTAAGTACCTAATATATGTGTCATAATATTTATGTTATTTTCTATCTCGTATGTTTTTATGATTTATTCAAAAGTCTGTTTATTTGTGTTTGAAGAGCAGAGTGTCATCGGCAGAAGCAAATGAATTGAAACCTTCATTTTGAATTAAGTAATTTATTTATTTATTTATTTCTTAAGGTTACATACAGTTTTTTAATAGAACATATATTTTCAAAATGAATTAATAAATTCAAAAACCAAGATTGTAACGCCAATTACTATGTTCGTCATACAATAAAAATATATAACTAATATATGTAATATATGTGTCATAATATGTTATTTTCTATGTATGTTTTTATGATTTATTCAAAAGTCTGTTTATGTGTGTTTGAAAAGCAGAGTGACATCGGCATAAGCAAATTAATTGAATCCTTCATTTTGAATTAAGTATATATATATATATATATATATATATATATATATATATATATATATATATATATATATATATATATATATATATATATATATATATATATATATATATATATATATATATATATATATATATATATATATATATATATATATATATATATATATATATATATATATATATATATATATATATTTATATGTATAGGTATAGAAAGATGGGTAACGGCATCAAATAGAGTAAATGGTGCATGCATTAAGAACAATAATGGCTGACTCAATTATTTCAATGACATGTCCAAAGACGCATTAAATTAAAATAAACGCAGTGAAAACGATGTCCCTAAGACGAATGTGTGACAAAACATTTTACGATTGTATAAGAAATGAGTTTATTATATAGTAGATATGATGTCCTATTCTGATTCGATTCAGAGTACGAAAACGTCTATAACCAACGGGTGACCGTGGACAAAAGGATTTTATCTGTGCAGTGTGACGAAATGAGTCCCGTATAAATGCAGTCAACTTTTTGACATTTCTCATATACTAAAATTCAGACGGATAAATTTAGATGAATCAGAATAGGACATATTGTGAGTAGAATGAAGATAAATGCTTCGCGATGGTTCGGACATGTTGAGAGAATGAAAGATGAACGTCGGACAAAGAAGGTATACAAGGCCGAGAAGATTAGAATGAGATGTAGGGGCTGGTCTAGAAAGAGTTAGTATAAATGAGATTTTGAAAGATGGGAACATACGAAGTCAGAATAATAGGATAGTATGTATGAAACATGTATGTCAAGATAGAAGAATCTGGCTTTTGGTTCTCTCTGACTATCCCAAATAGGGAAATGGCGTGATGTTATATATGTATTGTATATAACATCACGCCACTCTTGGCACTCCCGAGAGAACTGTTTCTGGTTGGTCTGTAAAATACGTAAACTGTCAGGGAGTTTTAGTGATATTCTCTTGTTTATCATTTATAATTTTAACTTGGTCGAAAAACTATCATTTGAACCCTCGACATTCGTACTTAGTCATATAAATTTCGTTGGAAATTTCACAGAAGTATATATTTTCTAATGTGGGAAGAAATTTTTTACAACCCATGAATTGTTTTGCTCACAGTCCTGGATATGAAACTAGTAAAAAATCTAAAGCATTTATTTAACGTTTAAATTCTCTTTTACAAGAAAATATAAAATGAATTGTGTTTCGTTTTAATATAAATCATGAAAAAGGTGAACAATTTAATTATAATAGAAACATATAGAGATTAATTTATTACAAAGAATCACTAAAAGAAAATAAAAAAAGATAAATCACAAATGAATAAATAAATACATTTACAAACAATGACTTTTTAATAAATGAAAAAATATTATACAATATTCAAAATTAACATTTTTTGTAAACAACGAGAAAATTGGAATCAACTTTGAACAATATAATTTTCACAGATGGTGATTTTTTTAAAACAATAAATATTTAAGTAAGAATTGCGTCTGATAGGAGAAAAATAAATAGTCTCAAGTGAAAATTTCATTACCAAGGTTTTATAAATCTTGTCGATATAAATTAAGTATGTTTAGTTATTTCTGTTTTAAGTATACATATAATATGTAGATAATTTTTATTTTTATTTATTTATTACAATAATCCGTACATAGAACATATATGCTGCGTTGTTGTTTGAAGCCTCTAAGTTGGTGTTTTTTGACTTCAAAGTTGGAAAAGCCGTGAAAAATGTAGACAGTGCATACAAATCTCGCGTATCCTGGCTTGAAACACTGTCGATATGTTAAGAGAACAAACTTTTCTTGAACAAATCGACAGTTGGAATGTAGAATAAAAAAAAATACATGAGTTTCGTTCTATTCAATTTAATTAATTATCGCCGCGTTTGGTGCAAGACATATTATAGTCATCAAATAAAAAAGGATTCGCAAAAAATGTTTATCAATAAAAAACTTTTTATCTGATATTTTACTAATAATATAGTTTAAACTCTACAGAGGACACAAAAATTATTATGAAAACACAAGTTTTGCACAACACTACTACACGCATAGACCTAATAGAATGGACAGCGTGCGTGTACGGTATTTTCAGCAAACATCATAAACAGCTGATTCAAGTGCAGAACGACATTGTTTCCTTGCGAATAGTATAGAAAGTGAGCGAGTTCATCCCTTAATTTTAGAAATTTAACGTCATATTGACATTAATATCTTATTTTTAAGAACAATTAATGATTTTAGTATTTATAGAATATTTATACATCATTTAGAGCAACATGAATTATTGTTTAATTTGTTTTTTCAGTCTGTAAAATGATGCATAATTTTGCCTCATATAAATGCAATTCCCGTTATTCCGAAGGGTGTGAATTATCTTTCCATTTGTAAATTATACTCTTGATTGTTCAATTTTAATATTTTTTTGTAAATTTACGTGTCAAAATAAATATATTTGTTGAGTAGCAGTCGATTTCGATTTGAAAAACACTGATTCAATACTATGATGGCAAACTTATTGTCAAAATTAATGTTTAATTAGATTTTGTATCGATTATTTACATAAAAAAATATACATCTACTTATTACTCGATGTTTCAGACACAAAAATTTGTCTAAAAACACATAGGTATAGGTATAAAATACTTATATTTATTTATTTCTAACCTTACATTACAGTATAGAAGGAAAGATTTTCGTTTTCATTCATACCATAACGGCATATACCACAATATGATGAGGTAACCAGCGACAGGTGTGCGGGTATGCATTACCTTAAAGGCAACATTCTGAATGGGTAGTAAACCTCATTGCTGAACTATGTGAGATGTTATTTTGCCTCTAGTATTTTCGATTACCCGTCTCTCACGAGACACATGAAGACAATAATTATAGAAAAGTGTGGAAGCACTATTCTAAGAAGGTGCCTCAGAGCATAAGATTTTTGTTCGTGCATATTACATATATAGTATCTTAACCATAAATAGATTCTGCTATTTGATTTCTTTAGCGTCTTATGAATGTATGTAAATTAAAATTATATTAAAAATTAATTTAATTTGAGATTTCCGAACGGTCCTGAAAGAAAAGCTAAATAGATCATCGCGATCAAAAGAAAAACAAACGATTCCTCGTAAATATTGATTCAATAAAGCCTAATAAAAAATTATATTTATAAGCTTCTTTCTACGGAAATCAGTTTTGGGAAAATAAATTATCCAAAGCAGCTAATTCGACAATATTTTACTTCGCAAGTCATCTACTGAAATTAAAAATATGTATATTGAGCATTTATTTTTATTAATAGTAGATTATTCTATATAGGGAAAAAGTATATGAATCTCAAATAGATGGATTTATAAACAATGAGTAGGATATGAATAATATGGATTATGCCAAAAAAATACATTTACCATATAATATTAACTTGAAACTTTCAAAATCAATTAAAATTTATTCATTTTAAATATTAAATAACTGGTAATTTTAATAATAAAAATAGTGTTTTGTATGAAAATTTACCTTGCCGCCATTAGTGGACTTCAGTCACGTGGTTTTTCCATACAAATCATGTTTGCCGAAAACATGCCAAGCAAAACGCCTTTGCAGGCAGTCCATATAATATATTATTAAGTCTATGACTACACGCACAATGGGGAGGTGTGGTTCAACCAACAGATTTGATACTGGCAACTGAATTAATTTAATTAATTACAATAAAATAACTTTGTATAAACCACTTTTTATTAGAACCAAGTCTACATTGTTCTTGAAACATGTAAACTTGGTTCTAATAAAAAGTGGTTAATACAAAGTTATTTTATTGTTTTTAATTAACGATGGAGCCACAAAAGAATAATTTCGCATTTGATAAAATGAATTAATTTATTTCATAATAGAAATAGACTAAATAAAACGTAGACTGATTTGTAAATTGTATTCACTTTATATAGTAGTATACTTAATAATTTTGAAGATATTATATCCGTTACTTTGTTTTGAATATTTGAAATGTTTCTTTTACACAAGAGTGCTTGCACTCTGGTAAGGGGCAACTGTTTTTTTTATTGTGCATCTTATCTGTATGTTTTGATTGTTTTCTTATGTATTAAAAAAATATAAATAAACTTATAATACATACCCTACCTGGTGAGAAATTGATGCAAAAATACTCAAAAACTTCGAAAAAATAACTCTGCTATCATCATCATTGGCGCTACAGCCCTGTGTGGGCCCTAACTTTTTCCAGAATCCTTCTCTAGCCGTCCCTGTCCTCCACCGCTCTCCTCCAGTTTGCTATTCCGATCGCCCTTATGTCGTCTTCTGTATCGTCCAGCCATCTAAGCTTGGGCCTGCCTCTACTTCTTCTGCCTTTTGGATTGGTATTAAGAACCTTTTTGGGGATACGATCATCATTCATCCGGCTGACATGTCCCAACCACTACAGTCTACGTACTTTTATGACTTGTACAAGTACAATGTGGGATGTGGAATCTATTGCCGGAGAGTATCAGAGATGCCACTAATTTGTTAGCATTCAAAAAGCGTCTGAAGTCACACTTTCTATCCACATAAACACAAATTAACGTCTTTTTCCCTTTATCCCTCTTCCTTTCTCCTCTCCTATCCTCCATCCAATAAGCATACTGTATCTATTTGATGTTTTTTTTTTATTCTTATTTTTGTTCTTATTTTTACATATATTATTATTATTTTTTTTTGTTTTTTATATTTATTTTGTATTTTTAATTTATGATTTATATATTTATTTTTTTTCTCTATTTTTCTATTTGTATTTTTAACTGATAATGATATTCTTAACCTCTAACTGATTGTATTTATTTACCATGGCGGTTGACTGGTAGAGATTGCCTGCGGGCAATAAGTCCGCCACGTTGTTTCATTCAATAAAAGTCTTTTATTATTATTATTACTAATGTTGATGGGTTCGTCATATAATGCCTGTAGTTTGTGATTATATCGCATCCTCCAAAGTCCATTATATCTATTATTCCATAGTAAAAACGAGATTAACAATCAAAATGATTTTTCAGTAAAAACCTGGCATAAGAACATTATTATCATTTTATTATTTTTTCTCGACACTTGTGTGTTGCATCGTAAAACCTTACAAGATTGGTCATATACAATATGTTTGAACCTACATAATACGTGGTTGTCCAAATCTATAGTGTACATAATATTTCCAATATGCACCGTACGATTGTTAGTTTAATCAAAAAACGAAAGTGATTAATAGAGGTGTACTTTTGAATATATTAATACGATATGTTAACTTAATGTTTTGAATACACATAGTATTGTTGTTAATCAATCAAAGATAAACTTTTGGCAAATTTAAAATGAGATGTTCTACATGAATAGTTCATACTTCATAAATTATATCTTTTAAGTTAATAGTTTTTGAAAGCAGTTTGGTTATCTTCTTCAAATAAAACCATTTTTTACATAAAATATTACTTTGAAAACAACTTTTTTGATTAATGGATATTACAATCAAATCATATTTGCATTTAAGGTATTAAGTATATGTAATTTTGATTAAAATGTATGTAGATTTATTATTCCATTAAAAACTAATTTTATCAACTTTATCTAAACAAAACATACATTATATTTTTTGACGGTATATTTTTAATTATAATAATCACATAAAAATGTACAAAAATTAGTTTTTCATTCTTTGAATATTCAACTATTGTATCACAAAATAACGATAAAAACAGGTTTGAAAGAAAAAAAAATGGTGCAGGTATTCATTTTCTCAGTATGAAACGTAATGTCTCGCGCTCTCGACTTAAGGCAAAGTGTTTCGTGCTTGGAATACAAATTGTTGAACAATGAATTTTAAAATACATACTCCAACAATTGAAATACGTAGGTTCTTTTTCATAATTACAGGGAATTGTTTGGTAAAAGTCTTATTTCAACTTCCTTGCATCAGCCTTTTGTGAAATATATACCTTCAGTCAGTACAATACTTAAGTAAGTATTTTTCCTTTTCATTTAAGCTTCAACAATTTACTATTTTTATACTGATTCTTATATACTACGTTTGTTTGAATTTCAGCAATAGATTGTTTATTTTAAAATACCCGTTTTATTATTGTTAATTGAATCAGTATTGTTATTTTTTATTTTGATTTGATCAGTTATAATAACTACAATTTTGATATCGATGTTCCCAGCTTCAAATCTTGCCCTGACTGATTTCATTCACCTTTAGTACAAGCATACCTATATTTACATACGGAATTTAAGAAGACATTTACGCACGTGCTCCACTTTTTTATTTATCAATTTTTTTTAGTTTGTTTACGGATATTGATAAAATTTTACGATTGCAAATTAATAATGTTAAGTACACAAATGTTTTTGTTTTACTGTTAATTAAAACTGTTCATTTAAAAACAACATTAGAAGAACCCATGAATATGATTAGAGAAACAAATGTGGAAATGAGAGTCGTGTAGAGTTGTTTCATGAAATAAGAGAAGAGTAGGAAAAATAATACCTGAAGTATAATTCTCATCAATAAACAATGGAGCGAAATTCTGACGATAATGTGAATGGAAAATGAAGTAAATAAAATTGTAAAAGCTTAATGCAAATTCGGTGTGAATTTCAAAATGTATGGATAATGTGGCGAACATAACAGCTAAGAGATAACACAATGGGGGCTATAGCATTTCCTTTGAAACACACAGACTTGATCGTTGCTATATTTAATTAGTAATAAATAATTCATTTACCTTGTGTTATAACGCCTACAAATTTGAAAATTTTACATGATTTGGCCATAAAGTGAGTGTACTAGGAACATGTAGACCAACAATAGGTCTATCCTCAATTATTCATACTCGGATTTAAGTATTGAACTTCTTGGTCCCTCGGAGTTTTGGGGTTTTATTACACAAGAGGGCCTCATATTGAGGGATTCACGTAGCACAGGAAAGTGAGACTACACACTTTGTTTGGACGTGATAAATAACGCAACTCGCCAGGTTTAGTGCTGCTGCTATAGAAGAAAATAGCGAGAAATAAAGTCTTCCAACCATCTCTTCTTCAGTTCCCATTTTAATGGACGTTCGAACTTCTATAAACCAATAAAACTCACCACTTCCGATAAGAGGTGACGGAAGAGTACTTCTTATTTAAAAAAGGACTTTTCATTATGTAACTTCATTAAATATTGATTATAGTGGATCATGATATTCTCGAGTAATACATTTCTTGGTAAAGTTGTATAAATAAAGAATCAACTTTTATATAAAAAGCTCACTAACTTCTGTAAATTAATATTTGTTTTTGCAGTTAACATGCTATTGGTGTGATTTCTCATTTTGAGAACTTGCACTTTGTTGGTGAAATACTCAAAGTAAATATTGATATTATTAGATATATCAATAAATCCTTTTCAATGTGATGAAATTACTATTCAAAATAAATTAGGTAGTTTCAACGGGATCACTTATTCATTGAATTATTGTGTTGTCATATTTTCATACAGGGTATTTTCTTTTGTAAATGATGGTGGATTAGAGAAAAGCTCGACTTTGTTGTGACGAAAGCATTCTTTGTGTCAAGCTATTGTTTGGGAGCTTTCTGTTCCTTTTCTATTCTTCGTAATAATGTATGCATCACGTTGAAAAATGTTGATGCTCTACTTGTAGATTGTTTAATAGAAATAGAAATAATTCGGAGAGTATTTCCTGAGTTATTTTATGATTTCTCTGGTGCACGTTTGACATAGAACATCGTAAAAGTTTTTATCGACAGCTGAATATAAGAGGATCAAATTCTTGTACTTAGTTATATTCTGTTCTACCTGTGCTTGGTTTTATTACTCATAAAATAATAAAATTACCCTAGTTTTTTTCATAAAGATTTGAGTAATAAAATTAAACCATTTACCTCTCTAAGTAGCTGAACATTTACAATGTTCATTTTACATTAAGATTGGTATGAGCGGTTAGCGCGCATGGTTTCTAAGTTGTGATCATTGAGGCATGGTTTTGGGAATGTATGAATATGTACGAAGAAAAAATATTTACTTTGTACATAATTGTGGTCGTTATATTTGGGTTGTTTGAAAAATATTTGAATACTTATTTGGTATTCATACATTTTTTTGTTTTAAGTTGAACTTGCACGATGAATCTTAAAATAGTGATGAAGCTGGGATATATTTTTTTTTCGTGAAAATATAAATTTAGCTATATTTGAAAATGAGACATGAACACTGGGCACATCAAAAATAATACGTATACAATGAAACCCATGGAAAAAGAGCTATTATGTAGGTTAGCAATAAATAACGTATTGCTGTAAGAAACGAACAATAAAGGATCAAGTGTAGTGTAAAGTGAACAACTGTTAAATAGAATAAATGGAAAAAAATATTCATACTATAAAAAAAGAACAACTGACGAATCGAGAAAGACTGTCACAACCAAATGAACAATATTCTGAAAGATGAATCAAGAAAGACTGTCCCTACCAAATGAACACTATCGCTTGATGACTTTCACTAACTCGTATCTCAAAAAGTATCATTTTACAGGAGTCACTAAAACCTTTATGACTTTTAATAAACATTTGTTTATCATTCTATTAATGTGGATTGAAAATTCTTTTAAGAGTTCATCTAAGTAATTCATTAATTTAATTTGTTTTACTTATTTAAGCCTTTAAAAACATTATTTGTTTATGGATACGAGAATGCAGCTTTTTGAGAATCGAGGTTGTGAAAGTTATCAAGCGATATTCTGAAAGATGAACCAAGAAAGACTGTCGCTATCAAATGAACAATATTCTGAAAGATGAATTAAGAAATCAAATGAACAATATTCTGAAAGATGAATCAAGAAAGACTGTCGTTATCAAATGAACAATATTCTGAAAGATGAACCAAGAAATACTGTTACTACCGAATGATCAATATTCTGAAAGATGAAAACAAAAGAAATATTATGCAGAAGTGTATGGCGTTTTAAAGATACGAGAATGCAGCTTTTTGAGAATCGAGGTTGTGAAAGTTATCAAGCGATATTCTGAAAGATGAACCAAGAAAGACTGTCGCTATCAAATGAACAATATTCTGAAAGATGAATCAAGATAGACTGTTGCTATCAAATGAACAATATTTTGAAAGATGAACCAAGAAAGACTGTTACTACCGAATGAACAATATTCTGAAAGATGAAAACATAATAAATATTATGGCGGTTCTTTCTGTTTATCCCAAGAATAGTGACGATGCTTTGTATGCAAGTAAGACGAATGAAGCTATAAAGAAATATATTCTATATATTTTCTTATTTAACAATCAAATAATTGAAGTTGCGGCCGCTTTGATTCGTCAGTCAATTAATTCATTTCTCACCTTCATGCCTAAATATAGTTTAAGTGACGTATGTGTATTACCTAAGATATATGGAATATGTGGAATAAAAAATTAAACATATAAATTGGGTCAGTTTGAGGGTGAGGTGGTTGGTATATTAGAAGGGTCGTCATTTGAACTGAATTATTATTTTTTTTCACCGATGAGGGAAGGATTGAAAAAGAGGTTAAAACAAATATACGTCCCTTTATTCCATATCCCAAACCAACAATGTTTAAAAAAACAAGGGGAGATGGACAACACTTTCCTTTTCGTTATATAATGGATGGGTGGTGGCAGTTATACGATGCTTCTTTAAATTTGTGGTGGCAGAGCGGTTAGCGCGCTGGGTTAGTAAACCAGTGGTCGCGAGTTCGAATCTTGCCAAGATCGCTTTGGTTCACCTACAGTACAAGCATTTATGCTTAGTTCAGAGAATGTATGAGAATGTATAATATATATTCGCGACAAGGATATATTCATTCTTTAAAAAAAATATACAATAGGTATTGATGTTATTTAGAAACAATTTTGGATAATACTTAATTACTATAAAATTATTAAGTTACTGATAGAATCAATAAAAAAAAGGATATTATCAATTATTCAGTTTGCATAAGATATAATGAAAAATATATAACCCAGTATATCCGCTAAACACAGCTTGCGTTTTTAAAGATTGTTTTTTTGGGTATAAGTACTTCTCGAGCAACTAACAGGTACCTACCATGTCAAATATTTATTTGCGTATTAGTAATTCTCGAGCAACTAACAGGTATCTACCATGTCAAATATTTATTTGGATATAAATACTTCTCGAGCCCATGTCAACCCATGTCAAATATTTATTTGGGTATAAGTAATTCTCGAGCAACTAACAGGTACTTACCATGTCAAATATTTATTTGGGTATAAGTAATTCTCGAGCAACTAACAGGTATCTACCATGTCAAATATTTATTTGGGTATAAATACTTCTCGAGCAACTAACATGTACCTACCTAATTTATTCATTCTCAACATACCCTTGAAGTTAGTATCGCTAATTCCCACACAGTTATTGTGGAATTTGCTTTGGCACTTTGAGAAAACAATTGCATCGTCACTTTTTATCTCCTTTGTACAATTTATACTGTTCATTGTTTTATACAAAACAGAGACAAGTTTTTATTTATTCAATATTCCTGATTCAGTATTTTGCCTATAACACAATGTGAATTGAATAAAACAAGTCAAACAATAGTCGACAAGTGCATCGGATAGAACAAATCAAGTAGGTATAGCAGACAGTAAGTAATATTATGTAGCTCGACCACTAAAGAGAATACACAATATGGCAGACAATATTTTTCTGTCAAAATCTTCAATATTTATTTATAAGTATTATTCTTTGTAACGAGTAGTTTCATATGTTAATCACTCACCAATTGGTGGTATTTTCTGTTTCCTATATAATTGTTGTTTTCATTCTTTGGTAAACTGTTTAATTCACAATTATTTAGAAATTTGATAGCGGCACAATCTTATACACAGCTGTTACGTTGGTAGATCAAACAAATAAAGTCTGTCTGATTTGTGCAAATAACTATCTGATTTGTGCAAATAAATATCTGATTTGTGCAAATAACTGTCTGATTTATGCAATAACTGTATGATTTGTGCAAATACTACATAAAAATTACAAGGTACCTATGTACGTACACTAAAGTAGTAGCGTATCATGATAACTCTGACAACTGACGAATCGAGAAAGACTGTCACAACCAAATGAACAATATTCTGAAAGATGAATCAAGAAAGACTGTCCCTACCAAATGAACACTATCGCTTGATGACTTTCACTAACTCGTATCTCAAAAAGTATCATTTTACAGGAGTCACTAAAACCTTTATGACTTTTAATAAACATTTGTTTATCATTCTATTAATGTGGATTGAAAATTCTTTTAAGAGTTCATCTAAGTAATTCATTAATTTAATTTGTTTTACTTATTTAAGCCTTTAAAAACATTATTTGTTTATGGATACGAGAATGCAGCTTTTTGAGAATCGAGGTTGTGAAAGTTATCAAGCGATATTCTGAAAGATGAACCAAGAAAGACTGTCGCTATCAAATGAACAATATTCTGAAAGATGAATTAAGAAATCAAATGAACAATATTCTGAAAGATGAATCAAGAAAGACTGTCGTTATCAAATGAACAATATTCTGAAAGATGAACCAAGAAATACTGTTACTACCGAATGATCAATATTCTGAAAGATGAAAACAAAAGAAATATTATGCAGAAGTGTATGGCGTTTTAAAGATACGAGAATGCAGCTTTTTGAGAATCGAGGTTGTGAAAGTTATCAAGCGATATTCTGAAAGATGAACCAAGAAAGACTGTCGCTATCAAATGAACAATATTCTGAAAGATGAATCAAGATAGACTGTTGCTATCAAATGAACAATATTTTGAAAGATGAACCAAGAAAGACTGTTACTACCGAATGAACAATATTCTGAAAGATGAAAACATAATAAATATTATGGCGGTTCTTTCTGTTTATCCCAAGAATAGTGACGATGCTTTGTATGCAAGTAAGACGAATGAAGCTATAAAGAAATATATTCTATATATTTTCTTATTTAACAATCAAATAATTGAAGTTGCGGCCGCTTTGATTCGTCAGTCAATTAATTCATTTCTCACCTTCATGCCTAAATATAGTTTAAGTGACGTATGTGTATTACCTAAGATATATGGAATATGTGGAATAAAAAATTAAACATATAAATTGGGTCAGTTTGAGGGTGAGGTGGTTGGTATATTAGAAGGGTCGTCATTTGAACTGAATTATTATTTTTTTTCACCGATGAGGGAAGGATTGAAAAAGAGGTTAAAACAAATATACGTCCCTTTATTCCATATCCCAAACCAACAATGTTTAAAAAAACAAGGGGAGATGGACAACACTTTCCTTTTCGTTATATAATGGATGGGTGGTGGCAGTTATACGATGCTTCTTTAAATTTGTGGTGGCAGAGCGGTTAGCGCGCTGGGTTAGTAAACCAGTGGTCGCGAGTTCGAATCTTGCCAAGATCGCTTTGGTTCACCTACAGTACAAGCATTTATGCTTAGTTCAGAGAATGTATGAGAATGTATAATATATATTCGCGACAAGGATATATTCATTCTTTAAAAAAAATATACAATAGGTATTGATGTTATTTAGAAACAATTTTGGATAATACTTAATTACTATAAAATTATTAAGTTACTGATAGAATCAATAAAAAAAAGGATATTATCAATTATTCAGTTTGCATAAGATATAATGAAAAATATATAACCCAGTATATCCGCTAAACACAGCTTGCGTTTTTAAAGATTGTTTTTTTGGGTATAAGTACTTCTCGAGCAACTAACAGGTACCTACCATGTCAAATATTTATTTGCGTATTAGTAATTCTCGAGCAACTAACAGGTATCTACCATGTCAAATATTTATTTGGATATAAATACTTCTCGAGCCCATGTCAACCCATGTCAAATATTTATTTGGGTATAAGTAATTCTCGAGCAACTAACAGGTACTTACCATGTCAAATATTTATTTGGGTATAAGTAATTCTCGAGCAACTAACAGGTATCTACCATGTCAAATATTTATTTGGGTATAAATACTTCTCGAGCAACTAACATGTACCTACCTAATTTATTCATTCTCAACATACCCTTGAAGTTAGTATCGCTAATTCCCACACAGTTATTGTGGAATTTGCTTTGGCACTTTGAGAAAACAATTGCATCGTCACTTTTTATCTCCTTTGTACAATTTATACTGTTCATTGTTTTATACAAAACAGAGACAAGTTTTTATTTATTCAATATTCCTGATTCAGTATTTTGCCTATAACACAATGTGAATTGAATAAAACAAGTCAAACAATAGTCGACAAGTGCATCGGATAGAACAAATCAAGTAGGTATAGCAGACAGTAAGTAATATTATGTAGCTCGACCACTAAAGAGAATACACAATATGGCAGACAATATTTTTCTGTCAAAATCTTCAATATTTATTTATAAGTATTATTCTTTGTAACGAGTAGTTTCATATGTTAATCACTCACCAATTGGTGGTATTTTCTGTTTCCTATATAATTGTTGTTTTCATTCTTTGGTAAACTGTTTAATTCACAATTATTTAGAAATTTGATAGCGGCACAATCTTATACACAGCTGTTACGTTGGTAGATCAAACAAATAAAGTCTGTCTGATTTGTGCAAATAACTATCTGATTTGTGCAAATAAATATCTGATTTGTGCAAATAACTGTCTGATTTATGCAATAACTGTATGATTTGTGCAAATACTACATAAAAATTACAAGGTACCTATGTACGTACACTAAAGTAGTAGCGTATCATGATAACTCTTATCACCATTTTAACTGTATGAAATAGTTTATTTTATATAGTTATTTTTAAAAATGTAAATACAACCTATACGTCTCTTTCTCATGAAAAATACTATAGTAAATTATGTACACTGCTAGCCCTAGAACAGGCATACTTAGTGCGGCAGCAGTTATATATTTTCAATAATGTATATGTGACTGGTGTGATATCTTAATAATAAATAAATTAAAATATACTTATGTGCCTAAGTACCTACATCGTTCCATTGTTTTTTTTTTATTTACTATATTTTAAAGTTAAAAACACAATACTATTTATATGATCGTTATGTTCACACAGGCTGTGTTTGTGAGAATTTTGAGAACACAGTTCTAAGAGAAGGAGTAATAGCTGGAGCTCGACACCACAGAAGAGCTAATTACACTTCCTGAAAAAAAAAACAGGTTTCCAAAACCTACTACTAGAAGAAGTAGAAGTAAACAACTTTTTTTATTTTTTATTTTATATTTTAAAGTAAGCATAAGGCTATATAAAAGAATATTACAATACACACAAAATATTAGCCAACAAAGTTCACATTGTGTTACCTAGCCCATGTACATATTAAAATAGATGAATCATAAAAACTAAAACAGAAAAGTTGGGAAAAACTGAAAACGTTATGCTCGATTGGTGGGAAAATGGAAAATAGAGACAGTAAAATGGAGATGGGTGGTGACAGAGCGGTTAGCGCTCTGGATTAGTAATCCAATAGTCGCAAGTTCGAATCCTGCAACGACCGATTTCGTTCACCTATAATGCAAGCATCATGAGCGTGCCTAGAACCTTCAGACTACGCAAACCCTGAAAGAAAATCGGGAAATGTCGAAATTATTATTTTTTTAAGCATCGTTGTCATTCCAGTGGTCATAAAAAATATTCATACTTTAAAAATAAATATACTTCCAAGGACATATTCATACTTTAAAAATAAATATACTCATTCTTTTTTTTATAAAAAAGGGAAGGGGGGGGAGGAATGCGCACGCACTACGATGACGCTCGAAGTAAAGAATTTGTAATTAATGTCCTAAATTTTAGAAAGGAATTATTAAACAGATCAATGTCATATGTACAACCCGTTTCTATAAATACACGAAGCATAGTCTGTATCGCAGCTGTGAGGTCTGATTGAAGTTCTTCAGGCAGTTCTAGTACCTAATCATAATTGGTTCATGCAAGTCTAATTTATTCAACAAGAGGCTCGAATCTGCAATATTATTTGTAATCTTATATAAGAATGTCATATCAGTTAGTTTGCGTCGGTTTTTTTAAGAAATAGCCCATGACATTAAGCAGATTGGGTCGGGCTGTTGAATGCCTGTCTTTCTACATAATCTACATGTTTGAGAAGTTTGTTTTGTAGCTTCTCCACCCTATCTATGTAAGTTATGTATCGTGGATTCCATATAACATATTATGTGTGCATATTCTAAACATGTACGGACGTAGGCATAATACCACATCTTAATAGTTTTTGACGACATCAAAGGTTTAGATACTCTCAATATGAACTTTAATGGTTTATAGCAGGGGTGGCCGACTTGATTAGATCCAAGATCTACTGTTTACTGAGGAAGCCCTGTGCGATCTACAAATTAAGTACCTACATACTTCTTGAAATTTTAAATGAAACAGCATAGTTCAGTATACAATTACGTAGTATTTTTATTATTTTATTAAGAGGGAAAACATAAAACTGAAAATTATTCATAGTAACTGCTTATGTGTGAGCACTGCGTCTGAGCATCTTCCGCTAGATTAGCAAAATCAGGTTTGTAGTTGGAAATTGCCAACCTTAAAGAATCCAGTGTATGAGCGTCTGTCAAGCGAGAACGGTGTTTATTTTTTGTTTGTTTTAAGTAAGAAAATGCTGACTCACATAAATATGTTGAACCAAAACAAAAATGTTCGACACATTTCTTCAAACATGCATATTTCTCGTTGGAAACCAATGCCCAGAAATCTAGATGCATAAAGTAACGTGATAACGTGAACGTAACGTGATGCGTGCAGCAGTTTGTTATTACGTTGAGCAGTCTGTTCTACGTATTTATGTATGTTTATATTTTTTGCCACGATCGACTGGACTAATAGTCGCGATCGACCGGTTAGCCACCCCTGGTTTATAGACTATTTCCATAATGTTATATCTACATGACGTAAAGTCATTTTCGCATATTATGTTACAAATATTATGCGCATAAAATCTAAAACATAATATAAAATAATTGTTTAAACTTTGTTGTCAGTATTTGAATAATGTTGTTATAACGAGAAGAAGAGATTCTGTTGATACGTAGTATTTTTCATCCGTGTATTCATAAAGAGATAGAAATAGAACGGTGTGGTTCTTAAATCCATATTTGGGGCGAAATATTATCTGATCATTACCACAAACAACCATCAGAACTGAGTGGAGCAACAGTGTATCTACTGTACTGTACTGTACTGTACAAAGGCTTACCATATTATTAGACTCACTGATTATTTTCTCTTTTTTTGCATTAACAAGGACAAAATCAATTTTATGCAATCTTTCATAAAAAATAGTAAAATGAATTTCATAACATCACTAGGCGAAACCTGTTCCGACGTAATACATGCAATACTTGAATGATTGCAAAATGTATCTAAACGCTTTATTTTCAATCTTAGAAAAAATGATCATGTCTTCACTTACAACACATTTCAAATACGGAAAATTCAAATGAGATTTATTACAGAAAAGTAATAAGATAATGTGAGGATATGTTTAAGAGGAAGTGTACGAAGGGGTATAAAAGTATCGATTTCTGAGTGGAAATTTGTACAAATCGTAAAACATTTGCGAGAGTATCAAATGCATCAATACTTCTTAAGTGATAAAGTATATTTATCGATATCAGCACTGATTTTCCCTAATCTTATATTAAGCCTGAATTTAATGTTATTTGATAACAATAACACATTTTATTGTAATTTTTACCAAACAAAAATAAAAGTGCCTTTGTCAATATCATAGAACTAAAAGAACTGTCTTCAAAATCTAAATTATCTTTAATTTTTTCGTATAAATCATTCTGAAAATGTTCATATGCCATAAAAAGTAAATAATTACATAAAATCAGAGGAAAACAGTGATGATATTAATAAATATTCGATCATTGCTCAAGAAAAAGTACATACTAATTTAATAATAAAAGTCGAAATGCTGTATTTGGGACTTTTTTCTAATTTATTCATTTATTAAAAAAAAATCATTGTGAAAATTACAAAAAATACATATTCATTAATTCCTTAAATTTATCATTGATTCTTGAACTATAGGCGAACGATATCGATTATGGTAGGGTTTGGTATCGAACTGTCCGTCCGTCATTTGATTACTAAGCCGAGCCGGTGCGATCTCCGCTCTGCCACCTATCCTCGAATGTTTTTCAAAGATAATTCCTACTAATGCTTTAGCGAGTCTATTAATATGGTAAACCTCGGTGGTTATATAATGATACACTTATGTAGACATAGACAAACTGTGACAAGCTTCTTATTATCCATTATTTCGGGTCGCGAAAGAGCCATATAATAATAAGTCTGTTTGGGCATACATCCAAGCCTTTCACATTATCTCCACTACTTGACTCGCAAAATCTAATGTCAAACCGTATCATTCCACCGTTCCGCCTCGTTTCTTTTTCTTTTCTCGTCCCACTGACATAACAGGAGCAAAAGGGAGACGGAAAAGCACTCGGTTCGTTTGATAATACGAATTTCCTCGCTTAAGGAATTCTATTAAGGGAGATCGGCTCGGGATTTAAGCAAATATTATATACGTATATTCAAATACGAAATCTCGCTCATAGTAGAAATTGTCATTTTCACTCATTTGTGTTTGATAGTGTGACACGGTAACCTTTTGTACTTTTTGTATAAGTGGCAAACGGAGAATTGGTTTGGTTGTTGTCTAAATAATAGACAGTTTCACAAGTCTAATGCACGTTCGATGGCCTCGCGATAATTGCTTTTAATCTGTTAGTAATTAACGTAAAAGCACCGGATCATAAAGAACGTTATTCAATAATTTGTTTGTATTCCATGACGTGTGATGATATTTAGTGCAAGAGATAAACAAATAACCACGTATTTATCAAATTATGAGTGCACACAAAACTGAAAATAATGGGTTATAAAACATTCCTCACTCTATGCGGGGAATGTACTCACCTATAATTTCTAAGTGATTTTATAATGGAAAATTATAACTATTTACAATCCTTCATTTAAGTCTTTCAAAATATGATTTAACTGGATGTTTTGATAAATTATATTAACTAACTCAATACTTATTAACATAAATTACAAAAATATGGTTAAACTATAAAAAAGACCCAGAAAAAATCATTATGCAGCTGTTCATCTAGTACGAGGATTCTAGTAGAGGAATTTGGATTTTGGCACTATGGTTAAAAAAACTACATTTTGTAAATAAAGTTTTACTGTACCAATTTCACGTGGCTTAGTTTAGTTGAAATTGTGTCGTCTATAATTTTCATGCTAGTCACAGTCTGTCACAGAGTACGCGCCCAGATTGAGCATACGCTTGATAAATTCGCTCATAAGGACTGCAACACCTGAAAATCAAATAATTTTTGAAATTTATCTAATTACTTGAAACTTGATTAAATGATTTTGGAAAAATTTATTAAGATTTTTTGTATATACTGCACCCCGAATTTACAATAAACTACCACTGAATCTCAAAGATTTAACACGATTCAAAGCCCGTGGTACCAGGTGGTTACTTGACGTGGGTAGAACACAAAATAAAAGGAATCACAGCAATAATTTCTTGAAATATATTTATTTTATTTTTGTTACTGTACGTGTAATTATCATTTTAATTGGTGTTTTGTTTCTTAAAGTATTTTTTTATTTTTGATTATTTATGTATTTAATATTGCTTCTCGGGCAACTAGCAGGTCAAATATTGATTTAACACGTACCCAATAACAAAATGCCACATTCTGAAGACTAACGCTATTTTAAAAACTGTGTCTCCATCGGGAATCAAACCCGGGATCCTTGGATCAGCAGTCAGATACCTAAACAACTGAGCCACAAATACCGATAAATTATAATGTATTAAATGTAATAACTCTACAAATGTACATGTAGCTGCTTCAGAACAGATTTATTATAGTGATGCAGTTATCTTTTACTTGTATTATGTATATTTTTATGATATAATGAATAAATAAATTTTTATTTATTTATTTATTTAAATCCACAATAACCATACAAAAAAATCACAACAATACGAGAGTGAAACATAGAACAAAAAAAAATTTGAAAAATTGACAATTTAGTATAACATGTTGGCACTGACAAAATGAATACAATCTATCAGTACCAACATCCAGTGGATAAGAACTATTCCACTAAGCAGTGCTTGTGTCGGAATAGCTTTACAATTCATTTTAACTGACACAGTCATTACTTATGTAACCCATTTATGTCTAACATATAATATATAAAAAATAAAATCAATTGATACGCTATTGCAGAATGTCTCGTAAATTGCTAATAATTTTTGCGCATCTTTATGAAACTATCGAAGCTTTCGTTAACTTTGCCTTCATCTTGTAGCGTGGTCGCCTTTAACTTTCGTTTGACCGTTCAACTATAAAATTAATGGAAATGGTGTTTTTCCGTGGTGATGAACACATTACCGCAGTCATATATTATGCATTTTAATGATGAAACCAAACGTATTATGTCTGATAAGCTCTCATTTCAAGTAGCAGATTAAAAATTATCACGCAAACGTGAACAGTGATTATTAAACAAAACGAAATGTTTCGCGAAGAGAAATCCTCTTAGTGTATCGCTATACCTCTAATGTATTAAATATTTACAAATGTACGCCGGAGTACGAATATTTTTAATTTGCATTTACTGGGATCCATGGCTTAAATTAAGCTCACATTAAAAATATAAAGTACCCATTCTCATTTGATTTTTTGTACACATTATTTTTTTTTGTCATAGAAAGTAAAAATATAAACATTTACGAGAAAAATCCAAAAGATTTTCATACATATTGTTCAACATACACGGTTTCTGTGCGGGCGTCCTGGGTTCGATTCTCAGCAGAGGAGAAATTTATGGAATTCATTTCTCACGCAAATATTGCTTCTCTGGGCTGGAACAACTGGTAAGTTGGAAGAAATTGCCATACGGCAATAAACTCGCCACTTGTACAGGATGCAGGATGTGTTCATTATTTATTATTATTAACATAAAATACATACAAGTGTAGTATTTATGAGCAATACAACGGAGAATCATCATCATTGGCCCCACAGACCGTTGTGGGCCTTAATAAAAAAATAAGATGGGTCGGGTATTAGATGGGTCGGTGGCAGAGCGGTTAGCGCGCTGGGCTAGTAATTTAGTATTTTAGGGAACGTAGGAAGATGTATATGTATTTGTTTAACAAGGACATATTCATTTATAAAAAAAAAATATTTTATATATATATTTATTTAATAAAAAGTAAATAAAAAATAAAAATAATAATAATAATATCAATACAACGGAGAATAAAAATATAAAGAACAGGAAAAGAGCAGCAGCAGCGAACAATTTCAGAATGCAACAGATTCACCCGAATTAAAAATGTATGCTTAAGCAGTTGAACTTGTTGACAATAAAACAGAAAAAAATTAAATATGTTAATTTATATTATTAAATACAAAAATGGACTATTACCGCAATATTTTTAAGTTCACAGCTACCCGACGAGAAGTTGGCGGAACACTAGCAAGGTTTTCAATTGTATAATGATTTCCCAGAATGTGTGAAGGAAGCATCTGGTCTTGCCGCTTTGCCTAGGCATTGAATACATAAAGGAAAAAATCCTTTTTTTATTGTGTTCTTCCTTTGTTTTCTGTGTATGGATATTATGGATCAGTCGTACTATATAAATTTGTTTTTTTTTTCAACATTTTACACTATGTAAATTTGTTTTTTTGATCAACATTGTTTATATATTATTTTTATTAATACTAAGTGTAAGAAACTGTTTATGTTTTTTACATCTAAATAAAATATACATATTACTTATAATATAAATATACATAGCTGCAAAATTATTAAATTTATTTGAAATACATTTGTTTTACTTTACTATACATAATATAGATAATTATTTATATAATGTGAACTTATATTTTTTATACATAATCAGTTTAAATAATGTACATAATTTATTAACTTTAAATTTTATCCTAAATCCTAGTTCTTTTTGGTCCGTATGTTATGTTTATGGAGCAATTATTAGATAATTTTTCGTACATTTTTATTTCGTATGTCGAACTTATAATCGAAATTGTCAAACTCATTTGCCAAACAAATAAAATATTATGAAAAACAGACGAACATTTCTATAGAAGTTCAGAAGTAAAATCTAATGTCAAACACAGAATATTTGCCTCAGAATTTTTTTAGCGTTATTAACTTGAACGGGAACAATCACCTGGTTCATAATTGCTTATATTGTCACTAAAAAGTGTAAACTGCTAGTTCTACAACAGGATTTCCTAGTTGTCTTTATAAATATGGTGTGATTAAAAATAAATTAAATAATCCGCAAATGAAATGTTCATTGGATAAAAATATTTAAGGAAATCACAGATTAACTCAAAAATATTTAACAGATACCAATATAGAAAAAAAATACGTCGTTTTTCTATGTTTAATGTTCCATACGCTGGATTAGTTGATTTCAGTGTGATCTATGTAGATTACAAAAGGCATACATTTATATGAATATTATGTCAGAATGTTGATATTATACATAATAATACTTATATAACTTCAATTTGATGTGGTCGAAAGGACGTTGGATGTATTTTCAGTTTCAAAGGGTTATTCTATTAACATGACCTTATACACATATACAGGGTGTATCATGAGGAGTGGATGAACCGAAGCATGGAGGTAGAGGACCTCAATACCTATCGATTTAACCCCCATGTATGTTCAGCGATATTGGGTGGTTCAAAAGTTATGTACACTTTTGTAAAATTTGAATAAAAATCGGATTTCATACTAAACTACATCACTGTACCTAAACTATTAGGATTGCGATCATGATTTTTTTTCAGGGAATAGTTCAATAGTGATGCTTATGGAAAATAATACCGTTGTGAGTCAGAACCTAATTACTTTAAAAACAAAAAAAAAAATCTTAAAAAAATTTGGAAGCCCCAATTTTCCACTAACTTTTCAAAGGCTCTTGGAACAATAATTTCACATAACTTTTTTTTCCACAAGTTATCTCAAAAACTACTACCATTCATAGAGAGCTATCTCTGCAAATTTCATTTGCCTTGTATTAGAGGATCATGTTGAAAAGTTCACTTAAATTGTACGAGTACCAAAAATCGTACATAACTTTTGAACCACCCAATATCGCTGAACATATATGGGGGGTTAAATCGATAGGTATTGAGGTCCTCTACCTCCACGCTTCGGTTGATCCACTCCTCATGATACACCCTGTATATTAGACGTACATACGTATATATATTATACATGTCTATACCTACCTACATATATTAGAGGGAGATAGAAACGTAACCTTTGTCATCATTGTGGTCATTTAAATAAGTCAGATTAAATTTGAAAAGCGAAACAAATTCGAACTACTTTTCCCGCTACAAGTTTTTCGACCCTTTTTAGAGTCCCATCTGACGTTGACATTTTGTTTTTCCGTTTTGAAATAGGAATTCTTTCATACCACGTCCGAACCTATTTCAATTTTTTATAGTACTCAAATATTGATTGTGATAAGAATTCATAACTTTTTTTGATTTCAGATTTGTTTTTAAAATTTTATAATTATAATTTGGTATTTATCGTAAAATGTTATAAAAAATGCCTTTATATTTACGACTCTTTATGATTATTTAGCTTTCTCGAATATACAGTTATTTACATTTTTATCTTCCTCATCTTCTTGTAGTGATCGAAGGTCACTAGGGGCTGTTTGCGCAGAGTTTACAGCCTCTTACACATTATGATGTTGGCTCCCAGCTGTTTTTATATCTTTTAGGGCTCGTCTAGACATCCTTCTTTCATCTATTTATCTTTGAAAACGAATAGGTAACTTCAATCGGACTATATGATACTCACAGTGATCATAGACTTATAAATAAGAAACTAATATAAATCATTCATTCAATTCACTAATTAATCAAAATTCATTTTCGTTATGTTCGAATAATGAAACAAGTTATTTCATTAGTTTATGACTAAAAATAATTTGCTTAAGATATGACATAATATTTGATGATATTATATAAGTTGTTTTATGTAACTTACTTCGTGGAATTATTATAAAATTGAAAAGTGAAAAAGTTAACTACCAAAACTAAAATTTAATTGTTTTAAAATAATAAAAAAAACACATAAAACACATTTAAAAATTGTACAGCATGAAAGTAACAGAATAATTTATCACATAATTATAAGTTAATGAGAATTGAGGAGAATAAAATCTAAAATGTAACACATATTAACGAATTGACGTTATGTGTTCATGAATTTGTAATGAATCTGGATATGACACGATGAGTGCTCACCTATTAATTTCATGAATATAAATTACCTTAGCAAAGCATTTCTCAGATATCCTGTCAACCTCCCTACTTGCCTTTAACCATCACTTCTATCCTGGTGGCATGATGTTTAAACTAGTTAAGTATGCATCACAATTTGTTAAGATGGACGTGCTTCACAAATGGTATTTTAGATGAAAGCTATCAAAGCATTAATTACTAAGACCAAGAGATGCCTAATCGGTTTGACGGAAAATTCATATCCTTTATACATATATACCTATATAGTATATACCATCTATTCAAAGACAACATTTTGATTTAAAGCTTTCTCTTAATATACCAACTATGTTTATAATTATCTCATTTCAATATAATACACCCTCGCATTTTTGGCTTGCTTATTTTTGTTTATTTCTCATATAAAAGCATTCGTTTTATTTGAAAGTGAATTCTATAATCATTCAAATGCTTATTAAAATAGGAGGTATTTTATTTTTCAAAAATTTTTGACAAATAAGTCTTTTTTAAATATTTCAAAATATTTAAATATTTTTTTTATGATAAATTTATGTGATTAACTGTCTATATTTCCAAAGTTTTTATAAATATCGAAAAACTCCTCGCAAATGTCCGTCACTTCTTAGTAAATTAATATTTTTTATAAATTTCTTGCCATTGCATAACTTTGCATAATTATCACAATTTTCCTTCATATAGGTACATAGGTACCTACATTTTGTGTAATTTCTTTATAAATTTTTCTTTTGTAGATATTTCGCACGCTCCGCCAAGTTCTCGTAAATTGTTGATTGAACGAAAATTTTATACAAAAATCATCTGTAGGCATTTGTTAAAAAATTATACATAAATCAACAATTAATTTCGTAGAATCTTTTGCCAGATAAAATGATCCTTAGCAAAATTCTTAATTGGATCGCGAAATACTTGATAATTTTTAGATAAAATTAAAAATTAAAAGGATCTATTGAAACACGAGTAGGTACCTACTTGTTATTTTAAAGAATGTTAATTATTTAGATGGATTACTTATATATAATATTTATTAACTGAGAAAGTGATTCAGTCATAGTTATTGCTATTAGAGTAATTGTGTGACGATTAAGAAAGATATCCGATGTCTATCTGCTATCGATGTCTAAGTGATTCAGTCATAATTATTGCTATTAGAGTAAATGTGTGACGATTAAGAAAGATATCCGATGTCTATCTGCTATCGATGTCTAAGTGATTCAGTCATATAGTTATTGCTATTAGAGTAAATGTGTGACGATTAAGAAAGATATCCGATGTCTATCTGCTATCGATGTCTAAGTGATTCAGTCATAGTTGTCTAAGTGATTATTGCTATTAGAGTAAATGTGTGACGATTAAGAAAGATATCCGATATCTATCTGCTTTATAAAATACCTACTTAATAACCTTGTAGACAGCTCTTACCTACTTTAAAAAAATTCTTTCAACTGCCCCATGAAAATAACACGCCAAAATCACCTTTTCTATACTCCATACTGCAGAACAAATTACGCACAGAATAATTATTTAAACAGTTGCTTAAACTATTACAACAGTCTTGACCCCCAACCGGATATATTTAACTCCACACAGACATCGATGAAACGCCAATTACGCGCGGTTATTGGTAATATTACTGGTTAAAAATCAAACCTACTTTCCTTAAACCTTCATCCCTTCCTTATCAACACTTTACTATACCCATTAACCTTCCCTTTCCCCCACATACACTCACCATCATACAATAACTACCCAACATCAATAATATATAATAATTTAAATATGTGAAACTTTATAATTGGCTATTTCTTTTGTATTCTTATTTATAATTAAACATTATGAATGTATAGCTGTTAAGATGTTAACAGATAGTAGTTATAGGTACATCGTTACTATTATCGAGTAACGATTATCATGTAAGTACTTAAAATATATTCGAAATTTTTAATTACATAGCTAATATTTTAATTTATTTAAAATATGTGTAATAAATTATTTAATTTACAACTTACGTTGATCCATTTATATTATAATGAAACATATTATTTGTGTTTAATAATTTCAATAATTGTACCTTTTTGACATTTTATTAATCATTAATCGATAATTTAACATTACATATGTTCCATAATTTTAGGACTAAAAAGAGAGTAAGGCTACTGGAATTCAATGTTTGACTCACGTTCATTCTAACTTCTATCATCACCGCTGAATCGATCAGAGCTTTTACATCAGTAAAATGTATTTTTCTTAGTTTTTCCTGTTGTTTGTAAATAATAATATGAAGACATCCATGATAGTAATAATAGTATAAAATCGTTAAAACAAATGGGTTATTTTACGAGAAAGGTATTTTATTGTAAAATCGTCGTTCGACCATAGATATCATTAGGCCAAATGAAATTGGGCTCGTGATACAATGAAACCGAGTTTTATAACTTAGTTTCCGTGACCTGATATTATTATTGGTTTTCCGAAAGACACCCGTATTATATTTACGACCAACGGGTTAACCTGAAAGCAATGTTGTAATTAATTTGAATTCCTGATTGGATAGATTATTATATAAAACTATTATAACACGGCTTAAGTTATTGTTATATTATCTATTCATTTAATATTTGTATTTTTATCTACATCATATTTTTTACTTTCATACCATCACAGGTGTACGATAAAAATAAAATAAAACTCTATTTTGCAGAGTTTAAGAACAAAATTTGTAAAATGAAATCATTTAGAAAAAATTAACTGTGGAAAACTTATCAACTTTAAATTAATGTAGGTACTTAACACGAGCAAATTTTTTTGAATACTTTTCACTCCAAAAATGCACAACTATCGAGAATATAATAATTTGTAGAGTTTTTGTCATATTATTCCAAGATATAACAATATAAACACGCATATCAAAATGAAATTTGATTTGTGATAGATGAAATTTGTCTTAAAACACCGTTTAACTACCTCTAACAGCTGTGCAAGCGATGTGTAAAGTTTGTATGAGAGATACACAGTCGTTAGCCTACTGATATGCTACACAGCGTTTATTGGTTTACACAGCCTACACGAGTGTTAAACGGTCGTGTAACTTATACAACACGTTTATTAGTAAGACTGTTAGTATAAAACTATCCAGTATTTTATAGTACCTACCTAGTGGATAGTGGAATATGTTTTTACTTTGGTTGTTGAAATTCATAAAAATAACTACCCACTAAAATAATAGGCAGGTTGCAGAAATTCTGTTAATCAAAATGTTGTATACTTATTTATCCGTATACATACATTGAATATTAAGAACTCATGAAATGCAGATAGCAATAGCCATTGTTGAATACATTACTTATTTTATTTAAAAGACCTTTATAATATTTATAACTTAATTCATGTATAACAAGATATGCTGTCACATCCTGGATGCAAACTGCACAGGACAGGACGACGTGGAGTCAAATGGAGGAGGCCTTCGTTCAGGAGTGGACGGAAATAGGCTGAAGAAGAAGGAGAAGAAGAAGAAGAATTCATGTATATACTCATTAAAAATTAAAAATTTAAACTGTTTGTACTATAAAATAAAATAAAAATAATATTACGAGCTTGCTCCATTTTTTGTGCCATTTGGAACCAGCGTTACACATTATATTGTACAGAAACAATAATACGTATTTAAAGAATACCCTATTGAACTAACTTTTCATATGTATGTATCCTTTTCTGTTATTTTTATTGTAACTTTCATTCTCAAATATGTAATAGTTATTAAGTTTTCCTTTTTCTATAATATAGTCCAATTTAACGATTCAGTTTCCGTGACTGGCGTGCGTATGTAATAAAAAACTCGTTTAATTTTCCTTATATCCGAATTAATAATTTCATTCTAATACAACAATAACTATTCATATTCCAATAGACGACCTTGCTCATTTAATTTATTTCCACATTCCATTTATGTATAAATAAATTCATTTCCAGTTTATGCATGGTTTGTTTGGTAATAAATTATATTATTTTTACACGAAACACGTACCTTAAAACAATTTACCACATTCTGAAGACTTATGGCATTTATCGTAGGTATTTATTTATTTATCTTTTTCTACATAATATTAACAAATTTGCCACTAGGCAATTTCTTCCAACCAACCAGATTATAAAATATATGAAAAAATTCTACATATGTTTATCAACTAAAAAACAAAGAAAATAACAAATTATACTAAGACAAATATTAAAAAGCAAAAAAAATCTTAGCAAAAAAGGATTGGGAAAGAATAAGGAAAGAAAATCAGGTATCACATATCCGGACTGAAAATACTATTTAAAACTATGTCTCCACTGGGAATCGGATCAGGGTTTTGAGTCTGATATATAACTAACTTAACCACGAAGACTTACTTTGTATAATTTATATAAAACAGTTTTTCATAATGATGGAACATTTAAATCTTATCTAAAATTTAATTAACATTATTTTTTAACGCAATTCTCGTCTCTCGGGGCTGGAAACACTGGTTAGTTGTACACTGGTAAATTGCCACTTGCGCAGAGTGCAAGGACGGGATGTTATTTTTTAAGTAATATTACAATATGTCATCCTACCAATACTCAATTTCATATAAAAACAGTTTTGTCGGCATTTGTGGCTTAGTTAATCAAGAATACTTAGCTTAAGCTCCCGGTCTGAGGATTTATATTGAATGAAATTTCTCATAACATCAGATATGCCTTTCAGTTTTTTTTTCATATTTATTTGTTATCAATTATTAGTGTGTCTATAAATTTCTAAATCTACAATATTTTGTATATCTATCGATTAAATGGAAGTACCTATTTCGATAAATATGGGGGCTCATGGATGTCTATTTCATAATAACAATAGTCAAGATCAAAAGGTTTTACAATCCATCAATCATTATTTGTATAAAGAATAGACCAATTGAGTTCACTATAATGCCAAACTTAACATAATCATATTTCTTCAGTGTATACAAAAGATCAGAACAAATTTGATGATGCCAATTTGCAAAAAAATATATTTATGCTTTATTATTTCTAAACATGATTGAAGACTTTATTATTTGTAACTCAATGTTCGGTAAAATAACAATGATCAATTATTTTTACTTGTAGCAATCTGAATTGTTTCATCTATTTTCATTGTTTTTTTTTTTAAATAATATATATTTTTTTGACTTTGCACAAGTTTGAATTGACATAAGAATGTATTTCATAGTACATATCTAAGAATTTAATATTAGTATTTGTATTAAATATAGTTAACGTTGCATGTCGCACATAGTCAATCATATTTTTTTTAACTTATATCATTTGAATTCTTTTTTCTCATAAACAATCATCTTACTTTCTGCTTCTAAGGAATGTCAGAGATAATTTTAAAACGTATTTTTGTTAATACATTTCGTAGCAAGTAGTACCAATTTGTTTATTAGTTTACATCAATTAGCTGGTTTATTCCGAAAAAAGTAATTATTAAAAAAGTATTTGAAATGGTGCACTAATTTGAATATTAACAAATACTCAGTCACCCGCAAAAGTATTATTTTCTAACTATATCGTTGGTACAACTGAAAAACATAGCTGAAACTTTTAAATCATTGATTGACTTTAGACATTTTACTTTAAATATACTTACTTCTATGGTTATATAGTTGCATGTACTACATGATATCCAATCGGTTGTCGTCCTAAGATAGAAGCAGTCGCATCGTAATAGGTCGTTCATTCGTAGTTTAAACAAAGTTAATTATGTATATAATAAATAATCAATCGCAGCACCCATTCACAGTGGACCTTCAACATATACGAACAAGTCGCTTCTTGAACTCCTTTATTAATACAGCAGCCCGACTGTGGAACGATCTTCCGAACTCTGTGTTTCCACCTTCGTACAACCCGGGTCTTTTTAAAATCCGAATTAGTAAACTCTTTTCTAGATTGCAAACCCCTCCCAACGCTACGTAGTGAGCTTTTTCGGAAGAGCAAAATGGACCCAAATCCTAATAGCTGATGTCCCCTATGTAGACATGTTAAAAAAAAATAAGATTGTTTAAAAGTTTGATGATACTTAGGTACCTACTTAGTTATTTTTATCTTAGTTGGACCTTGGTACTGTATAGGTTTATCATTGTTTCATTATTTGTCATACGTGGGTACTTGTATTTTTTGGATTCATTAGTTCAAAAAGCCTCAACAGCTTTTTAATGATATGGCATAGCGGAGCAATGAGCGTATATTCGTTGAATCGGAGTCTATGGAGAAATCTTTAGATAGCGTAGTCCAGGATTTACCTGTTCAATGCTTTGAATAACATCCAACGTGTTTTGTATTTACTTTCTTCCCCTGGGACATTTTAACATGTTCATTTTATTTAGGAAAGAGCTGTAATGTAGCAGTATTTTCCTGTGTTGAATATCAATACGGTCTGTAGTCATGAAAACCGTTTCAAGACTACCCTCTCCTGACTTAAACAAACCAGCATATAAAAGAGAGGTTGAAAACTTAGTATGTATCCACCTACCCATTTTATAAAATATTACTTTTCTCGGTCGCTTTCAAAAAGGCACTGAAGTAAAATACATTTTAAAACCGATGAACCAATATTAAAAGTTTTTCCTTGATTAGAAATTTTCGGAAGATACGTGATCATACGGTAAAGTATTCCCTCAACCTTACTATCATGTAATTAAAAATGGCATATACCTATGGATAAACTAAAAAAAACTGAAGAAATTGATCGAGTCATTAAGATATTTTTCATATAAAAATAAAACGAGTTCAAACAATTGATAATAAATAAATATGCAACAAAAATATTAGTTCCAATTGTAATATTTTGAACATTTCACCTTCCCTTCCTTAAACCCTTTCTTGATCTCCTTCGTATACCTACTGCCTAATTACTTGAATGTGTTAATATAACATGAAAATAAATAAAGATAAAACAAAGTGTATGGTTGCTGGAAGAGAAGAGGTGACCACAAATATTATTCTTGGTGACACCACAATGAAGCAAGTCAAAGAATTTTTAAGTAGGTGTATCTGACAGAATATCTCAAAATGCCCGCTCAAAAGCAGAAATAATAAGTAGAGTTCAACATAGATATCATGATATGTTTAGGAAAAAAATGACTCTTGTGTGGAGTGTGCTACTGTATGGCAGCGAAACGTAGACTATCAGCCGGTGAGAATCTAGACGACTGGCTGCCTTCGAAATGTGGTGCTACATGCGCGTGGCTAGGATCAGATGACATTCCATTGGTTAGATCACATTCCGAAGGACGTGGTACTGAGCAGAGTCGGAGAAATGAGACAACTTCTAAAAAAAGTTGCATAACAACAATCCAAATGGAAAAGGCATCTGTGTCTGCTTGTTACTATCGCAGAAGGAATGATGGAGAGCTAAAACTATAGAGAGGTCACCCGAGAGACCAGGTGATTAGTGATATGCGCTGTAGCAGCTACCAAGAGATGAATGGCTGGCGGATAACAGAAATATGTGGAGAGATAGAGTGTTTGGTGCAAACCAATCCTAAGATTGTGACCAAAAAAAGATTATATCCCTGTTTTAACCATAAATATTGTGACTCTTCCAATGTGGTAAAATAAATTATTGAATCTTTTATTAGCAGTTTGTAATTTAAAATTAGTAAAAATGATAATTTTTAACAGAGACGTTATACGCAGAACGGATGAATATTATATTATCTTAACGTCTATAACGTCATAAATGTATGAAAGGAAAAAGGATCGCTTATCGCTTCCTAAGAAGTTTTTTTACTAAATCCGTATCGAACAAAGTTTTATCCAAATATTATGTACATAAACGTGATTTGGTAAGGCTATTACTTGTCCATTTAATATGTCGTTGATGCTCAGTAATATCAAGATGGGCCTTCAAATTATTTTGACTAAATCTAAAAGGTAGTTTAGATTGTATGACAAGATGCTTTGACTCCTAATAATGCTCTTTGAAGTACTTTATCAGTGAAGGAAGACGCGTGAGCGATAATAAACAAAAAAATCATAGCTTTATATGTATTTATATTTATGTAAAGAATTCGAAAAGTCTTGTAGTAGGTACCATCAATAATCGACAGTTACAAAAAATTAAAAAAAATATATTTTACCTATTGTTCTTGTGAAGGTTTTATTGTTCGTAAGGTTTTTCTCGACAGATGTATTTCGTTTCAAAGTAAATTCTAACAAGTATTGAAGTTTTCTAGACAGTTTGAATTTCCATAATAGTTTTGAGTGAAATATTCATGACGTAAATGATATGATTGGTGCCAAGTTGTCCACGCATTCTATTCAAATTCACGTGAGTATGATGCTACACAAGTATTATAGGAAAGAGTTATAAATTTTATAACCGATTTTTTTGATATTTACATGTGTAGTCTCATGAATATCTCTCGAACTCTAATATAATAAACACATAAATTATCCGATGGATTTCGCTGTAGCGAATAATTTTTAAAGCATTCGATATTATTTTTAAGATCGATATAACATAATATGTTATACGTATTTAGTCAAAATATTGTTTTTACTCACGACTATGGAATAATGAAGAAAAGGAAGCCGATTTTCAAGTGAAGAGGGCGCTTTTTACACCCCTTTTACTAACTTCATCTTTCCATACCGAAAATTTACAATCTTATTTTTTTTACAATCTTGCTGAATTTCAGCTAACTTTCCGAGCAGTCAGAGCTTTGATTTTTTTCAGAATTTGTGTATTCCCGATGACGATGAATGTTATAACTGAATGCATGATGACAGTACTGTTTTAGCTTGATTCATTTGATGCCTTATGATAAAATTGAACCATTTGCATTACAAAGATTTGATACAAAGTAAACAATAATACATAAATAAACTTATTGCATGTAACGATTCAACGAGAAGAAACTTTGAAAACAGAGTTTGCATTTTTTTTATTTATTTTCTTGACGAATTCAACGTGTCTGGCGCCGAAAACTGAAAATCTGTTCCTGTTTTAGTAAAGAAAAGGGAATTTGTATTTTTAATTGTATTTTAAATGCGATATCTCGACGGGTATCATGGAAACAGTCAATATTATTATGTAAAAGAAAAAAAAATATATAAAGTCTTAATTATATTTGATTTGTAAATTTTTGATGATTAAAAGAATGACTGCCATTTTGAAAAAGAAACATACATATTATGCCATTAACTCCTTAGTATCTCTGCACTGAGAGAAGAATGAAAAATATTGATTCATAAATCAGAGTTTTGATACTATGATGATTTTTTTTCATTGTGTTCGTTATTGTATAACAGTCATGGGTATCATGACTCTGTAAATTACAAGAAAATAATAATAATGTTACGTTTCATTAAAGGTATGCCTCTTATAATAAGCTCATTCATACCGTGTCTATTATATCATGTTTAGTTAGGGCACAAATACTTTGTGTGAAAATATAGGTATAAACCTCGATTTAATATTATTAATGGGAGGTCTTTTGCGCGTAATATCCTCTAAGGAGAGAGGCATTATGTGTATGTATTTATAAAAATGGTTGACATGAATGCGAACGAGATATTATACACACTTGAATACTGAATAAATATTTTGATTGATGAAAATACATCATAATATATTATACTTTTATATTAACACACTCTTTCATTCGAACTGAGAATACATTTATAAACCAATGTGAAGTATTCCTAAGGTTGTATATATTTATATTATACCTACGTATATTTTTTACAAACCGTCGAAAATTCTATCAAGAATGAAATCATGTAAAGATTTGTACCCTTTTGATTGATGTATGTAAATAAATCAAATATTTCGATACCAAATAGCTGTTGAGTTGCTTGCTCTCTTGTATTGGTACAGTAAGGCTAAAAAGTGTTCATCTTAATACAGGTAAAGATATTAGGTACAATTCGTATACCAACATAATATTATGATTTCATTTGAGTATTGTAGGTATATCATTATACAAACAGATCTGTAAATAACATCAGTGCGCATGACCAGCGATCTAAATGACACAAGTTGAAATTTTAAACGTTGATCAATTCCGTCTACTAAGCACAACTACATTATATGTAATTATTGTGATTTGTTACAAATCATATTTTGTTTAAATAAATTATATAATCTTTCATATTAATGACTTTCAAATTTAATGATGTTTTTTTTATTATTTTTTATTCATTTAATAAATAAAAAATGTGTGTAGGTCAACACATATTTTCAAGGTTAATGGTCATTTCATTAAAGCTTTTAAGGTATAAAACTGTACGATTTTCAGTAACATATTTTTATAGTTTTTCTGACGTATCTCAAGTTGTCTGAGGATTTTCTGTGCGTTACATTTAAAATAAATTATTCATTTTTCTCACATGTGCTGCCATATTTTTTTTTATGTTTTATTATACTATGTCAACTATCTGATGGATGATGTCGCGGATGAAGGAACTCTCATGCCATTTATCATAGTTATGTACGCCATGATAATACCCCTTATATTTTATTTTTCGGCCTGTACCTTATTTTATCATCATTTGGAGTTCAGTATGTATAATACAGTAAAATGAACATACAAATTTATTTATATAAATAAGCAATTCTTGGTTATTAATAGTCGATCTCTGAGACATGTTGGAAAGCAGTTTGGCTTCAATGTTGGTGTCCTTACTTCGATTTAACAGAAGATAAATTAATTATTTTATGTAGCTTCTCGGGCAACCAACAGTTGCCATGTCAAATAATTATTTAACACGCACCCAATAACAAGTTGTCTCATTATGGAGACTTACGATATTTATCGTCTCATATATCCAGACTGAAAACACAATTTTAAAAACTGTGTCTCCACCGGGAATCGAACCCGGCACCCTTGGATCACCAGTCAGATATCTAACCTTACAATTACCTATATCATGGATATACTTATTTTATGGAGATGTATAATATCTTTAGATGTCATAGAACTTCATATGATAAATATTATATTTTATTTTATTTTTAATTTAGGTATTATGTAAACAGACAGTTAAATTTACTAATTTTACTAACATACATAATATGACAATGTGAACCAATAAGTTTACAAATATTATCGTTATTAAAGTAACAAAAAGTAGTAGTTTTGAGTAAGGGAGTAGGAAAGAAAAGAAGGAAAAGGGGAACACACGTTAGGGGATAATTATATCCATGATATGGGTAGTCACGAGGGTTTCGATTTCGCTGGTTAGACCACACTTGCCCCATTGGACTGGTTGGTAAAATGCCATTAGGCAATAAACTAGATACTTGCACAGGACGGAAAAAAGTATTTATAATAATAATCGTCTTTGTAGTACAAAACCTATGTACCTATGTTTGTAAATAATGCTTTGCTGATTCTTGATTCATTTCACTCCTGGAAACGTAAATGTAAAGCTTACATTTTTAAATATCTTATTGTCTTATGTTTATATTTGTTTATTCAATTACATAGATACAAAGTTTATACATATATATCCGGTATCGAGAACATGAATGCGTTTAAAAAATGGACGTCGTGAGATGTAAACGATAATTTGGTTTATTTTTTCTAAATGTCATGAGCAAACGTTGAAGCATTTTTAAGTAGCCACAAATCAATATCACTCCAGCGGATATAAAGATTTTACATAAATCGTTTGAACCGTTTTGTATTTGAGACTCGATTCAAACGGTCGTGAATCTGGAACGCTTCAAAGGAAAATTTATTGCGCTGAAAATTAAAATCGCGCGCCGTTTGATCCGCACCTACCGTAACAAATAGTTTGTAATAGAATGTGCCTAAGAATAATTCAGTCGAGAAAATTATCCGGTAAATTTAAGTCGTTTTCTATTTTACCAGGATTTAAGTTTCTTTTATCGTTTTTTAGTGAATTAAACGTAGTAAGACGATTGATATATTATACAAAAACTATTTGAAAATTTAAACAGTTGAATATAAATATTATAGTTTCCTGCAAAATAACTTGAGAATTTTCGTCGCAGGGAGGGGCGGTTTGCATATTATATACTAACCAAGCAAAAAAAAAACACAAATTCGCGCACTGCGTAACCACATAATGTTCCAAGTTATTTGCCGCCAACTGTAATTTATGTTTGTAATTTAAAGTAACTAGCAAATTACCATACTGTATACGAAAAATCAGGTAGTAAGCGCGGAACGATTTTTAGATACGAGTAATATATGAAACATACAAATTACGAGACAGCGCTTATATATTTAACAATTCTTTTCTTTTACTAATAAATAACAAACATATTTTATTTATTAACAATGAGTCAAAGAAATTGTTATTTTTTATTCATTGTTTCAATATACTTGTTATTATTTTTCCCATCCCACAATTTTAGGTAACCAATGACAGGTGTGCGGGTGTGCATTGATCAACAAAAGGAAGCACGACACATGATTGGGTTATCACACACCAGTATCGTTTAACCCAAATAGTCACTACATTCAGAATGGGTGGTGAACCTCATTGCTGAACTATGTGAGATGTTATTGTTGCCTGTTGTATTTTCTATTACCCGACACTTACGGGACACCTGAAAACGATTATAACAGAAAAGAGTGGAAACACTGTTCTAAGCCGGTGCCTAGAGCATAAATAATTATTTTTTTTATTTCCAAATTTTACTCCTTTTTATCATATGTACATAATACCTTTTTATGTTGATGTTTAAAAACAATTTATTTATTATTTTTCTTATTTACTAAACTTTTTGTACAAAATATAAACAAATATAATGCACACTGGCGGGCTTTTGTCGTTAAGCAATTTATTCCAACCAACCAGATTACAGAGTGACAGAATTATCAACATTAAGCACATCAACAAAAATTAAAGCTAAAAATAAACAAAATATAAATTACACACAGATAAATAATAAAAACAAAAAAAACAACGTAGCAAAAAAAGGATTAGGAAAAAACAAGAAGAAAAAATCGAGATCAGGTGTTTAGGGATAAATATTCCTTCTTTAGAAAATATTACGAATAAAAGGAAAGGAAGGAAAAGGAGAGGGATCAGGTATTTTCGGTGAAATATCCCTGCTTTAGTCTATTCTTGAAAATGGAAAGCGAGTTTGACGAAGTGATTTAATGCTTGATCATTATCAGTTGAAAATTCTTTTACGATCCATCTTTAAAAAGGTATAAGATTACACACAACAAAGATCTTGTTTGATATTTACTAATATATTATATTTTTACTTCTGTATTTACCTATTGAAAAAATCTTATGTACCTACATTCTTATACGTATCGCAAATTTGAATTTCATATTTGGCTCAAGTTGTAAATAAGTTTAATGTGGTGCAAAGGAAAGATGTAGGTACTAAGTATAAAAATCCTTTGTCCCTTTAGAGTCTTATTATCTGTCTTATGGCTTCACATCACATTTAAGGAGCATCATTACGCCTTCACCCATCTCTTACGATCTCATTATAAGGAAATGTATGTAGACGATCCCTTCAAACACCTGTTAGGTTTAAATCTTTGTCTTTTATAAATATATCAAATTTATCAAAGTATTTAATTCAATATACTTATTTATTTTATAATTATTTTTTAGGAAACTTAACAGCTATACAATTTTTTATCTTTAATTATAAATATGTATATAAAAAAAAAAGCCAATTATAAAGTCTCATTTAATTACATTATAATATATAGATTTTGAGTAGTTGAGTTATTAAGTATGATGGTGAGTGTATGCGGAGGAAAGGGAAGGGTAATGGATATAGAAAAGCGTTGATAAGGAGGATATGAAGGTTTAAGGAAGATAGGTTTGATTTTTAACCAATAATATTACCAATAACTGGGCGTGATGTAGGTACGTTTCATCGATGTCTGCGTTGAGTTAAATATATCCGGTTGGGGGTCAAGACTACTGTAATAGTTTAAGCATCTGTTCATATAATAATTATGTGCGTAATTTGTTCTGCAATATGGTGTATATATGTAATATGTGATTTTTGGCGTTTTGTTCTCATTGGGCTGTTGAAAGAGATGGACGTAACATACATATTTGATTTATATAAAAACTGAACAGCTTTTTTTTTAAAATAAGATTAAATAATAAGATTTTCAGAATAAGATTAGAGACAAGGATTGATAATAAGACTTGGTATGTAGGGATGAGATTCTGTTATTGTGTTCATATTATATGATCGACTTATAAAAATATAAAAACGATCACATGCGATGTAGGTATATAACGATATTTAAAAAATCATCCTCAAATCATTTACTGAAATTACCTAGAAACTTAGAAAATGAAGGTTGAATTGAAATAATTTTCATAAACTGAATTTTAAATTTCATTACTTGTTTCAAATTTTCAGTGTTTTGAAATTATAAGCAATACCCTTGGTTTCATCCAGAAATTTTAACGAATATTTAAATTTGATCGTTGAATAAATTAATAAAGAGAGATCTGAACCAAGAAAAGTGACTATTGAAATGTTTTTATTTCAATAAAATTATTATTAGCTGTATACCCTTCTTGAGCTTGATATGTAAATCTGATAGATAGTTAATCTGATAGATAAACATTCAGATAGTTGTTAAGTATACATTCAAACGTGAATTTCGTTAAATAAAATCATTAAAGCCTTCATAGTGAACCAAAATAAGCATGAGACTGAATAATTATTTGGTAGTATTATTTCTTCAGACAAACTGATTATAACGTGAATAGATTTTGTATAAATGTGTATGTAACATGTAATATCCAACTGTCAATGGCGATAGTACCTATATATGTATTGTTGAAAAATTCGTACGAAAAAATAATAATCCAAATTATTCGCTACTACCACCACCACCCGCGACAGAAATAAGAATAGGAAGACTCAGATGGGCTGGACACGTCCAAAGAATGAGCGAGGAGGACGTCCCAAGACGGATCATGAATAGTGCACCGGGGGACGTAGAAAAGTTGGAAGGCCGAAGCTTCGATGGCTGGACGGAGTGGTGAAGGATGCGAACAGCATCGACGTCCATAACTGGCCCAATGCGTCGCAGGATCGACAGTCATGGAGGCGTGCTCAGCAGGAGGCTAAGACCTGACCTGGGTTGTGGAGCCACAGATGATGATGATGACCACCACCACCCGCTCTGCATATGGGGACTGCAAACGGCCCCTTCACAGAACGCTAAGTGAACGATAAGAAAAAAATGCATAGCACGAAAAGTAACTCATGGAGCCCTCTAGATCAGCGATCTCGGCACCATAGTGCAAAAGAACAAACGACGACTGTGAATGGAAGATTCACACTCGTAGACTTCAGATCTTTTAAATGAGAAATATCAGGGATATGAACAAGATTTCTGTAAAAAAATAACCTATTGGGAATCTCATAGGCACCATAACTGTGACAAAACTTTTTAATATTCCAAATTATTCAGCGCATTAAGATATTTTTTTCCTATACAAAACATGCATGTCAGGATAAGACAGTGTGGAATTCAGTCTTTTTTTCCTTCCCCAAATAGATAAATGTCTCGATAGTATGTACTTACGCATGAAGCTTAAATATCAAACTACAAAAATCCCCGTAGATATTGTGTATTTTGCCATTTTAATTGTATGTAACGATGTCGTCATTCAATTCAATTTTTACAAAAATTAAAAAAAAATGTACTACTATAATAATGTTTTTTCTAGAAAATTCAATTATTAAGTCGGTGTACTTATGACGTTTACGATATTTTGAAAATAGGAAATATAAGAATTTAAACACAAATTTGTCATAAAAAATATTTTTTTCTTAGTAAAAGAAGTTTGAGAAACCTTGGTGCTTTTTCATAAAAATAAGTTTGAGATATTGTATTTTTCTATATTTATAAAAAAATTCAGTCACTGACAGTCAAATTATTTTATTTTGAAAAAAATCTGGCATCTACTTATTATTGCCAACTGAAATTTACATACATTTTGTTTGTTCGTTGGTATTCGACTACACTAAGAGCTTCAATTAAGTATATATTATGTAAATAGGGTATTTTTCAAGTCACTCCTATAACAGGCGTTTTCTGACAACCGAGTAAATCCCTAAATAAAAAATGCGTAAAAAGAATATTATCTCTATTTTCCCGGAAGATACACGTCATCATGAAAGTAGTTAAATAATTATGTTCAAACAAATCCGTATGCTTTTATTTGGCGTTAAATTGTATTTGAATTTCATATTTCGCCGTTTATTTATATCTTATAAGTAGAGAGACCTGAATTTATTCGCGCTTGCGATAATCTCGATTTTATTCGCAAACAACGCGAATTTTCACGTTCTAAAATAATAACACCGAAATTTGGCTCTTTTACGACATTTTCATAAAAAAATACACAGTATTTATTCACGAAAAATAATTATTATAACTCAAATTTCAATCATTGCAATTAAAATAAGACAACATAACTAGGTATAGTAATTTGTTGACAAAATAAATAAAGCTATATCATATGGATGCTTTACGCTAATGTCGATTCATATACATAGGTTTTCATTCTCCTATAATAGGTACTGTTATGAGAGAGATAAGAACAAACCTTAGAAAAAAACAACTTGACTACGATGGCGGTTCTGAATTTCAAATATTTTTAAAATTCAATTATATAATATAATTTTTGTTTTTTTTAGCGTATTAATATGAACAAATGTGATTTAAATAAAAAAAATATGGTTAAAACAGTGTTTATATTTTTATAAATTATTATTTTTTTTTTATCCATGCTCGCTCCCAGTGTGGGGCACGTGTGGACGCCATGAAATTATTAAGCATACATATTATCATTTATAGTGAAAAAGAACTTGCGAATCTAAATCATTTATTGATTTCTCTAAATTTATATTTTTTGTACAAAATAACATCGTTTTTTAAGAATGTCACACTTTTAATGAAAAATAACACAGATTACATTAAAATAAACACGATTTTTCGCTACAAAAATATCACACCTTTTCCAAAAATAGAACGCAATAATAACGGCGCTTTTATGACAAATTTACGTGTTTAACTGCCTAATTTCCCTTTTTTTAAACACCGAAACACCTCAACTAGATTATATCAATTTAATTTTCTATATAAAATATAAACTTTATATGCAGCAGTTTATCCAAAACATGCAGTTTATCCATTCATGTAAAATCAAAAATGGTTATTAAAAATTGAATTAAGTGAAGTCATCGTTTTATTCAATTTGTATGTCAGTATTTATTTATTTATTTATGTATTTATTTATGTATTTATTTATTTATTTATTTATAATTATTATTTTTTTTTATTTATTTATTTATTTATTTATTTATTTTTTTATTTATTTATTTTTTTATTTTTTTATTTTTTTATTTATTTATTTATTTGTGTGTTTGTTTGTTTATTTATTTATTTGTTTGTTTGTTTGTTTGTTTGTTTGTTTATTTATTTATTTATGAATTAATTTATTTATTTCTTTATTTATTTATTTATTTAATTATTTATTTATTTATTTATTTATTTTTTTATTTATTTATTTATTTATTTATTTATTTATTTATTTATTTATTTATTTATTTATTTATTTATTTATATATTTATTTATTTATTTATTTAATAAACAGAGACACCAACAGAACACTGAACAACACAAACAAAGAAATCATGATACAAAAACATAAGAATCTCCAGTGCTCCAATAACAGGTATCTCCCGCATGGCTATTGTGCATAGTTTGGTAGGTACAATCAACGTCTCCTGAGCATTCATATAATAACAAAAAAAAAATTACTTTGCACAGTTCAAAATAAACTTTAAAATACACATATATATATGAAGGAGAACAAAAAGAAAACAAAAGTTGAACTAAAAAGATAAAGCAAAAAAAAAGAAGAAGGAAAAATTGAACTGAAACAAAAAAAATAGATTTTGGCCCATCATATTTAAAAGAATAAAAATAAACAATTTATCAAAGATCAATTTCTACAAAATATGTACGTCAGTGTCAGTAGGGTCCTATATAATACATTAAATTGTCACAACGATTCAGACGCTACACATCAGCACTTTATGGGATGTCTTTAATTTTTGCATTGTTTTCGTTTTATAGAAGAAATAAGTGTTTTTATATATGATATTAAGCTCGGTTATGTTTTCTTTTTAAAGTGTAAATAAGTGATTAAAGATAATTTTTTTTAAGCTTGGTCGTGTTTTGCTTTTATAGTATAAATAAGTGATAGAAAATATGATTTTTAATCTCGGTCACGTTTTCCTATTGCTGTACGATAAATTGAATACTCGTCTGATATTGAACATTATTGTCGTGTTTCATTATGATGAAAATTCATAACATTCTCGTGGGTACAATTATGAAACTAATTATATCCCCATACCTATATTGATAATTGTGCTTATTCGCATAATTGTATGTTTCATTCTATTCAATTGAACGAATATTTGTTTTAGTAAATATATTTGTTCAATTTAATCAATGTTTCAAATACACTATGATAATCACAGAGATATTGATCTGTGATGATTCTTCTCTTCTTCGGCTTTCTCCATTAGACACGTCGTCCTGTCCTGTGCCGTTTACATCCAGAGGCGCGATTCTCGTTCTTTTTTAGCTATCCATAACGCCTTTAAATCCATATGATCCTTATAATCCTTAAAATTTTAGAAAACGCGATTCTCATTTCAATTTGTAGTGATAGTAAAAGCGATGCTATCCCTCGCAGGTATCCATACCGTAGCGCTCGCATTAGAGGTGTCACTAACGCTTAGCGCTATCCATAACATCAATTTGTCACTTGTCACTTTACTGACATTTCAATGGAATTTTGATCATTTACACACGTTCATAATTTAAAATAAAAAATAAATCCTACACTATAATATTCAATAACATCCTAGAGTAAACTTGTATTTTGAAGGGAGTTGTAACTAACGTGATAAAAATAACAATGCATTTAATGATAAAGGAAAAAAAATCAATGTACAAATGAACAATAATAATAAAAATGTAAAAATAATTATTTGTATAAAGGCCAAGTACCTACCTAATTAAGATGAATAGAAAGAATGTAAAACCAATTAGAACATATTCAATGTCTTCAAATACCTAATATTTATTTAAAATAAATCCTTTATCACATGCATTTACTGGTAAAAATATGGATGCAATCATTTTGTATGGACACCTATCACTCACGCGAGAACAAGAATCGCAAGAAACACATACATTACATTCTTTCGCAAGCGCTAGTAGCCATAATTTTCTATTCATAACAACAGTTAAGGATTTAAACGAGAATCACGCCTTAGGACATGCCAGTATATCGTTGGGTTATCATTCCACATCGGCTGCGGTCGCCCCACACCTCTCTTTGTCGTACGAGGTATCCAAGTCGGCAATCTCTTTGTCCACTTGTCGTCCGAGGTTTTCTGGCTTCGTGTCTTGCCAACTTCCATTTCAGAGTCGTCACACGGTGGATTGTTTCTAGACCATGTGTAGCAACCAGCAGCACACACTCTTCATTCTTCATTCATTTATTTATTACCTTTCTTTATTTCAATACGCTTTCGAAAACATACTTATATTAATTCAAATTATTGAAATAAAATTTCGATTCACTAAATTACTCGATCACTCAATGGGTTATAATAATAATAATAATAAATAATAAATTTGGATCATATTTATAGCGCCGTTTTTGTGATAACCTCACCTCAATAATGAACACTTTCTTGCACCCTGCGCAAATAGCAAGTTTATTGCCGTATGCCAATTTCTTCCGACTAACCAGTGTTTCCAGCCCAGAAAAGCAATATTTGCGTGAGATATAAATTTAAATAAATTTCTCCTCTGCTAGGAATCGAGCCCAGGACGCCCGCACAGAAACCGAACGGCTTACAAACTGTGTGCCTCAGCGGTCGGCACAATAACAGTCGGTACTTTCCTATTCATACAATTCTGATATGATTTTATTATTGAGTTTGTATGAAATTTCACAGAATGAATTTGAGATTTTTTAAAATTATTTTGTTCTTTTTTAATTCTGCTTGCTTGTTTTTAAAATATTGTATTTACATTTTTTTCACGTTTGTTATGGTTACAAAAATATGAATGATTCTTTGAAGTATATTTTTACTGTATTTTTGTTATTTTATTCAAACATACAAATAATAGATATAAAATAACAAGATACCTCTTCTTGTAATTGAGATCAGATCACGTATTTTTACTAACCTATAATTAAAATTGTTTCTCGGATTTATTAAAGAAATTCTTTTTTGCTTAGTACAAGTAATTTATTATTTATTTTCTTTAAAGAAATATGAGCAAAAACTAATGAATTTCATGTTAATCAACAAATATATTTTTTTAAGAATGAATATATTCTTGAAACAAGTACATATATGTACATCCTCATACATTCTTTAAAATAAGCAAAAATGCTTTTACTATAGGTATTAAACTATACATTTCTCAAAAATAAATATATCTTTTTTTCTTACTTCTAATCTGAATGTTAATTTAATGTTAATCAAAGAATTTGGTTTCAAAGCGAGTTGTAAAGAGATTTTTTGAAATCTACGATTTTATCATTTGCGGACTGTAAGTAGGTAATTGGTTCCTAATCGACTTATTTCTTGATGTACTTACCCATTAGTTAATGCGGACGGAAAATTGTTTGAATATTGGAAAGGTTCTTTTAAATAACTAAGTAGATACATAATATAAGACAACGTAATGAACGCTGAGTAGATTTTTGGGTAATTAGACTCGAGCACAGTTTTTTTTTACTCAGAACATCTATCGAATTTTCAGAAAATTCTAATTTAGCTAGAAAATATTATACCGAAATAATTTAACATTTTCGAAAGTAAATCAATATTGCTAATTTTTTTGTTTTTTTTATTTAAAATGTGTTTTTGGGAAACTTTTCCATGTTGCTAATCAATTTATGTGTCTTTTCAATATTCTTTATGGCTATGTTCATATATTTTTTGTATTTTCCAAATTTATTTACGGAAATTTTTAAGTTTACCACAATGTTGTTTGTGTGAATAATATTTGATTGGAAACAGTTTTACATGCATCGAATAATTTTTATATTCTTGTTTTTTTTTATTTGAAAGTTGGCAAATGTGAATTTGTCTTGTACCAATAACAATTTTCCACGATTTAATCGTTGCTTTCTTTCAATTTTTCCTTTCACAACTTCAGCCAGAACACAAAAATAAATAATAAATATATTATAAATTATAAAATAACAAAAACACACACTTGATTTTCGTTCTATTAGATGTATTTGATTATATTACAGGGGACTCTAACCAGTGACCCAACTAGATTTTTTTAAACAGAAATTTGTATAGATTCATTTGCATTATATAACTTATTTTTCAACCGTCCGAAACAAACAGCTAGAAGCTATTCAAAAAACACCACATAAATCTACCCGAAAGATTGCCGAAGTTTGACGAAGCGACTCTCCCAAAGATTTATTCGCCTGACATGTTAATTTTTAATAAAACTACTAGTTTCAGTCTTGTAGAGTATTATTCTGACGATGTGCCTTACATGAAACGCGGCGATAATCAATTAAATTTAATGAATAAAATTTGAAGTTTTTTATTTATTTTATTAATTATATTATATTTACATACGATCGAGTTCTATCGAAAATTGTCGATTATCAAACTTACATAAATATGATTTTTTTACTCGTTGTATAAACAAAGAACAACTTATGAGCTTTGTATTATAAAACGAATTTATTTTTCATTTCGAAATTCATACAAAACAGAACCAACATAAACTTTCAGAGTATGAGAACTTCAAGAATGTATGCTGTTAGGTATTGTTGTACTTTATATTCTGTAGATAAACCTTTTGTATATTGTAGAATGAAATTTAACATTTTTGAATTTCCGTTGTTAGCAGGCGGAGAGCGATGGTGATGGCATGAAACTTTGATGTGTTTACTTATGAAGTATTTGTTCAAAAATTCACAGAGAACTCAAGAGTATGTAAAAGACAAAATAGGTAGGTGAGCATCCTGAACTGACATGGATATGGTTAAGTACCTACTAACGTAGGGGCAACTACCTACGTTTTTTTTACATACACGTAGGTTAATAATAAGTAGGACATTTTAAATTTATGCGATATAAAATTATTGCAGTGAATATTATGTTATAAAAAATGAAATAGTCTAAGAGATAGCAACGTCAAAAAACAATTATTTTTTTAAGGCTGATTTTTTCATATTTCGTTCCTTATTGAATATAGGTATGAAAAAGGTAAGTCACGTGTTCCGTTAATCTTTACGTATCACATAGTGTAAAGTGTATCAGGAGCTGTCATTCATAACTATATTCTGTGAAACGAACGAATGTGTATACGTGACGCTTTAGGTCTTTACACAAAACTTAACACCCCCTCGATATGCCGCATAAAACATTGCGAATTAATTCACCTGTCGAATGTCATACGTATTTCGCTCCAATCAGAATACCGCGTTACGAACGGCGAACGGAGGTTTTCTCGACATAATGCGCGGTAGTTTACGCGGGCTAGTGTAAAACAGAATAACGATCTGATATAAGAAACATATGTAGCGTAAAAACTTGTGTATATTGCCGCGATAAAAGAACCGGAATAGGCCCACAGGGAGTGGTTGCGTTTACTAGAAGATTTTAGTATAATTTGTATCTTCGTACATAAGTCCTTTTTGTGCTCTTATACCATCCATCTGATAACAATGAAACGTGTCTGTTTCACCAGGTCACGAATATCTCTCTATGCCTATTTAGCCTATTTAGCGGTTATGTCTCAAGTAAAGTAAAAATAGCGTTTTACCACTCCCGAATAGCGCTACTCGTCAGATAAAGTGACAAGTAACTTATAGGGGACTTTGCGTACCCAGTAAAGTTATTCAGAACTTTATTTGTCACTTTGACAGTTGCATTTCATTGCCGGTATCATGTGTGTCATTGTTATTTTCTTTTAAATATGATTTTATTTGAAGCAATAGACGATGTTTTTTATGCGGAAATGTTTCCTACACGAATAAATAAAATATTTTGGCCATGAAAAGACTACTTCGTCAAATTCGATGAAGTTGATTTTAAAAGAAAATTTCGCTTGTCAAAGCTTACAGTATCAATGGTATATGACTTGATAAAATATCGAATTACGACAAATACAATGAAGCACATACAAACTTTGATTTACAAAACATTACTTTATTATATTCATTTGTTATTTAAATTATAAATGACATTCAAATGTAAAATTAAGTATTATTTTAAATACATAGAATATTGTTTGTTATTATTTAAATTCAAAAGCTACGACACACAGTTTCGATTCTAAATGTCAAAATGAAACGCAAAGAGTATATAATACCTTACGGATAATGAAACGCATTTGGCGTTTGTCCATAGAAGGATTTGAAAACTAGTACATTTTTATGCATTTGTCCAACTGTCGATTCGTTCATGAGAATTCAATTCTCTTAATGAATCGACATTATTAAGCCAAGATGCGTGTACGAAGGAAAATTTTGTATGGTGTAGTGGACTTTTTGCATGCTAATAGCACCAACTAGAGGCCTCGCAGCATATATGTTCCCATACATGGATTTTCTCAGAATTCATGAGTTTTGTGTGTGTGTGTGTCTGTGTGTCTGTGCGTCTGTGCGTCTGTGTGTCTGTGTGTGTGTCTGTCTGTCCCCCCCTTATAAATTTTGATCCGCTTAATTTACAGAGCCCAAAATTTAAAATATATAAAATTTACAAGCCTATAAAACTTTTATACTCAGAATTGTGAATTTTAGTTTCAGTCAGGGGTTATCAACTTTTGAAATTTTGATTTATTTTTCCATATATCTCAGAAACCGTAAAAGCTAGAACGCTGAAAACTGGTATAAACATAGACAAATACAAAATCTCAAATTGTTTTTTTTTTTAAAAATCCAGGGTTTCTCAAATATTTTTTATTAAGAAAAACATTTTTTTTTATGATAAATTTTTGAGTTTAACTGCCTATATTTCCATTTTTTTTAAAAATATCGAAAAAAGCCGAAACACCCCAACTAGATAATTTAATTTTCTATAAAAAATATCACCATTGTATTAGCACATCTCAATTTTTTTTTAACTATTTTTATAAAAATTGAATTTAGTGACGACATTGCTTCATACAATTTGTATGGCAATAGCTACACACAATAATCTAAGAAGACTTAATAGTTTGATACTAATCTCCAAACATAAATACATACCATCATGCTGTTTTCATATTCTGGGTAGGATCAAAGGACTGACCTCCATACTATCCAATCTTGACATACATACCTAGGTACATGTGTTGTATAGAAAAGCAAATATCTTAAACAAGTTGCATGTAACACATGAGATCCAACTGTCGATAGTGATAGTATGTACCTACAGTTGTAGAATAAGTACCAAACTATAAACCCATAAATACAAATTATTTAATATTTTAAGATATTTGGTTTTCTATACAATACATGTACTTACCTAGGTATGTATGAAAAAAAAAATTGAGATGTGCTAATACAATGTGAATATTTTTTATAGAAAATTAAATTATGTAGTTGGAGTGTTTCGGCTTTTTTTGATATTTTAAAAAAAATTGGAAATATAGGCAGTTAAACTCATAAATTTATCATAAAAAAATATTTTTCTCAATAAAAAGTGTTTGAGAAACCCTGGATTTTTAAAAAAAAAATAAATTTGAGATTTTGTTTTTGTCTATGTTTATAACAAATTTCAGCGTTCTAGCTTTTATGGTTTCTGAGATATATGGAAAAATAAAGTAAAAATTCAAAAGTTGATAACCCCTGACTGAAACAAAAATTCAAAATTCTGAACACACACACACACACACAAATGTTCTACTCCAAATTCTGAGTAAATCCGTATATGGAATATATATGCTGCGAAGTCTCTAAGTTGGTGTTTTTTGACTTCAAAGAAAGAAAAGCCGGGAAAAAAGTAGACCCCTGCATACAATCTCGCGTATCTTGGATTTAAACTGCCACTTCCTTCAAGAGAATTTCATTCTCTTGAACGAATCGACAGTTGTAAAATATTAGAAAAACAGTCACGAAAAATGATTAATCGAAAACATTGCGATCTCTCGGACAAGAATACATCAGTTGATTTAATTATTTTTCAAATAAACCGATTGATTTGAAAGATAAACACTGCTTAACATTGAAATCATTCTTAACCATTGAACAATATGTACTACGTACTAGTATAAATCAATTTTCTTAACTGACATAGACTTTTCACTTTCTGACATAGATCTTTTATATTTAAAATAACCTTTAACTCCGCGTTTCTTTAGGGGTGTATTGAATTCTATGTTTTGGGAATAGTTGATAAGGAGCAAGTAAGATGAAAAGGTCGTCCTGATATAAGGAAATTATAAATATACGCACTCAAGGGCAATAAAATCGCACACCTCGAATTTTTCCACTTAAAGCTGTTTTTTTGTCCTGAATATAAAATAAAATAAAATAACCCTAACTGAAAATTTATTTCTATACCTTTTCAATGACACCTAAAAACATTTTACGAATTATCCATAGCGGGTTTTAGGGCCTAAAATTATAGCGTACCCGAAAAATTACAAAAATTTGGTTTACGGAAAAAGAATATTAAACAAAAAATATTTTTGTAAATGTTTATTAATATGCAGTTTTATCTCCACTAGCTTTAATAACAACCTCTAATCGACCTTATTAATTTAACAACGAAATCTTGAGGTATTTCGTTCCACTCCTCTTCTATGGCAACTCGAAGCTCTCGGATTCGTGTTGGAGCCGGGCTTCTGGCCCGAACTCTTCTTTTGAGCTCATCCCAAACATGCTCAATGGGATTGAGGTCATGACTTCGAGCTGGACAATTAATTGCGGTGATTCTTACATCTTCCATGTAAACACGAACTGTTCTAGCGACATGCGGCCTGGCGCTGTCGTGCATAAGGACGAATTCTTCCTCCATAAGCCAGGCAAGCGGCCTCACGTGGTGTTCAAGCACTTCCTCGACGTATCGTGCAGCTGTTAATGCTCTCGATCTCGGACTGGTATGCGCCCCAGTAATGAACACAATGTTCGTTTTGGTGTTCAGCATTATGCCACCCCAAAACATACAGGATCCGCTTCTGCAGCATTGTACAAAACGCTCTGATGACCTTCTGCAGACTCTTGAGCGTCCATCATGACCATGTAGAGTCATCCTGGACTCATCAGAGAACATAACAGCCCGCCACTGTTCATACGTTCAATTTAAGTGTTCCCTAGCATTTTGTTTGGCGGTGTGCTGTGGTAAATTTTGGACCATTTGCAGGTCGATGTGCAGTCAGTCCACCTTCTGCCAATCTTCTTCTGACTGTCCACCGGCTTTTACTCACATTGCGTACTTCTTGAATTTGTTGTCCCAGTTCAACCCAGTTAAATAAATAAAATCGATGAAATATCGATTAGAGGCTGATATTAATTAAATCTAGTGGAGATAAAACTGCATATTAATAAACATTTACAACAATAATTTTTTGTTTAATATTCTTTTTCCTTAAACCAAATTTTTGTAATTTTTCGGGTACCTACGCTAGATTTTAGGCCCTAAAACCCGCAATGGGTAATTCGTAAAATGTTTTTAGATTTCATTTAAAAGGAACTGAAATAAACTTTCTGTTAAGGGTATTTTTTTATATTTTAATTAATATTCAGGAAACAAAAACAGCTTTAAGTGGAAAAATTCAAGGTGTGCGATTTTATTGCTCTCAAGTGTAGAACAAAAAAATACGTAGCATAATGGATATTTTTTCTACAACCTTTTTTTTAATATTGACAAAATTTGGAATGTTTTAGAAGAACCTGGAACTAGAGGCACCTACAGGGCTTACGACCTGTCATCGGCTGGTTTAATAATAATACACTTATATCGACCAGGTACATTAGAATATTTATAATAATAATGATAATTTCCTAATTACACTTCCTTGCACCCAGCGCGAGTGGAGAGTTTATTGCCGTTTGGCAATTTCTTTCAACTAACCGGTGTTTTCAGCTCAGAGATGCAATATTTACGTGAGAAATAAATTTAAATAAATTTCTCCTTTGCTGGGAAACGAACCCAGGACGCCCGCACAGAAACCGAACGGCTTATCAACTGTGTCACGGTGGTCGGCACTTACGTGATGACTTTATGCTCTTGCGCAACGTTCACCAATTATGCCTTCTTATTGAGTTCCTTTATCAATGCGAATATTTTTTTAATTACATATATGCAATTAAAAAAATATTCGAAAGTACCTACATTATAATGAAAAAATCGTCAGTATTAACAATTTGAAATATATATAAAACTAGTAAAACCCGGCAGACGTTGTCCTGCCTGTTTAATTATTTACCTCCAAATATATAAAAATGGTTGATCGGTATGTTTCCTTTTTATTATTTAACATTCATATCTAGATTCGCTTATTATAATTCCGTATTTTTTTCCCTTCCATCCCTACAGTCCCTTCCGTCCCTATTCATTCATTCAATTGTAATTTTATATAATTATTCAAACAAATATAGGTACTTGAACCTTTAGCATTATTCCAGTTTTATATAATATACCATTTAATGTATGGGTATATAGGATTTTTTCTGAACAAACCCACTAAGTATCAATTCAATACCATTTTTTTAGATATCGAATAAATAAATAAATAAATTATAATGCATAAACCTTCTCCTGAATGAGCTGAACAAATTCCCAAAGTTTTATCGCAATCGGATGGTTGGTTTAGGAGTTCATCGCGAACAAACAAATATACGTAAATCCATTTTTATATATATAGATAATATTTCGTAGAATAATTAAAAGCAATGGTATAGTAATTGTTTTTTTATACATATATTTCATCAATTTAGTATTTTACCTTGATATTTATTCCAATTATCCCTTAAATATTCATTAAAATTAAAATTATTTTATTTGAAAACATTTTTTAACTCAGGATCATTTTAAAGAAGGCGATTGCAAGGTGACAAAATAGTATGTAGAGTATTCTGTGATCCAGGCAGCTCGAGTGTGAGATGTTTTGTCTCTTACAGAGTTAGCTTTTAAAGGAGGCGATTGCAAGGTGACAAAATAGTATGTAGAGTATTCTGTGATCCAGGCAGCTCGAGTGTGAGATGTTTTGTCTCTTACAGAGTTAGCTTTTAAAGGAGGCGATTGCAAGGTGACAAAATAGTATGTAGAGTATTCTGTGATCCAGGCAGCTCGAGTGTGAGATGTTTTGTCTCTTACAGAGTTAGCTTTTAAAGGAGGCGATTGCAAGGTGACAAAATAGTATGTAGAGTATTCTGTGATCCAGGCAGCTCGAGTGTGAGATGTTTTGTCTCTTACAGAGTTAGCTTTTAAAGGAGGCGATTGCAAGGTGACAAAATAGTATGTAGAGTATTCTGTGATCCAGGCAGCTCGAGTGTGAGATGTTTTGTCTCTTACAGAGTTAGCTTTTAAAGGAGGCGATTGCAAGGTGACAAAATAGTATGTAGAGTATTCTGTGATCCAGGCAGCTCGAGTGTGAGATGTTTTGTCTCTTACAGAGTTAGCTTTTAAAGGAGGCGATTGCAAGGTGACAAAATAGTATGTAGAGTATTCTGTGATCCAGGCAGCTCGAGTGTGAGATGTTTTGTCTCTTACAGAGTTAGCTTTTAAAGGAGGCGATTGCAAGGTGACAAAATAGTATGTAGAGTATTCTGTGATCCAGGCAGCTCGAGTGTGAGATGTTTTGTCTCTTACAGAGTTAGCTTTTAAAGGAGGCGATTGCAAGGTGACAAAATAGTATGTAGAGTATTCTGTGATCCAGGCAGCTCGAGTGTGAGATGTTTTGTCTCTTACAGAGTTAGCTTTTAAAGGAGGCGATTGCAAGGTGACAAAATAGTATGTAGAGTATTCTGTGATCCAGGCAGCTCGAGTGTGAGATGTTTTGTCTCTTACAGAGTTAGCTTTTAAAGGAGGCGATTGCAAGGTGACAAAATAGTATGTAGAGTATTCTGTGATCCAGGCAGCTCGAGTGTGAGATGCTTTGTCTCTTACAGAGTTAGCTTTTAAAGGAGGCGATTGCAAGGTGACAAAATAGTATGTAGAGTACTCTGTGATCCAGGCAGCTCGAGTGTGAGATGCTTTGTCTCTTACAGAGTAAGCTTTTAAAGGAGGCGATTGCAAGGTGACAAAATAGTATGTAGAGTATTCTGTGATCCAGGCAGCTCGAGTGTGAGATGCTTTGTCTCTTACAGAGTTAGCTTTTTGAACATTCGAGCAGTTCTTAAATGTATTGCGGTGTCATGTTGTTTAAAGCGTTTAACACTATCAAATAAAGTAAGAAGTAGTTTAATATTATTAACTAAACCTCGCAACATCGTTAACCAGCATTAAGGCCCCCATTCACGATCGAGCCATCCTTCCAAACGGCTTGCCATCACTCCAAAATGCGCTCGTGAATGTCAAATCCCGCGCAGCCCAATTGGCCTGACACACCAAAATGGAATTCTAAACGATCGAAACTCTGTAGTACTGCGAAAACGGCACGGCGCATCCTGTCGGCAGGGCATGCTCGTGAGTGTGAAAGCCAGCGGTACCTACATTGCGCCATCTCATTGCGCCTAGCTGTTTGACACTCTCGTGAATGAATTTAAACAAACCGCTAAATAGCAGTTGTATAAAACGCATCATCAGAATTCTAACTCATTTTTACTTGAAAATTAAAAAAAAAATAAAACTTATTAATGCGAAAGCGCCGACCGCTTGCATATGCTAATTTTGATGGCTCGATGGCGCGATGGTGCGCCCGTGAGTGTGATGAAAATTTTACAATGCTCCAAATGGAGCCGGTCCAAATGGAACGACGCCGAATGGCACGATCGTGAATGGGCTGCTTTAGTTTAATTAAATTTGACACTTATAGAGCTGCCTTTAACTGTTTTAAGTACTTCATCATTTTACGAATTTTATTTGAATAAATAAACCTTTTGCTTGGCTACTGGTGTTTGCAATGGTGTTACTTTCAATACCAAGGAAATATTTCATAATCGAATATTTTAATTGTCAATAATGTGTGAGTCGGGAGTCAATACAAACCAATATCTCAATAGATGGCGTAACAAAAAAGTATTTTCGTCACTTCATAGATGGCGATTGTGTTTAAGCTTATTCTTAGATGAAAATCTTATTTCAAATATTTCAAAGATTGGTTCAACAGCAGACATCGATAGCAGAATCCACCAAGCAAGAGTCGCCTTCAACAAGAGTTCAACAATTTTAGAATCCGCTAATATTTTCATCAAAATTAGGAAAAATTTGATCAAGACTCTTGGGAGTGTACTGCTATATGGCTGTGAAACATGGACCATCAGCAAACGCGAAACGGGACGTCTGTCTGCGTTTGAGATGTGGTGCTACAGACGCATTGCTTAAGTTCACTGGTTAGAACACATCAGCAACGACAAGTTACTAAGCCGGGTTGGAGATACAAGGCAACTTATGAAAAGAATTGCCCAACAGAGAACAACTTGGATAGGCCACAACATCCGGCACCCAGGCCTGCTTTTTATCATCGTCGAAGGAATGATTGATGGGGGCAACTGTAGAGGCTGCCCCAGAAACAACTATATAGACCAGATAATCGGTGACGTGCGCTGTAGCAGCTACAAAGAGATGAAGAGACTGGCGGACGATAGAGATATGTGGAAATATCGAGTGTTTGGTGCAGACCAATCCTTGGATTGTGACCCAGAAGAAGAAGGAAACTCATTTAAAAGACATAATTGGAGAAGGTTGCACAAGCGCATAAAGTGATCACGTATGAAAGCCGATAGTTGCATATACGCAATGACAGGTGACATTATGACAGGTGGAAAGCCCTGTACCTATGTGCTTCGATTTCCCGGTTCTCCTATAATATTCCAACTTCGTCTCTATTGAGATGTTAAATATTTGTAATATTTCACTTAAAAACAACCAAGAAATACTTTTGAAATAATCTATTACCACATCTCTATTGAGAAAAAAGTTATGAAATTTAATATACCTATAGCAAATATTGGTTGCCAACCGCCGCGCCGCGCCGTGGCAAAGTAGCTAAGCCGTTTGGCTTATTTGTAGGCATTTTGGGCAGGATCCCCAGAAGAGGAGACATTAATTCTATTCTCACGCAAATATTGCTTCTCTGGGCTGGAAACACTGATTAATCGCCATACGGCAATAAACAAGCAACTTGCGTAGGGTTCAAGGAAGTGTTTAAAGTATTGATAATTAAATAAGTTTACTGTCGAGCAATACTCAATGAATCTCCATTTTTATTTATTTATGTTAACACAGATTAAAGACTAGTTTTGTTTAGTCTTCTGACAAAGGTCTTTAATAGACCTACATTATATCTACTGGTCAGTGTTTTTAATAAAATATAAATAAAATCATTGTATATCCATAAAGTTAATTAAGTAGGTACATTCATTCATATATTGTGCTGTGAGGTACCGGCTTAGAATAGTGCTTCCACTCTTTTCAAGTCCAGTCAAACAGTGAAATCAAAACCCTTTTGATTGCCCATATCATGCCCTTTTTTTTTTTTTTTTAAATGAATATGTCCTTGTTGAACAAGTGCATATACATCTTCCTACGTTCCCTAAAATAAGCATAAATGCTTGTGCTATAGGTGAACGAAATCGATCGAGGCAGGATTCGAACTCCCGACCACTGGATTACTAACCCAATGCGCTAACCGCTCTGCCACCGACCTATCTATATCATATACAGTTCTATAGTATCACAATATATTATAGTACTACATATGATTATTATATCCATGATATGTGTAATCATGAGGATTTTGATTTCACCGTTTGACCGGACTTGCTCCCCAGGTGTCACATAAGAGCCGGGTAATCGAAAATGCAACAGCCAAAGTAACATATCACAAAGTTCAGCAACGAGGTTGACCAGCCATTCTGTATGTTGTCTTTTTAGGTGAAACGAGACGAATGTGTGGGCATACACACATGTGTCGTGCTGATTTTATATGGTTATGCACACCCGCCGCTGGTTACATCACATTGTGGGAAATGCCGTGATTGAATGTAGGTGTGTGTTGGTAGTTTTGTAATAAATTTTAAAAAAAATGACTTTTCGATGGATATTTACAATAGTTTGTCTCGGTGTTCGCCTATCAAATCAAAATAGTTTTTTATTGTATTCAGGCACACTGTCTCAGACCTTTTTATTGTATTCAGGCACACTGTCTCAGACCTTTTGTGTCCCAGCCAACCGTTGTTTCGTATTTTTTTTTTGCACTGAACCGTATAACTTTTATTAATATTGAACAAGTTATCGAGAATTTTAGATTGTATATATTTCTCGAATAAGCCTCAATACAAATGAAAGTTTAGCGAAGCGTATATTGTATTTTTATATTTCCAGTTACATAATGAAATCAAATTATTTTCATATATTCGTCTTTAACTTCGTTGATATAGCAATGTCAGAATAAAAATATTACTGTACCTAGCCTAAACAAAAATTAACAAGATTCCAATTGCAGGGGCAAGTCTAAAACCTTCGGACTAGGCAAACCCTGAAAAAAAATTGGCATGTCGAAAATTCTATGTTTTTTTAGCATCGTTGTTCATTTCAGTGGCCATGAAAAATATTTTTAAAATCACTCTTCAAAATAATATTTACATTTGTGGCCCGGTAAAGCATCGTATCCACATACGGTTCAATTTTTAATCTAGTAGTATGGTTGCAATAAAATAAATAAAAATATTAGTTCTGGAATTTCTTAATAAAATATTCATAGGCAAGCCAAGATTTTTGGCTTCTATAAGCAATTCCGCTACTGTAGTTGGATAGAATTTTAGATTATTTTAGTTTTTGTATCGTCAGTTCGATACATAAAATGCAACCATAAAGCATATTTTGGGTGCGGAACACCATACATTAAAATTATTTCTGGTTGAAATGCGTAGCATGAATTTACAAAAAAAAAATATAACACCCTTGCAAAACAGTAGGTATACTTTTATACTGTGTCAGAAACTTGTTTATTTGTTAACTTCATGTACAACAATGTGTACAACGGAAGGTCTCATGCCGTTAGGCGATTTCTTTCAACCAACCAAAGCAAAGTGAGACCATAAACAGTGTTTTGGTAAGTACATTAAAGTTAAAATAATTAAATATAAATTCACAGCAACAAAGAAAGGAAGGAGAAAGAGTTGTCTTACACTCAGGTCATCTGGATCATAGAGTATAAGTCTTTATGGGATATACATAGCACAAAAACAGTTAATAACTATCGATCTTTCGTCCGATTCAGTAACTTTTTGAACTAAAATAGGAACGTTCTTAAATTTTAGAATTGAGGTCATTTGAACTTAATTTTGTGTTCTGTAACTGACGTTGTGTCTAAAACTAAAATCTACAAAATTAGTGCACCATAGATAGTAATTTGAACTCGAAATGTCTATGGCGCAGACTACGCATGCGTATTGCGCACTGTACGGCCATGTTTATTTGTGATGTCGCCTAACCTAACATTTCAATTAATCTGCACTAATATTGGTTGGTTTTTATTTTAACAACGCAACACGTGTAAATTATCTATTTTATTTTTTTTCTGTACACAACTGATGTTATCAACTTAACTAAACTATCCTGAACTGCTGTAAAAATAAACATTTCACTACCAATTAGGTGTGCGAGATAGCTTAGACAGTAGGCATCTCAAAAGGCCGAATTATTTGGCCGATTCGACTCCGAAATGCAGAAAAAACGGCCCCATTTGGCGCCCAAAAAAGTGCTCTTCCACCATGACAACGCACCGGCTTACACCTCCGTCGTCGCCATGGCCAAATTAGTCGAATTAGGCTACGAACTGCTGCCCCATCCACCGTAATCTCCAGATTTGGCCCCGTGCGACTTATTTATGTTTCCAAACTTGAAAAAGTCACTCTCCGGGCAGAAATTTGAGTCGAATGAGGAGGTTATCGCCGCCACGGAGGCCTACTTTGCAGACCTCCAGAAAACGTATTTTTCAGATGGGTTAAAGAAGTTAGAGCATTGCTGGGTCGAGTGAATCGAGCTAAAAGGAGACTATGTTGAGAAATGAGTCGCCACTTTTCCAAAATTTTCGTTTTTCTTGTTTAGGTTAAGTACTTATCGGACCACCCTCGTATTGTTACCCAAAATTATTGAAACTCACTTTCAAAGTGACAATTCTCAAAACACCGGTGAAGAGACAATGGCAATGAAGGGATACACAGAAACAATATTCTTCAGAAATGTTATCAATTTTGTTTGATTTGAAAATACTAAGTAAGATCGGTGGTGGCAGAGCGGTTAGCGCACTGGGTTAGTAATTCAGTGGTCGCAAGTTCGAATCCTGCCACGACCGAATTCGTTCACCTATAGCATAAGCAAATGCTTAATTTAGGGAATGTATAAGAATGTATGTATATGTACTTGTTCCAATGACATCATATTCATTCTTTGAAACTGTGTATCTTTAGAAACCACAGTAAATTTGATTTATTTCATAATCGCTATATCAAAACGTTTAATTGTTCTCTGAGGTTAATGCATAATTACATCAGTTGATAATAAAATAACAGTTTGAGTGTAATATATGAAAGATTGATGAATCTTCAAAATAATGCAAAATTCTCGACGACCGGTTGATGTCAATGTCTGACGAATTCCAATGGGAATGTCTTCTCTACGTACCAAGTTCAAAAAGACATTATGAAGGTACCCGTCGTTTACAACTTAAAAGTTGGTAAGTTTGACAAAGCTTATATTCCGAGTCTCCTGGGGAATTTTAGTCTGTCTCGTTTCTTTGATACAAAATTAATACCACAACTAGCGCATGATTTATAGGTATTTTGATAAAATTTAATATTGAATAACATCTTTATTATATATACTACGAAGTTGCCTCAACCAAACGATGTTTTGCATACTTGATATTTAAGGGATTAGTCGCCAACTTTAATTTTCAATTTATATGAAATTTCAGAAAAACTTCATTATTATGTGTTCCTTACAAAGAACTCAATTATTTATTGTTAACACTGTATTACACTCTTTATGTGGCTTTTTTATTTTCCAATCCCCACCATAATTTTGATATATCTGGGTATTTTTTATATGCATACATGTAGGTATTTATTTTAGCGATCTTTTCAATCAACAACTAGAAAACTTTAAAAGTTAAATACTCTGCATATCGCTTCCTTTGCGAGCAGTGAGTAACTAGGGCAAATAAAAAAATAGACTTTTTAATGTTTCATTGTTATTTTTAATTTTTTCGTTAATTTTCCTACAAATTTTGTCACGAGTGAAAATATGTACTTTTTCGTAAGCAAATATTTGTTTATTTCAATTTCAGGAGTACGTTTTTACACGAATAACATAGGTATATTTGCAAGTATAACTTAGCGTTTTAGTGAAAAACATTGAGATTATTTTATTTACTTTTATGTTTTTATGTTTTAAAATATTCGACGTACCTTTTCTGTTGGTTTCATTTCCATGGTTACACAGAATACAATTTTCAAATAAACCAACCTACTGATAGGGCAATTTATTATGAATAAAATTAAAAATTTTAGAACTTTGTTATAGGTAGATACCTACCTCATACTTACCAAAATGTTCCATAATTATTCCATACTTATTACAAAAATCTGACTTTGTTGATTTTTCATTTTTTTCGTATCCATAGTTACAATTACATAAATACTCATACTAATATTTAAGTGTGAGCTGACCTTAATCTGTAAAGCTGAGTCAACCGGCTAAATGAGGGCTGCAGGATTTAACAGGCCGCAGGTTGAATTGTTCTACAAGAACTTGAAAGAAAGACTTGACAAACATAGCTTCAGTCCATCTGATATTTATAACTGCGATGAATTTTGTATTGTTAAACAGTTATTAGAAATATGAATAAAAAATACTTTATGTTATATTCCGCGTTAGGAATAGTTTTTATTTTTTAGTTTTTTTAGTATCTAATTTACGACCAAAGCTTTTTCGCTAATTGTAGCTATTTTTAACATTTAATGATTTCAAAAGTTCGTCTATATAAATTTCTTTACTTTCAAATAAAATTGACTGTCCTTATAGTATGTTTCGATCTTTACTTAAAAAAACCTTAACTGTCCCATACTAGCGGACCTCCCCCTAAATTATTGGGTTTTTATTCTTAACATAACGTTCCTCAGTGACCAATGTTAATTTTTGTTTCAGCTTACACCTCTTTTTTGAACATCGTGAATTTGTTCGTATTTTGCATCGCAAATATAAAAAAAACTTTTTGTAATTTATTTTTAAATTCTATAAATCAACGTATGGAGTAGAGTGCTTCATTATAATGTATAATATATGCATATAAAGAACGTTGTAAAAAAAACTACATCAAAAAACAAAAAAAAAAAACTATTTTGTAGGTATCTTTTTTCTAGTTAAGGTACCTATTTTATTCTCTACAGGAGCACAATTTGATTATTTCACATTTTATTTTTTAATTTTCACTTTTATAGCACACCTACACATTAAAAATGGTAACTGAGAAGCTCTCAACACTTGGAAATATAAAACGATCCGCGTTGATTTCATTTCTGTGTAACGTGATTTACGTTAACGGTTGGATTTAACAGGAATTTCCTGGAAAATATGACTTATGTAATTTTTATCTCTCTCACCGAGAAATCCGGTATAAAGACTTTTGAGTGTAATTAATACCATACCAGTGGGTTCAGTAACAATTATACATAACATAACTTAGTTATTTCCAACTGCATTTAGCAAGAACATTTGTTTATCTAGAATGTCACAACACCGAAAAACATTTCTTAATAACTTTCTTTATTATTACCAAGTGTAGGTAGATAATTACATAACCTCAGTATTTTCATGAGAAGGGATTCAAAGTTTATAACATCGTTTGGTCTTGGGTGTGGGAAAATATAAAGAAGCCGTTTTAATGTACAAGAAATGCTTGAGATTATGCCGCGTTGCTATCATATCTAAATGTTTATTAATAACAATTATTCTCAGAACCGACAAAATAAATCAAATGATAAGTAACAAAGATAAAATGAATATTAAAACGTTTTCGTAATATTATGCTGCATATTTATATCGAATATTAATTAAAGAAACACTTTATACATTTATAATATGTATTTTGTAAATCGTCATATGTTCCATGAATTATGAGGTTATAAAAATCACAAGATCGAATAAGTGAAAACTTTAACTATACACAGTTTTATTACACCCTTTTATTTCACTTCACTTGAGTATCTGTACTGGAATTTCTTAATCGATTTATAACTAACTTCACGACCAGTAAAACTCTAAATAATTTGTGTGTTACCGATGATAATACAAGCAAAAATATGTCTCCAGCTTGTTACATTTGATATTTGGAAAAAATTGAACAATTTTGTATTTCTGAACTTGAATTGTGACTGCTGTATGTAAAAATTTAATAATATTCAGGCATTATGTTTCCTTATTAGATCGATTTTGAATAATAGGTGATTTTGATTCCGACTGTTGCCCCCCAGGTCTTGCCGCGCCTAGGTTTTAAATACAAAGTGAAAATAATCTTCAAAATTATTGAATGCTTCCTTTGATTTCTGATATTAGTATATTTTCTTGTTTGTTATCTTTTATAAGTCATAGTTACTATGTAAATCTGCTATTTTTTTCCAACATTGTTTTTTATCTTTTGTGAAAACTTTATGTAAATGGCGAACTCCGTAAATAAAATAAAGTAAATAAATATTCTTTGGTATATATACTAGGTGTAACAAAATGTTCTTATTTTTTACACCCAAATGAAATATTCATACAAACGTATTAAATGTAAAAAGTAATACATTTTCACGAATCTATTACCTTATTTTATTTATTCAAAATTGGTACCAAATACCTACACATCTTCCTCTATTGGTGGCTGTGCAACTTATTTGGGAAATCACGATATTTATGTAACTTAGGATGTAGGTATCTAGGTCCTACGTTTCATCTAATTACAAAATAAGGGTTCTCAAAGTAAATGTTGATATGATCAATAGTTGGGAATGTTCCTGTGTTATTTGAGGGTTTGATGTAAATTTAATTGGAAATATTTGTACCTACCCGTATAATATAATTAATTCAAATTTTGGTTCGATCATTGTCTTCCTCTCTGCGTTTCTTCACATCTTCTGAGAAATTCAAGAAAATCTTCTCTTTGAATGCTGTAAGTAGAAATATATGTTAACTTATAGTTAGGTTTTATGTATAAATATTTTTTGAAAAATTTAAAAAGTATTTCATCGATGTTTTAAAGTTAAGCATTACAAATATTTAATATCTCAATAGAGACGAGGTTGGAATATTATAGGAGAACATGGGGTAGTTTTGTTTTACATTCGAGATCATGGTTCTTAGTTCGGAAGGTTGTTTGGACTGCTACGATATTATGTAGCTCTGTACCACGCTGTCCAGTTGCGGGATGGTACAGGGGTTTTTCTAGAGAACTCAATAAGAAGGTGAATTAACGAACGTAACGCATGCGCATAAAGTTCTCTTATAACAATTTCTCAACATAAAAATATTTGATTTAAACGTTAAAATTTTGAAATAAATAACATTTTTTTAATGATTTATACATCTTTTATTATACGATGAATGTTATCCATAATACCCGTACGTTAGTATAAATTGATTCATTATAACATATTATTATTTTTATTTAATTCCATACAGAAGAACTTAAAAATAATAATATTAAAATAACCTATTACTCTACTGTCCACTCCAAGATAATTAGAGATTGAAATTTTTTGTAGAAGGTGTAGAATATACCTATTTATTATTTGTAATTAAAAAATGAATTTCTTTTATGTACGGTACGTAGGTATTACATTTTTACAAAACGTAATACCTACGTACCGTACATAACAATATTCCTTAAGTATAACGTATTGTATGTATGTATTACTAAAGGAACAAACAAACAACACTTAATTTTATACTGCGACCAACTATATCATATATTACCTACTTAAGGAATATATAATTGCTTTGAGATCCAGATGCGTTATTGGATAGAATATGATGCTTTAGAGCTAATGAAAAACTTACTATAACATACATACATACATACCATCACGCCATGTCCTTCACGGGGTAGGCAGAGAGAACCGAACGCCACATTTTTCTATCTTGACACACATTCATCGCCTCATCAACATTCATACATCGTCTTATACACGTTCGTCTGTTGTTCACGCTTCTTACATTTCCATCTTTCAGAATATCGTTTACATGGTCGTGCCATCCTTTTCTTGGCGTCCCCGACCTCTTATTCCATTCCTGTCAGCTTTGTATATTTTCTTCGTCAGGTGTTCTTCATTCATTCTCCCCAAGTGGCCAAACCATCTCAATGTCTTAAATTTCATTCTGTTAATTACATCTTTCTTCATCTTACATTCTTTCCTTGTATCTTCATTTCGAACTCTGTCATACATCGTTCTGTTACAAGCGATCTCATTTCAACTGCATTTATTCTGCTTTCGTGCGACTTCTGCCATGTCCAGGTCTCACTTGCATACGTCAGGGTTGGCACTACGTTTGCGTTATGAATGGCAACTTTACCATCTTTTGATATGTTGCGATCATTCGTAACTGGTCTAAGTGCTCCATTCACTCTGTTTCCTGCCATAACTCTTCTTTGAATATCCTTATCAGGCCGTCCATTCCGTTGGAACATTCTACCCAGCTAGACATACTTGTCGACTTGTTCGAGCCATTCACTCTCTACTTTTATTCGACACACTGTTCTGCTTTCAATCTTTTCAGAGACCATTACCTTTGATTTGCTGGCATTCATTCTAAGTCCATTTTATCTTACTATAATATTATATAAATAACACAATTTATTTCAAGACTACAGAATATTGTGAGATTCTTATTGATTTTTTTATCAAATCAACAATATTCTCGTATATATCAACAAACATATATATGTTTATTTATTTTAACACTTTCTAATATTCTGTGCATGTTGTGAGTTTATTGGCAAATGGAAATTTCGTCTTATCAACCTGGGTTTCTAGTCCCCACAATCAACTGAGATTTAGGTACGTTTAATGTAATTGAAAAAAAATCTACTCTGTTAGGAATTGAACCCAGGATGCCGCCACCGAAAGCAAACGGCTTACCACTATGCCAAGGCGGTTGATATAATTCTCAACCTCATCTTATGGTATTTTATACATAAATTTTATTCAAAATTTATGTGTACATTGAATATTTTTATTATTGCATATGCATATTATTGCATATGCAATAAAAATATTCGATTACTTACACATTGGTACAAGTAGGTAAAAAAGACAAAAATGACCTTATAAGTCTGGCGCAATTCAGGGGTGACTTCTATGCGAAAAATGCATTGTCACCTCAGATATAAGAATTGTAGCTTTCATTATTTACAAAAAACCAATTCTCTCAATAGATGGCGTTCCAATAAAATAAATAAAAATAATAAGATTGTTGTTCATAATTTCACCCATAGATGGCTGTAGTAAAAATTCCTTATTTTCAAGCGAAAAGAATTTCAGTATTACAATATATAGAACTTTCAAAATTGAATTGATAGGGATCTCATTAAAAGGCATAATTGGTGAACGTTGCGCAAGCGCATAAAGTGATCACGTAAACCAGCCGATGACAGGTCGTAAGCCCTGTAGGTGCCTTGATTTCCCGGTTCTCCTACAATAAATATTCCAACTTCGTCTCTATTGAGATAATTATAAATCTGTTAAAAAATATGTGTACATTTATTAATTTTTCATCAATTTACTTTCCTGTAACCACATTATCTTAAACTATGAATATAAACGGTTTAAGCGATTAAATATATGTGGAAGAAACCATGTGGAGCAAGCTTAAAATATGAAATGATATTAATTTGTGGTTATAAATACCCAACCCATTTCTTGAATGGTAAACAAAATAGTACTTTAGGGTAAACGAGAAGTTTACTTAGTTTTAATAATACTGGTTAAGAATTAATTCCAATGTTGACCACTAGCACACTCTAAATGATACTTTGAGGGGTTTACATTTCATAGAAACTCCTTTTCTAACCAATTACACAAGAGATTTTTCAGAGAGGTTTGACTTCAATTTGAATGTTATCTTAAAAACAATAAATCCAGATATAAATGTCATGTTTATTCTTCTTGAATATATGTAACTAAATTTTATGACATCAGTGTGAAATAAAACACATTATTCAATCGAAATTTTGAAACCAACATAATTGTACATTTTTACATAATATAACCTTTTTTATGGAACTTTATAATATTTTTTATTTTACCTACCTTTATATTACTAGACAAGCTCTTAAGAATATATGCGTTATAAACTTTTCATCAAAATGTATATTATCGTAATTACGTAGATCAATATTCCATACATCTTGCCTAAGGAACTAATAAATCACGTAAGAAATGCCCATTTTTCACGGAGAGAATCATTAAGCTATAAATTCCTCCAAATTTTCTGACATGCAAGTATAGATAAATCTACAGCAGCTATATACTTAATATGATAATAAATGCCTACAAACATTTTTTTCGCTATCGGCATTTTACACTTAATCTTCTTATTAATATTTTTGTTTGTCCTACGACACATTCAACAGTAGTTATAGAATATTTAATAAAATTTCTACGGTGTATTAAAACTCTTAAAATTTATTCTTGATAAGCCTTGGCGTAATTCCCAGCAGAGGAGAAATTTATTTAAATTCATTTCTCACGCAAATATTGCTTCTCGGGGCTGGAAACACTGGTTAGTTGGAAGCAATTGCCATACGACAATAAACTCGCCACTAGCGCAGGGTGCAAGGAAGAGTTATTTTTTTTTTAATTTTACCACCGATTGTAATGGATTTAAACTGAATATTGAAATCTTAATAAAATATTCTTAAAAACAATCAATTGAAATAAAACAAGATCGAGATCCTTTTCAAAGTCTTCACATGTTAAATTTGCTACCAATTTTTCATCAGCATACATTAAATTACTCAATGAATATATTTATCTTTATTTTCAATTAGTTCAACATGTAGAAACGTATAGCTTTTGTGTGATTAACAAATTAATCAAGCTGGAAACAATCTTAAAATGCATTGTCATCGGGACTACACAAATTATGAAATCTCTAACTGGCCGAAAAGTTTGTTAAAAATCTATTGCAAAATTCCAGTACAGACAGACAAGTGAAGTTAGTGAAAAGGGTGTAAATATTAATTAAATCATACCAGTGATACGAAAATGTACCTACTAAATAAATATGTGAATATAAATATTGTACCAACCGTCAGATATGTATTTATCGGAAGTAAAGATAAATTAAGATAGTGACCAAAGTATCTTATAATTAATTCAATTTACTCAGTTGCCAGACAGTATTTAACACAAAATTGTTTGGACGCTATATAATTGTTCATCGACCAGTACCAATGTGACCACAAGATACCTGCAGACAATTGGATTGTGACTCTTTCTATATTTTTGTTTGGAAATAAAAGGTATCTACGTCTTCTTTGGTAACAACATCTCCTCGGGATATTATCCATAATTTGATAAAATTTGAATTGATAAAATTGACACAAGAAAAAGGTCACAATTTCAAAACAATAGACATATCTATTAAAACTAACTACCGAGCCTTGTGATTAATTGAGGTGTCCAAAAATCTTGAATAACCCAAGGTAGGTCAAATTCTCACAACAAAAGAGCAATTTCAGTAACTGAACGGTCCAGCAAATTCGCCACATGTTCAGTAGAATCTCATTAAACCTTTTTAGATTCCACTGTCCTTGTGTTATAAGAACTACGTTAGTTAATAAATATTCAATGCCTCAGGGACTAATTATTTAAATAAACAATTCTAAAACATTTTGCTGCGGCTAGAATTCAGAATATATTCGATGGAGAAAGTATTTTTTTTTCAAATTAAAAGTAAGTATTGCTTATTTTACGATATTACGAATCGATTGATTGAGAAAAATATTGAGTCAAGCATTGAGATTGAGAAATTTGTAAACATAAGGTGAAATCTACGAACTACGAATATTCGAACCTATCCAGAACACAACCGAAAACTTATAGTTCAATAGAAAAAAGTTTTTTGTGTAATCTCAAAAATAAAATGTCCTGAAAAATTGAGTCTGACTGACTTATTTTGTTTCTGTGTTAATCATTAATTTTTAAAACTCTTAATTCATATTTAAAGAAAGTGAAATACTTTGAGTTTTCTTATTTTACTATCAACACGTCACATTCAGATGTGTAAGATAATGCATTATATAGATACACCTTGTTGATAATTTATATGTATTTTATTTATCATACTTTTTTTTTGTTTACAAATTGAAAGATAAATTAGTATTGTATGTAAAAAAAAACATTTTTTATAAATAGTTTGTTATGGCAGTACATATGTCTGCCCTGCATTCAATTTATTTAACGCCAGTATGATTTTTGGAAATCAAGATTGATGATATGAATTGAAACATAACTATGTTAAAGTAAAAGTTAAAATATAGAAGTAAGCTGTGTTCATCGTTGCAGATGGATATCGATACTTGGATAATTGAGACCGTTGCTAAAAATTATAACTCATCATCGTATCTTATATAAATTATAATATATGAATTCATTTGTAATTATATAGTAAATCGATTATATTTTTTTAATTGCATATACGTAAACATTGGATTTTTTCCTGTCGGGAGTCAAATTATATTTTTATTGACAAACTTTTTAACATCTCAATAGAGACGAAATTGGTATATCACTTTATGCTCTTGCGCAACGTTCACCCATTATGCCTTCTTATTGAGTTCCTTTACCAATGTAATTTTTGAAAGTTTTGTATATTTGAATAATGTGTAATAATTCACCTGAAAATAAGATATTATTACTATTGCCATGTATGAAGTAACGAAGAAACCTTTTTGTAACGCCATCTATCGAGAAATCGGTTTATTTGTAAACAATGAAAGCAAAAGTCCTTATATATGGGGTGACGGTGACTCAATAAGAAGGCGGTGAACTTTGCGCAAGCGCATAAAGTGATCACCTAAGCCAGCCGATGACAAGTTCCTGAGGTACCTTGAGTTCGTGGTTTTTCTAAAATATCCCAACTTCGTCTCTATTACGATGTTAAAAAGTTTGTCAATAAAAAAAATATCGTATTATATATCTTATTCTCTTTGCCTATTTAAATCTGAACTGAGTGACTAAAATAAATAATAATAAAACTGAGTGTTGTCAAATCTTCACATCAGTCTGAAATGAGATGTGTAGGTGCTGTGTCAGACATCAGAATTAGAACGAAGGCTTCTCGAATTATGGTGTAATCATTCCTATTTTCGCTGAAACTTGAAACAGCGTATTCCCCAGACGAAGAATAAACATCACAATCAATCAGTCACTTCTAATTTACATCGTCTATCAGTCTCTTACTTGCTGAATACAACCTATCTTTTCCAACTTATATTTCCATTCTTATTGGGTTTACAATTAATGAGACTCGTCCTATTATTTATTTTGAAGTTTACCAACTTGAAATACAAATTTCTTGTTTTATGAATACATTTTGAGAAAATGATATTGTATCTACAGAGATTTATTGTCTTAATAAAATACGTAAATTTCATATAAAATATAAATGGTAAAAATATATCATGTTTATTTAGTTTAACTGTATTGTACCTACCATAACAATATTTATGATAGGTACAGTTAAACACAAGCAATTGCATTCCTAGAATAAACAAGTGTGTTGTGGCCAACGCTAAACTCCTCACTAACAAGTCATTCTATAAATTATTCAAATTTTGTATGGAAAATATTTAGCATTATCACTAAATGAGCTTGTTAAAATATTTTTATTTAAATATTTTATTATGACAACTTGATAACTTTTCAATGCCATTTTATGAAAGTGATGTGTCTTTTTACCAATTTGAAAATAAAAATTAAAAAAATTAAGCTTACTGAGCTTGGGGTCACTTTGAAATATTTGATAGTTAGTAAAATTGAGAAGTACTATTCAGATATCGTTCAAAATCTAATGGGCTCTAAGTGAGTATCAGATATACAAATATGCAAATATTGAAATGAATCGAATGAGTAATTTAGTCTGTAATCGATAAAGTAAAATAAACACGCCGTACATAACACATAGCACACAGCACGTAGCACATAGCGCACATACACTCACAACATTGTGATGAAACTATCAGAATACAATCTCAGCATGATACTAGTTGATAATCTGCAATAAAAAAAATACCCTTAAAAATTGCGAAATCATAACTCCCCATTATTGGGTTAGTGAGAAGTAAAAAAACAAGTAGGCTTATGACTGAAAGTTATTTGTGCCTATTGGTTGGATATTAGAAAATGTATTCAATATATAGAATGAATGTAGAGTATTCAGTCCCTTTTAGCAAGATTACTTAATTAGTAAATATAAATGAAACGGATATCGGTTCAGCCATTATTATATTCGGACAATAAGGACAAAATCAGATAATGAACCCAAATCAATATTAGATTAACTTGTTTTCATTTTCCGTTATATTGTATCTACCATGTGCATGAACTTTGTCCTGTACATATTTTCTCAATATACCTACCTACTAATAAATTAAATTTTATATTTATACTTACCTACTTCAACAGGTCTTTAATATATTTATATTATACAAAACAAAACAATTCTGCAAATGTTTATTTTTGAGAATAATACATATATTTCATATATGTGTACGATGCCTACATAGATAATGATAGATTCTAATAAATCTGCAGTAAAAAAATATATTTCTTGTTTAAATACTATTTATTATACACCTACCAAATTAACAATTTTCTTTTCGGCATTTTTCACGAGTTATATAAATCTATTTATTTTAAGAATTAAGGGCAAAAACCTAAGGAAAAAACCATTTTGATTTTCACACGTACATATAAAACACGTACATGTAAAAATACGAATCATTTAGTTCACACTGTAGTAGGTAGATACTCGAAGATTGTATTCCTTCTGTAAGTGGGAAGATCCGTGAACAAAACAACATAATATGGTGCCATTATTGAGACTCCATTAAAACTTTTTATATAGGCATTTTGCTGTATTCTAGATAGTTACACTCTTAAATAATCTTGAATATGTGATAGTTATCGTTTTCTAGTATTTTATGTTAATTCTTGTTAATCAAAAGTTTTTTTACAAGGGCTATACATATGTGCTAGAAGCAAACTTCAGAAGACTTCTAAAAAAATGAATGAATGATAATTTAAAGTTACTCTCGTTTTCTGAAGCTTTATAAAATCAAGGGAATCATCAATTGATTGCCCTAACAATTGCAACCACTATTCATCAAGTACCTATGTATGTAATTATATTGATGTAACATTATTGAAAAGTTTAGTGTCCTTTGTACTAACGATTATTTCTCAATAATGTCATTACTCACCTAGAAAAATTATTTCATTTACTCTGAAAATAATATTCATTAAATCGACATTAATAAAGTAATAAAATAACTTTAACAAAGATATTTTATTTTTGTGTAGGTATTTTTACCACTTCATACTTTTTTCGTAACAACTGTATTGAATATTTTTTTTTTTTTTTATAAAAATGAATATGTCATTGTTAAACAAGTACATATACATCCTCCTACGTTCCCTAAAATAAGCAAATAAATGCTTGTGCTATAGGTGAACGAGATCGGTCGAGGCAGGATTCGAACTCGCGACCACTGGATTACTAGCCCAGCGCGCTAACCGCTCTGCCATCGACCCATCTAAAATAATTCTGAATTAATTTTATTCTGAATTAATTAATATTGATTCAGAATAAATATTCAATATCTACTTATCTACTGTTCTTTATTCTAACTTGTATTTATTACTTATTGGGTTTTCAAATTAATGTACGTATACTTGATTTCAGGAATTATTGTTTTTTTATTGTTATTTTCTTTTTCTTCTTAAACTGCCGTGCTTGTGATGATGCTTTAAAAGTTCAAGGATGTTTTTGTATTTTTTTTTATTTTAATAGAATTTTTTTAAACTTTATAAAATGTGTAGATTGACTGCGACATATATCTACATCCTTCGGTGATCGTGCTTTTGCTGTGGCTGGACCAGCCTCGTGGAATAAACTACCACCTGAACTGAGGCAAATCGACAACTTAGCACTATTCAGAAAACACCTGAAAACTCACTTTTTCCGCGAGTCTTACAAAAACCTGTAATAGTTATATTCAAAGCGCCCTTGAGGTGAGGTTATCACAAAAACGGCACTATAAAAATTATCCCAATTTATTATTATTTTTATATATTATGATTATCTGGTATACCCACAGACAGGCTGTGCCTTGTGTGATTTTTGTGTGCACGGTTGCTTTGTTTTGATATTTGTCAGCCATCGTGGCTCAGTTGGTTGGATATCTGACTACTGATCCAAAGGTCCCGGGTTCGATTCCCGGTGGAGACACAGTTTTTAATTGTGTTTTCAGTCTGGATGTGTGAGACGATTAATATCGTAAGTCTCCAGAATGTGGCAACTTGTTATTGGGTGCGTGTTAAATTAATATTTAACATAGTACCTGTTAGTTGCCCGAGAAGCAATATTAAATTAAATAAATTATGTAAATGTGTATTGTGTATTAACCGTGTACTAAAATCTTTGATTCCAATTATTTGACTCCTTAAATCTCGTTGCACCTGCTAAATAATATTTAAGAGAACATCAACGTCGTTAATTAACTTCATAAACGTTAAAGTATTAATAGCAACGGAGGAGTACCTATCTATGCAATTAATTTGGGTAATTTTACCCAAAATTTTCCCTAACCTTCTATCGTTATAATACGTATATCCTGTCCCATCCAGCCTAATTTACATCGTTATTTTAATATACCAGCATAGTATTTTTACTCATTTTACACAAAATGCCAATGTTAATTTTTAGCATTTACACATTTATTTTAAATTATTAATTTATTAAAATGATAACTTTATTGCAGTTGAAAGATGAGTAACGAACACTTATCAAATAAAACAAATTAATACAGTTAAATTTTTAATGTTTCTTTGAAAATGTATAACTTTTTTTAAAATACCCTACTACTTGTTCTTTGATGTTCAAACAATTTATTTTGTGATACTTAAGCCATAGTGTATCGTAAAGTTAAATAATAAGATAATAGTTATCTCTTTCGTATTGTAGGTAAACAAAATATATATATAAATGTCATTAGTAAAGGTCAGAATCTAAATAAATGAAGAATAAAAAATAAAAGATTTAATAACAATACGAATCCTATTAAGAATCAAAAAATCGCATTTCTTTCAGATTTTGGTGGTATTCGATAAAATGAACTCATTAAATCTTTTGAAAAATTGTGATTCGTACATAGTTAATTTATTGTATTCATGATTAAATTTTTTTATAGAATCTGATGATTTTTCTACACTTTAAATCTTGTTCGCAATACTATTTTACTAAACCAAATATTTTTTAAACAGTTCGTTAGTCCTGTAAGTACCTGATTTCCTGGCTCTCATACAATAATATTCCAACTTCGTCTCTATTGAGAAATTTGTTATAAAACTATTTTACTCTTCTTTTTCACTATTTATTATTAGATTATTTTACTCTTCTTTTTCACTATTTACTATTAGATTATTTTACTCTTCTTTTTCACTATTTACTATTAGATTATTTTACTCTTCTTTTTCACTATTTACTATTAGATTATTTTACTCTTCTTTTTTAATTCCTGCAAATATTTTTTCTGTTGATTTGTTATTTTTTTTTTAACAATACTGAATATGTCCTTGTTAAACAAGTACATGTAGATCTTCCTATGTTCCCTAAAATAAGCATAAATGCTTGTGCTATAGATGAACGAAATCGGTCAAGTCAGGATTCGAACTCGCGACCACTGGATTACTAGCCCAGCGCGCTAACCGCTCTGCCATCGACCCATCTTTGGATACAATTATAATTTAAATTATGTACCTATAATTAAATACGCTTCACTAAAAAAAAGCGATATATTTCTGGTACCTCAAAATATTTTCAATAAACGACACACAAATAAAGGGCTGATGGATTTTTATGTATAAAAAGTGTATGATTGTAAAGGTAAAAAGCACGCAAATACAGGGTGTGTCGCTTAATTATTTTTATTATTATATTGTATATTCTTTTCCGATAAATTGCCAAATGTGGGCGAATGCCGTTGGACACAATTAAATATCTCGTATATTCTCTGTGGGATCTTTGATAAAATACCGCGCTATAAAATACTCCGAACAAAACTCACCCATAAAAATGTGTTGTCTGACAAAATAGCTGGTGGCAAAATTAATTTTCATTTTGATTTTACAGTAGAACAGTAATACCGAAATGAAAACACGCAACGCATAATAATATATGAGTGAATTTTGTTCATGAAATATTACAACTATGATATCTATTGCATTTGATAGGATTCATTTTCCAAGCTGATGCGTTGAGATGCCATAAAACATACGAGTTATGCAACGGACTACGTAAGTGAAAAGTATCAATATTATATCTAATAATACTAGTTGCATGTAACACATGAGATCCAACTGTCGATAGCGATACTATGTATAGTTGAAGAAATAGTACCAAACTATTAAGCCATAAATCAAAATTATTGAATATTTTAAGATATTTTGTTTTCTATACAACACATATAGGTATGTATGTCAAGATAGGACAGTACGGAGGTAAGTCCTTTATTAAAAATATATTTTTATTGACAATAACATCTCAATAAAGACGAAGTTTGGATATTATAGAAGAACCAGGAACTCAGGCACCTACAGGGCTAACGACCTGTCATCGGCTGGTTTACGTGATCACTTTATGCGCTTGCGCAATTTTCACCAATTATGCCTTTATTGAGTTCCCTTATCAATGTAACTTTTGAAAGTTCTATATATTAGAAAAAGTGTAAACATTTCACCTGAATAATACGAAATTATACTATTGCCATCTATGAGGTAACGAAGAAACCTTTTTGTAACGCCATCTTTTGAGAAGTAGATTTATTTGTAAACAATGAAAGCAACAGTCCTTGTAAATGAGGTGACGGTGTTTCGCACAGATGTCACCTCTGAACTGCGCCAGAAATATTATTTCATTTTTGGCTTGTTTGCGTACCTATATGCAATTATAAATATATACTCGATGATAAAAAGACTTATCACAGTAACGAGGAAAAGAAGAAGGTAATCGGAGAACGTAGAAGGAATTTTGATTTAGAGTAATTTATATTTTTAGGATATTTCACTTTGATAATGCATAAAACTATATGGATTATACATATGACTTTACAATATTATAAACCAAGAATAATTATAATCAATTGTGTTCAGGGCCGGATAAATGAGTTTTTGCGCCCGTAGCAATATATTTGAATTCCCCCCATTTTTTTTGGAATTTTAAATATAGAACAATTTAAAATTATGTAAAATTACATCGGGTCTAAAATGACGAATCAGTTTGTTAATATCACCTAAACCTACATTATATAGTTGTTTATTATTATTTATAAAAAAATAGCCACAATAATTGGAGATTCAAAATAATATTACATATTTCCAATGTGGTATTACATTATTTGAGTCGATTTTATTTTGTTTGACAACACCAGATAAAATGCACAAATAACATGTTAATAGTAGGCGAGCAAGATATTACAACTAAGCGGGATTTTTTACATACACACCATCATGCCGAGCCTATATCCGGGTACGCAAACAGAACCGAGCGCCATACCTGCGGATTTTTGATTTATATGGTTAACATTTTAGAATTTTAAGCGCCCTTTTTAAGACAATCGCCCTGACTACTTGTTCCTGATTGTTCATGATTTATCCGGCCCTGATTGTGTTTATATAAACACTGTTCCGATAACCATTGTTTACGATTTTTGTTTCTATGGTATTTATATTTCCATTACTCATTTTGTCAGTTTGTGTTACAATATATCTATATGACAGCTTTTGGCTGGTGTTATTAAGATATCAGGTAACTTATTCACACGAGTATAGGCATCTTGGATTTCTTGAACTACTTGAAATTCGAATACTGATGTATTACTAAACAAAATTAAATAAATAACAAAAATAATTCGTATCCTTCATATGTCATACATACATGTTAGGTTTTAACAATCACTATTACTTTTTATGTAATTAATTATATAATTTTTGTTTTAATTATAATTATATATTTTTCGACCTTCGTGGCTCAGTTGGTTAGGTATCTGAATGATGATCCAAAGGTCCCGGGTTCGATTCCTGGTGGAGACACAATTTTAATTGTGTTTCCAGTCTGGATCTGTGAGACGCTTTAAATATTGTAGGTATAAGTCTCCGGTATTTGGCAACTTGTTATTGGGTGCGTGTTTAATTAATATTCGACATAGTACCTGTAAGTTGCCCGAGAAATATTAAATAAATAAAAAAAAATGTTTTAATACCTAATTATAAAGTATTAATAAAATCAATGACGTAAATGGCACATGTTATGAGAGTAAATTAATATAATATATTTCTTTTTATAATTTATTTGTGAAATAATTTTGTTTCGTTATTGATTTTATTCTTTTCATGCAAAAGCTATGTTATTAAAAAAATATTAATTAATTTTAAAATATATAATATTGTATATTTTTACGTGGAATATTTGATAGAACGATACTTAAAAATTAACTATATATTTTAGCATAATTAATAGTTTAAAATAGCTTTATTTTGTTCAATAATAATCAATATTTTCTTCTTTAAATCCTGTGCGAGTGGCGAGCTTATTATGAAATTACAATTTCTTTCGACTTTACATAGAATATTCCAACTTATTGTCAAATTACAAACTTTCGAACTACAAGAGCCATAAAAAATATATAATAATAATATTTTATATTTTGTACCGAATTATACTTTTCATTTGTATAATATTATTCGTTTTATTTAAATGTTAACGCTGATATCGTAAAAAATATGATAATATAACAATTTTTCTCAAAATTATCTATAAATAAAATTTAAATGAAAATGAAGTTTGTGAAAAAACAAAACATAAAATAAATTTGTCTTTTTTTTACACATATATTTCGATACTGATAACTGATTTATTTCTTAGAAAGATAAAGAATAAAGCAGATGTTGTGTTTAATAGTAAACAGACATTGTATTCGTACTATTCGTAGAACAATACAATTTTCTTTAGATGAGTATCTTGTACCTAATCATTACACATGGTTCATTACACATGGTTCATGGAATATCTTACAAAGTCATTGGTTTTCGACACAACTCCAATCCAAACTCTATTTGGGTGGCAGATAAAGTTGAATTCTCACAAAATACTAGTTTGTTACTTTTATCACTATATATCTTTCTTCTAATGCATACACTGCCTCATACATGCTCCTCAGTTATTAAGATTTTCTACTATATTCTACATACACAAATAAAAAAAAAAATTTAATTTATTATAAAAAAATACAATATTGAGATATTTTTTATTTTTTTTGTATGCATTCTGTATGCATGCAAAATGCATACTTGTACGTACTTTTCTATTATATAAACATTACTGTCATGTGATATATTACTTACTTAACTGTAATTTGTAAAATAAAAAATGCGTAGGAATTCTTTAAATCTGCATTTAAAGGTTGCCAATCTTCATGGTGAATTTTTGAACATATAATATTTTTGAAAATTAAGGTATTTTAGTACCTATACCTAAATATAAAATCATAGAGTTAGGAATAGATAATTGGTCTGCTGTGTATATATTTTTTTGTTTATCAGGGATTTTTATAGCACCTTTCATTATTAAGGATCATTCCGAAGACATTGAAAGCAAAAGGCTTATTTTATGTAAGTACCTAATTAGTGAAGAGTCCAACTTTTTGTACTACGGAGTCTAGTATGAGCCATGTGAAATGTTTCGTATCGTTATATTAAATAACATAGGTCCGAATGCAGAGTCCGACCTAAATACTAAATAATAATCATGGTATCATTACACAGTCGCTCACTTAAGTTAGATCACGTGATTTCCTGATTTCCTAACTGGAGGACGCTACGAAGTTTTAGTATGAAAATTGCATTGCAGAGATATATCTAAATACTTTACGCATGCGTGTTGGCGTAAACTAACATTTGCGGACTGTCAAAAAGTAAGCTTGATCGCGAGGAACCTTACGAAAGGTTTAGTACTAAAATACGATTTTTTTTCGATGGATGATGATTTTAGCGACTTCGTCAAATATTTATTTGTTAATTTTGTCAAATCAAACACCAAACAGAGTATTCTGCGATCTATACGAGATCCCAAAAATTAGCGACATCGAGCTGTCAGTGTGAGCTTGGTTACGTGTGTCTGTAATGTTATGACAAAAAAACATTTTAAACGTCAGTCGTAACCCATATAAAACTACCTATCTCTATTCTTCATATGCAATAATGTGAAACGCTACGCCATCGACCTTAAGTTTGTCGTAGTATTAAGTATTTAGTTAGTTACGTCTCTGCAATGCAATTGCTAACTTAAAAATACTAAATACTCCAGTGAGGTTAGGAGTTAGTATTTAGGTACCTAGGACTCTGCATTCGGGTCTTAGTGTCCTAAAAATTGTGATGCTTTATAACTAGTAAATTTTTTTGTTGCAAGTTCTGGATTTCATAATACCGAGACATTTTTAAGGAAGTGGACTTACTGTACCAGCAGTCTTCTATCTTCTCTCTCGTGTCATTATTATTTCCTTCTCGTCACTGTTTCAACAATTATGTATTCATTTTAGCTATCTATTACTTTTTTAACCCATTGTCAATTGCGAAATGCCACGAACGTGAAAAGTAATTTTGTAATGGCACGGCGCGGCGCTGAGTGAATGTCGAGACTGAACTGTATCCTTACTCGCGCGCTGAGATGGGACTAGATTATTGTTGCCACGTTGAAGGTATAGATGTATGTAAGAAATGGGTTTTGGTACGACAGGATGATGAGAATAGGTACAAATGGGAAGAACTTATCTGTCATCTGCTCCAACAGTTCATAATATATGACCTCCATATAGTATTATTTATATTCAAACAGGTATTTCCTGAATGGACAGATAACAGCCCCCCATATTCGAAACGGGTAAGGCACAAAAGACTATATTTTAACAATCATTGAATCAATTTCAAAAGTAAAAATAATGATTTCTTACCATTTGGTCTTGTGATTTTGTATAACGATTACTGTGGAATACCCGACTGTATTGGAAACGTTTCATTTTTCATTGAACGATCCATTCATTCCATTAAACACCAGTTGGGATGCCATGCCAAGTCGTCTAACACACACACACACACAGTTCCATATTGCCAATCTATACGTATTATCTATAAGCCGCTAAAGTGTTAGACAAATGAAAAACGTCTGGTGAGTTTTATCTTTTACGACGTCTTTGTATTGGGTTGACGTACGCATTTAGAAACTCCAAAAAAACAGCGTTAAATTTATGAGACGACTTATCGCCAATCTGACGTATCATTTAGATTACGAACTTGTGATACGTATTTGTTCCTATACTATAACTTAAAATCTCCATCGGATGTATTTTTGTATTGAAAAATGTGACATTATGAAGGAAGAATCAAGAGTTAATAACTGGTTGCATGCAATACATGAGATCCAACTGTAAATAGCGATAGTATGTTTGGTTGAATAATACGTACCAAACTGTAAATAAACATAAATTTCTTAGTGAAAACTGACGCTATATACCGAATATGTTAATGTATGTATACACCGCCTTAGTTTTTAGTTGGAATAAATTGAATATTTATTACATACCTACTTCAAACAATGAACATGGTATTCGACTTGGTAACTAAATTTTGTAAAGGCAATAAATTCATATCTGTGTTAAATTAAAAACAAATTTAACGAATATTTCACATAACTTCATTCCTTATTATATAATAAATAATTTGGCAAACAATATAAATACATGAATATTCTGAGAATTCAAAACAATTTTAGTAGGTATCTATTTCGTGTTAAATATTTGATGTCAGAAGTACCTACTCTTCGTAAAATATTACGATAGGAAAACGGAGAAAACGTGTTGTTTAGTTATAAATCATATTACCTATATTCTAAATTCATAAAATTTATTGCCATAGGTACGATGCCGGTAGGGGGTAGGTATTCGATTGTTATCAACGACGAAAGAAATTTGTTATTCAAATAAATCACAATTTAATTCTATAGTTTATACATTTAAGAACGTAAAGTGAGGAAATGTAAAATGCTTAAGTATCTCATTGAATATAATTGTCTATTTCATATAGTTAATTGGGTGTATCAATTTAACGTAAACGAAGGCTTTTTTTTAATACAATCTCCAGTCCCGTAGGTACTACGTATATAATCGTCATAATACAGACGATCCGATATATGTACATTTTCAAGCACACTTCAGATAAAATTATGAATATCATAATAATTTTATTTTATCAGTTTTTAATGTGCCACAAATGAATAGCTTTATAGTATGAAAATAATATAATATGAAATAGTTGTACCTACCTACGTCCTATCTACATATTATGTACATTTACAGTCACGTTACAGGGAAATACATTTTACATAATACATGTATTTTTAATAGTGTTAGTACCTGCGTAGGCACATATTATGCGGTTATATTTCAAGTATGTAAATACATATCACATACATATACATACTTTTATGTAGTACCTACGTACATATATTCTGTTATGTTATAAGGATACATATGTATATATGTAATTGTGGAAGGATGCTTTTAGTTTGTTATTGATTGATGATGATAACGGCAATGTTACCGATTAATATTTAAATAACATAAGGGAGAACAAAAAATACTATAAAAAACCTTAATGATCTTTTAGAAGAATATCATCATAAATACATACAATGTTAATTGGAATATATGTATTGTATATAAACTGCTTTTAACGGTGATTTATGCTTTAAAATAATATCTTTATGGTTTTATTATACGATACCTATAGATACAAATATAATCTTCATAATATCTGGAAATCTTCCTGAGTCCGTGAAAATATTTGGAATTGTACTAGGTATTATACGCGAAAATATGGATAGGGAATTTCAGTGTGTGATGTTATTTTGATTGGTTTTCATATAAAATATCTACCATATTATTTCTCATACAAGATATTTTATTCATCTGAAAGATTGTTTTCAAATATTTTTCTATATTTTCACATATTATATTATGAGCAACTCTCTTGGTACACTTCTACAAAAGTTATACAAATTATGATTTAAAAACCAGAATTATATTTATAGCATTGAAAATCAAAAATTCGTAATTGAAATTCTTGGTATTTTTTCGCTGTATTTATATCTAGTTGATAATAATCATGCTAATGGATACCTACTTATAAAAAACATAGTTCTCATATTATAAATTTTTCATTTTATTAAATGTTACCTACTTGAAATATGTAATATATTATGCTTGTTTTTTGTGAATCGTGTTTTTCATTCTGTACTTTTGACAACCTATAGGTTTTGTTTATACTTTTGTTTATATATTTTTTTATGCTCATGTAACATTACATTTTGAATGATGGCATTTACATACATACATACATTTACGCCTTTTCCCTATTTGGGAGAGGCAGAGATAACCGAATTCTAGACTCTCCTACCTTGAACTACATGTTTTGCCTCGGTTACATACATGCATCGCGTAATCGCGTCATA